>VZTJ01005155.1:1109125-1121829 GCA_013397795.1 Orthonyx spaldingii | reverse complement strand
GGAAAAAAAAAAAAAAGAAGAAGAAGAAGAAATTCAGACCCAGGGAGAAGTTTTCTTAACAGTCTTTAAACTCTGTAGACATAATGTGCAATTTTCTGGACTGGATTTCGGGATATATGGTGATACAAGTAAGTCCAGTGTATTTTTGTTAGCTATGCCAGAAAATTGTGTAGATGTTTTAGGTTGTACTGTGCTGTTGCTGGGTAATTAAAGTCTTCCATAAACACATCTTGTTGCTACAGCGCTTCACAGACAACTTGAGGAAACCAGTTTTGCCCTTTCTCCATGAACCATTAGTTGACAGAACTTACAGAAACAAGCAGAAGGGGAAGATTTAGCATCGTGAGGAGTAAAGAAAAGGAACGCTTGAATTAGTTGAAGCGGCTTGATGAGAATGCTGTCAGATTGTTCTATGTGATATAAAAGAGCTAGGGGTAATTTGGAAAATTGGGTAATGTCTTCTCCTGATTAGAAATAAGGAACTAGAACAAGGGGTGACAAACTGCGTGCAGTTACCTGTTGGGTTGGAAAGGGAAGGGTTTTGGCGAGCGCGGCCCCTTTCTGCCCTCCTGTGGACAGAAAATGCTGCGCCCGCTTTTCCTGCTTTTTCCAAAACGCGGGAGAGGCTGAAATCACTGAAAACATAAAGAGGCTGAAATCACTGAAAACATAAGTTATGTCCACAAATTGTGAACCACAGGCTGTGTAGTATCTTAAATACCGCTGGGCTTTGCAGTTGGGTGTTTATTTTTTTGCACTGCACGGGCAAACCTCTGAGATCAGGCGTTGCTGTTCGCAGTGGCCCCTCCGGAGCCTTTCTCTCTTCAGGGCAATTCCCTGCCGTGCTCCTCGCAGGCTTGCGGGAGAGCTGTCCCTGGAGGTACAGGTTAAACGCTGGTAAATGCTGACTTTTCTCTCGTGCTGCTGCTCCTTTTTGCACCTCCCTGTTATAAACCCCCGGTGATGCATTAGCCGTGGGGAGCGTGGCACAAGCCGGGCGTGAATTGTTCTCCAGGGCTGACCACAGATGTTTGCAGCAGCTTCTGCCCAGCACCTGCTGCCTGAGGCCAGTGGTCAGCTCCCTCCTTTTCTAAGGCTGATCCCAGTCCCTGCCTGGTGCCCGCCCGTTTTCCTGGCTTTGCTCCTGTGGAATGGGCACAGGCTTTGTCCCGGCCACCCCTGACGCTCCCACGCTGCAGCTCATTTGTTTTACAGCAATACTGGTTTTCTTCTTTCCCAGATATCTGCAGGGCGTTGCAGTGGATGTTTGCACATGAAAACCAGACCCACTCTGAGGAAGTCTCAGCTCTGTCTGTCTGGCTTTGTGGGCACGATACAAACACGAAGGTGGTGATTTGGCTTGAGGCTCCGAAATCTTAAAGCATTGCATGTTGTAAACACATTTCTGCATTGACACATTTCTGCCTTCTCTCCAGACCCCTGCCAGAGCAACAATAAAAATTTTCTTTTTTCATAATGCTGTCCATTCTTATCCAGTCATTGGATTCCATCCCTTTACAGAGTTTCTCAAACCGACAGGGGAGTGTTGTTGCAAATTCTGCCCTGACAGATGTCTCTGGGTTTTTTTTTCTTATAATCATCACCAAAGCATCCCAGTTTTGTGCCTTGCCTGAAAGCAAAGAGACCTTGGATAACAAAGCAAAAATGCATCCTGCTTTTGTTCCTCGTTTTTGTGAAGTGTGGAAGAAGGGCTACAAAAATCAGGGGCAGTGAAGCAGGGGTTCTGGGGACAGTGTTGCCTTTCTTCCCTGGTGTAATTTCCATTTGTTTCTAAGGGTGTTGAGAGTACTGAAGTTTGGGTGGATGCTGTTTGAGGTATGTATTCTCTCAGCCCAGTCTGAATTATGAGAAAACAGTGCTTTCTGTGATTGTGTTATTTATCTGTATTGATCCACTTAAACTACTCAACTGCACCAGCAGCTTTGAAGGGAAGAGCACTGTTCAATCATCAACAAGGTAGGTGCAGCTAAAGCTGTATCCACCTCGTCTCAATTTGTTAAATTTGATCTTTGCAAGCTTGATGATTATAACCATTCTTGTAGTTTTGGGTAGGTGTTTAACGCTTCACCATAATAATTCTGCGTATTCCCATCATAAACCAAAGATTGTAAAAGTTCTTTCCGTGCACTGTTTGAATTTTGATCTCTGCAATTGCTGTATCACAGCAACTGTACCAGTATCTCCTGAAATGTGAGTGCTGCTGGCCGTTCTTTTTGGTTCTTTGTGGTTCTTTTTGGTTCTTTTTGGTTCTTTTTGGTTTTGACTTTCTGCTTCTCTCTTGTGCATGCTTCATTCCCATGAAGGCAGTATGGTAAAGCAGTGAAACGTGCTGTGTGAGCCATGCCGTTTGATTTGGGATGAAGACTTATGGTTAATAGGAAGAGAAAGAAAAGCTGTAGCTCCAGGCCAATACACAGATACAAACTGAATTAAAATTAAGTGGGGAAAGGTGTTGTGCCAGACAGCATCTCCAGTTCAGCTCTTTTGCACATTTTTTTTAATGCTTGCAGTACAAAGAGGGATGGTGGTGAGAATGATATTTTTTATCAATCTGTCCCAACAAGAATTTACAGTTACAAATGCAGCTTTAGTTGTAGCCCTAACCACAGCAAAAAATGTTGTAGGACACGCCCATTTTGCATAGGTTGTTTAGATCAGCCAGGAGCACAGGATTTCTTTCCCCCAAGCAATTTGGGAACTGGGAGGCTGAGGTGGGGATGGGAAATGCAGCAGCAATTTCAAAATGCAAAAACAAGAGCTCAAAGGGAAATGTCTTTAGTCCTGTGGGACCCTGGAGCTTAAGCCCTAGCAGGCAGCCACAGCTGGTGGAGCTGCCTTGCAAGCAGTTTGAGGAGGGTTAGCAGACTTTAAGGTTAAAAAAAAAAACCCAACCAGGCTTCAAAATGTGACTGGCACAAAGTATTCCAGCTGGATCAAGTGCCCTCCTCATAGGAAATCAGAAAAAAACCAAAAAGATGAGCCAATGGCTGTGCTCCTGGGGTGCTTGTAATTGTTCAGTTGCACACAGCTCTGGGGGCTGAATGGCATTCTTGTGCAGTGTCTCACTCAAAAAGCTGCACAAAGCAGCGCTCAGGAAAGGTCAGATGCAGAATGGCGTGGTAAGAAATGTATGAAGAGTTCCTCCAAAGTAGATGGTGGTGTTCAGACACTGCCCTTCAGTGCTGGTGGTGTCTGACCCCAAAGGGCTCTTACCCAGCCCACTGAAGGTTGGTGGGCAGAGTGCACACAGACACAGCCTCAGCACCCTGTGGGTTCAGCCATGGCCACTGCTCTCCTTCCAATGTCACAGCGTCCCTGAATGACTGTCACACGCACTTCACTTGTCAAGCTGTTGTCCAGGCAGTCGCTTATTTAAATGATGCTTTGTTCCTCTCCAGACATCAGCGAGTCTGGCAGTCGTTTCAGATCCCGCAGCTACTCCTCTCTGGTGAAGATATCAACAACAGGGATGGTTGCAGCATGCAGTCTGGTGTCTATGCTCAGCCATATTATTTATCACAAGGATTATTTTCTGATATTACTGAAGGAAAGGTCTGTGTGACTGTTACTACATTAAAAAAAAATTAACATGCAGAAACTTGTTAGCAGTTGAAATATGTGACAATGGTCAGAGGTGAACAGTGACAGCATCATTTTAAGACAATCTGTGCACACCACCTTTGTTCCCCTGTGCCATCTCTGTGCTCTGCAACAGTGAGATGCCTTTAGATGTTTTGCCTGGCTACTTGTACCTGAAGTCAACAGATAGTTCACAGAAACAGGGAGAAATAGTATAGAAGTGATAAACTATTGCTGAGAGATTGAATCTAGTATTTTTGTGAGGATTTTTATTTTTCACACATATGGACCCTTATTGTCCAAAACAAAACCTTTGGTGTGATCAGCATTCAGATTTGACCTTGTGTGTGAAGGTCCATAAAATAAACAAGCAATCCTTTAGATAACCAACTTGCTCTGGAAAGTTCAGTTCATTTTTTTTCAATATTCCAGTCTCATGAATATCTCTCAATATTCCAGTCTCAGTACAGCAAAGTAATAGGCTTAAAATGTGCTTCTTTTGCTTTGAGGTACTTGCAGAGAAAGTGAGTCTCTCTAGAAATGGCCCCAAATTCTTGATTCATCTCATTTGTCTTGGATTATTTCCATAATTTCTCACTACTTCAATGCAATGAACTGTGATACAGCCTGCTCTGCAAACAGAGATGAGCATAGAATTCTAGATCTTCAATTTTAAGTGCTAGAAGCAAAGTCAAAGCCCACGATTGCATTCAATAATCCATTTTGTAGCTCTTCCCTTTTCTCAGCTTAGCCCATGACCTTTCTGTTTGGAAAGCAATGAATAAATTCAGCTGCACCTCTCTGCTGTTTATCAGTTGCCCTCAGGTGCCACACACACTTTGCTCCCTCCCCTTCCTCGTTAAGAGGTTCATAATAGATTTTCGTGTAAACTCTGGCTGTGGGGTTTCAGATGCTTAATCTGTTTAGAATCTCTGAAACATCTTCTGGTTGCTATTGTAAGCTTGCAATGCCTTTCTTGAGAGGCAGGGGTGTGAAGTGACGTTTTTGTTCCAATCCTGCTCAGTATCAAGTTGAACATATTTATGGATATAAATATCGAGACAGCCTTTGTGCAAATTGCCCAGGATGAACGTGAAGGTGCATTTTCAGCATCTTTCTGTCATTTGTAGTTAAAGGTTCTAAAAACGTGCAACAATTGTTTGTGATTGTAGAAATTATTTCCTTCACCTTGGATTTCTTTGACCTTTTCTTTGTAATTTCTCAAGTTGTGCAAGGTATCCTGTATTTAATGTTGGCACTGATTTATCCCCACTTCCCTGTTGTTTTCCCATGTGTTGGTTTTTTTTTTACTTTCAGTGTTTGATTGTGATTGCAGTGCCTTACTTTTGCAACAACACATCAAATACTGCAGTTGGGTTTTTTTTTGTTTTGTTTTCATCAAATGATTTATTTTATGTGAGCGGGATAGTTTAATTACAAAAATAGAACCTCAAATTTAAATATGTTGTATTTCAGTTATGCTGATGGCTTTTAGGTCCTTGTTCATCAACAGTGCAGCTTGGAAGGCAGATAAACAGACTCTGCTCTTGAATGAAGCAAGTGTTAATTCCTCTTGCCACCTGCCCCCACAAACATTTGGCTCCAACACCACAGCAAAGCCCAGGAGGCCACGGGCCAGCCCTTCTGTCTGTGCTCTGAAGGCAGAAACCATGCCACTAACATCTTGTGAACCTGATGATTGCACTCGGCTTTCCTCTCTGATGCTTTAATGTAAAAAAAGGAAGCTTTCTTTGCAGCCTAGCCAGCCTTTAGAAAGAAAATAAAGCAGCAGAAACTGGTTTTTCACATTTTTCCGTAGATGAACATGAATCACTTCTGTCTTGCTTAACAGCCCTTGACAATATTTATATTTAACTAACAATGTTTTGCATGTTTCAGTCTACTGAGTTTTTTGTTTTCTCACAATTTATTTTAGCTGTGCTCGCTCAAATGCTGATTATTTCTTATTGATCAGCTGCTTTCATCTCTGCTGCTCTGTAGGAAGAAATATTAAATGAGGTTGAACATGATAAAAATGGTTGATTTCATCTATGCCAATTTCTGGAACTGGCTTCCAGATTTTTCTCGGTTCACTTTCTTTTTTCCCTGGTGAGTATTTAAAATACATAAGTGGCTTATAACATTAAAAAAAAATGAAGCTCTGATAGGTTTTACAGACACTGTAGCCAGTGTCAGTGGTTTTTGTAGCTTAATAACAACCTGTTGTCTGAAGAATTTTATAGATTACATCAAGTATTAAATACTGCTGCTAAAAAACCAGTTTCCTAAAACTGACAATTGCAATAATTCTATATATGAATAATTTGCACAGAGCTCAAAAAATGTTCTCACTTGGCATATCACCATTAATTATTCTTTATGCATGCTGGGTTTTGTATATATATATATGAAAACAAAGTGGAGGTTAGCTTTTCTTCCCTCCTTTCTTCCTCTCAATGTGTTAGAGGCTTTTTTACCTACTTTTAAATTTATCTAGAATTAACAGTGAAAGATTATCTCTTTTTTTATGCAGTTCAAACCAAACACGCTGAATGTTGCTGGTTTTTTTGTAGCTACCTGATGCATCCCCTTCATAAGTTCTGATGCCTCCAGATTGGGCTCAGTACACTGTAAATGTATCTCAAAACATTTAACTGAATAAATGGTGGAAAATCACGTGGCTGAGTGCAGCAGTTTGGGGAAGTGATAAAGCAGATACCAACCAGGTTCAGGAATAAACAAAAAAACCCACTTGCATTTTACCCATCATCATAACAATGGGTTGGTTCTTCTCTCAGAACCCCTCAGCCTGTACTCAGCTTTCTGATTTGGGGAGTCTACTTCCAGTTGAAATGACACTTTAGTCTGGTTTTTCTTCCCCTTTGCTGCCTGAAATAACTGAGCATCTTCCTTCTGCCTCCTTCATCCCTGCTCCCCGGGGTTATGTTGCACTCTTCGGGTGCTGCATCCACAAAGGTTGTGTTCAGAGGAGCTCTCCTCCTTTTTCAGAACTGTGTTATCATCGAATGGTTTGAGTTAGCAGGGACCTTCAAAGTCCATCCAGTCCAACCCCCCTGCAGTGAGCAGGGACATCTGCAACCAGACCAGGCTGCTCAGAGCCCTGTCCTTGAATGTTTCTAGGGATGGGGCATCCACCGCCTCTCTGGACAACCTGCTGGTGTTTCACCACCCTCACTGCAAAAAATATCTTCCTTATATCTGGTCTAAATCTGGCTTCTTTTCGTCTGAAACCATCGCCCTTTGTCCTACTCTACAGGCCCTTCTAAAGAGTCTTTTTTATAAGCCCTTTTTAAGAGTTGGAAAGCTGCAGAATGGTCTTAGGGTTGGGTCTGTGTAAATCTTGAATACAGAAATGATTGTGTGGCTTAAACTTTTCAGAAATACTTGTACCTCACAAACTTCCCCCTTCAGATCCCCCACTCTTCGCAGTGTTGTGGGTCTGCTGGAAGCTCCACGTGCCAGTTTGCCTTTGCTGCTGCTGAGTTTGCCAGAGCTTGCAGCTGGGAGTTCTCCCTTTTCAGCCTTGGGGTGCTGTTCAGGCTGCTCAGGTACTCACTCGCCTGCCCAGCAGTGTGAATTTAGCTGAATTTAGTTTCTGTTTCAATAGACCACACGTCCATCCTAACAGCAGGACTGCACGGGAGGGAAATGAGACTCAGAAGCAAATAGTTACAGATTTGGAGGGAGTGTACTGTGCTCTCCCCAAAGTGGAAGCTGCCTTGGCTCACCCTTTCCCTTGGCTGTCGGACACCGATGGGATAATGTCAGTCACAGCCCTCGCTGATGTTTGGCTGCTCCTGAGCCCCTCTCACTGTCTGTCTTATGATTTGTTCTCAGAAGCCAAACCTTAAACCTGGCTGCTGGGAGGTGTCTCAGTTCTCAGAGAAGAGCTGTGTTGGTGAGGAAAATGCCTGTATCTTGAGAGGCAATTCTGACTTGACTGTGTGTGATCTGTGATGTAGCCTGCATGATATTTTTAAGTGCACTGAGCAGTGCTGCTCCTGTATTAAATCTGCCAGTATAGTTCCACTGAAAAACTGATGTAAGGAGTTCGTGTCTATGGCCCCTTGAGCCTGTCCTCAGCCTCAGAGGGGAGGTATCTGTGCCTGCTCTGTGACCGGTGCCTCTCCCTGCCCTGGGGCTGCTCTTCCAGATGTTCTCTGCCGGACATGTCAGCAGAGGTGTCCCTGCTCCTTTTTCTTTTTGAGGAAGGATTTGGAAGCTCCTGCCGGACGCAAGTCTTGGAGTTCCATCTGCAAACCCTGGCACTAAACCGCTGGGCAGTCCAGGACCTCCGGCTGCCTGGAGAGCAGTTCCTGCAGTCCCAGCACCCCAAACTCGTCAGCGCTTTGGTTCTCAGGTGATTCGCAGTTCCTTCCTGCTGAAGGGCTGACTGTGAACTCCTCGTTTGTTTTTCCGGGCAGAGAAGTGAGAAGGCAAGCTGCTTAGAGCTCTCTTGAGCTGTTATCCCTCTGCACTCTCTGCTCTGATGGTCACTTGGGCTTTCAGATCCAGGGCTAAAGCCAGGCTGCTGTTAGAACATCGTGTCTTTTCGAACACAAAAGATTGGGAATGGTACAGAGTCGGTCATACAACTGCCGTAAAAACAAGCATGCAAACCTAATGGTGGGGCCTGGATAACGTGGTAGATCCTGTAAAGGAACTTCTGCTTTTGCAAGTATTTAGCTGTCACTGTATATAAAGTTAAAAGCGTTGAAATCAGTCTAAACCAAGATAGGCTCCCTTGCTCTAGAGAATACATGCTGACAGCCAGTTTAGTTATGTGGGGAGCTTGAAGGGAAATAATCCCCCTGAATGTAAATAAAAAATGCGGTACATATGTGGCTCAACAGAATCATTGAAAGAGTTGAGTCATGCAGGAGCATTTCATTATCCAATAATCACATCAATAATTTCGGTTTAAGGCACAGAACGACTGCACCCTCTAGTGACTGATGGCAGCTGTACCAAGGGATCAAAGCAGCCTTTGCACTGTGGCGTGGCATGAGAGAAATAGAGATTTCATGTTACAGCACAGACCACCTTTGATGGGAAAAGAGCGTTAGTTATTTTTTTAAGTGCATTGCTGAGCTTCTCCGAGCATTGCTTTTGCTTTTGTGGACGGCTTAGCTCGTCACTGGGTGTCAGACCACGAATTGCTATTTACGTTGAATACTTTTGATTAGAAAGGAGCTGTCACATTGCTTGTCAATGTGTCATGTCATGCTTTTGGTTACTGCTAAAAAGAGCTTACTTCTTGTTGGGAATATCATTAATAACCCCCTGTGTGTTTGAATGGTGTAATGTGACAGCGTGTCAAGCGTGCCATAAGCAACAGCGATTTTTCCTGCAGGGAAAAAAGCCATGTTTGGGTTATTTGCATGCATTGGAAATGCAGTTTCCTCTCTGAACCTGTGCTCTCTGCGAGCCTGCTGCTATAATGTTGCCACACTGAAAGTTTCACTGGAATGCTCCCAAGAAGTCAGTAATTAGTTAAATGGGAGTTGCTGGTAGGGCTTACAGGGGAAGGTTGAAATTCATGTGCTGGTACACAAGAATATTGTTAAAATATGCAACCAAACCCAAAGCAGAGCAATACACTGCTGGGGACTCTGGTCAGAGCAGCTTTGAATCAGCCAATATTTTGGCTTTAAGTGTTTGGGTAGAATGGAGGTTTTAGCTGACTCTTCTCTCCTGTAACTCCTTACGTGAGTTTGATTTTTCTTGGAAGCGCTGCTGGCAGCGCGTTGATGCTGCTTCACTGCCACTTCCTGCCATCCCTGTCACGGCCACTGCTTTCCCTCTGGAAACCATCCCTCTCCTCAGCACCCCAGAGCTGATTTCCTGGGAAGTGGGAGCCATCAGGGAGCGAGGTTTGGTGTTGTGTTGGCTCCAGCGGATGTCAGATGTCAGGGTGCGTTTGCCATGTGCGCTCCCTGTGATCTCCCTGCTTGTTCTTTGACTGAGTTTTGAAGTGGCCATTAATTGGCAATGGGATGTTTTGTGGTTTTCAACAGAGATAATATCACTGTAAAAATAATTTTCCCATCAAAGTTATTTCCATGTTGTTGTTGTCTGCTGACAAGCCCATTTCTTTTTGGAGGTATTAGGTTACTGTTACTTGAGCTAGCCAACAATTATTTTTTCCTTTCTAAAGACAGATATTCCATAAAATTATGGAAATGTATTATCTTAACTAAATATTGATATTGTGATATATTCATGGCTAAACCCCTTAAAAAGTCCAAGTACTTAAACTCTCAAAGTTTAAAAGTATGTTTTAAAAACGTTTCTAAAAGGAAGCCATTACAAATATGCATCAACTCTAAATATAAACTTCAACCATTTTGTCTGAATGTCAGAACACCAAAGGAGCTGAGCCCTTTGAAAACTGTTAAATGTCTTCACATCTATATTTGCCTCTAGCTAATGGTGACAAATGTCTGTGCTCTGGAGCTCATAATACTGATAGCCTCTATTAAGTACAGATATGTAAAGGTTACAGGTGTGAATTTTAATATGTAAAGGATACAGGTGTGAATTTTTATACTTGAAAATTGTCTTTGCTGTAAGTATCGTTAGATAATACTTCATGTAAACTCTGAGGTGGAAGACCTCACTCCCAATGGAATTTCTGTTTATTTAAAATACTGGGATTTTTTTAAAAAAACTTTTAAAAACATGTTTAAGAGAACATATGTAATTCATAGATTATATTATTTTGCAAAAAGCAGGAAGCTGCAGATGGTAAAATTTATCAGCACTTGAAAAAACCCAAACTCTAAACAACAACAAAAAAAGGTTTTTTTACAGAATCATGGAATAGTTAGGGTTGGAAGGAACCTCTGGAGATAATCCAGTCCTGGAGCAGGTGACAAAGGTGCATGTCCAGGGTTTGGAATGTCCCCAGAGATGGGGAGACTCCATGATCTCCCTGGACAGCCTGTTCCAGTACTCTGCCACTCTCAGTGGAAAGAAGTTCTTCCTCGTGTTGAGGTGGAACTTCTTGTGGTTTAGTTTATGGGCGTTTCTAAATAAAATATTTTAATAGAAGGACTATTTGTTCTCATAAAAAAAAAATCGTATCGTCAAGAAAATTCCAAGGCTCCCAGCTTTATGGGACATGTTGGAATTGCTGTGTCAGTATAAAAGGGATTAGATTAACTACTGAGATGAATGTATTCTACTTCAGTTAATTGTTTCTGTTGTTCAAGGGCATTCCTATTAACAGAGCTCAGCGGAACAGCATCAAAACCTGAAATCAGATCAAGACACCGGTTCAAATCCCAAACTAAAATTTATATGTGGTTTTCTCGTTAGATACAAATATAAATGCTGGCGGCATTTCCCACCGTCTCTGCAGCTGAATCGAATTTAGTGACTCCAGGCCTCTGGAGTTACAAGGGGCTTCTCTTGGGCACTCTCCCACTGGTCACTGGCTGGAGCACAGTTTGCTCCAGGACACGTCCATTGCAGTAACTCTGATGTCATGGATAGTTCAGGGTGCCCTTAAGCAACCCTCATTTCTATAAATTCAGAAAGGGTTTTGCGAAGCAGGCGTGTTGTTAACTCTGCATTAATGACTGAGCCGTGAAAGCGACTTCCAAAGGAGGGTATTTTTTAGCCGCCCACACCCGTGAC
This sequence comes from Orthonyx spaldingii, assembly GCA_013397795.1. Taxonomy (NCBI): domain Eukaryota; kingdom Metazoa; phylum Chordata; class Aves; order Passeriformes; family Orthonychidae; genus Orthonyx; species Orthonyx spaldingii. The sequence goes on along the minus strand of VZTJ01005155.1, from coordinate 1,110,567 downwards.
AGAAACCCCCATAAGAGTGTGGGTTTATGAAATGCCACGAAATGTTCTCAGTCAGCAGAGCTGTAAACATGGGCAAGAGCAAACCAGTGCTTTGGGACTGGCTTGTCCTGCTGTGCTGATTCACAGAACTGATCCAGGACATCCAGCAGCAGCGAAGGCTCCCCTGGGCTGCCCAGCGTTTCTCCTCCCCTGCTCACACATAGGTCCATATCCCTCTTTGGATCAGGGATAAAACTGCCAACAGCAGCTGTAATTTCCTTTCAGTTTGAATGAAAACCAGGCTGACTAGATTAGGCTGTTTTTGATGTCTTCATGATTTTCAATCTGGAGAGCAGGTTCTTTTTTCTGGTCTTTTTTGTAAGTGCTGTAGGCACTTGTTCATTAACAGGTGGCTTTGAGCTCCTCCCACTCCCCTTCCTTTAATATTGCTAGTCAAGTGTTAATGTATGTTGATTACCACTGTCTTTTCTGGCTTGGGTAAGTTTTAGGAGTGAAGCTGTACTTTTTTTCCCCCATAACAATATTGATATCTCAAGTATTTTTTAAATTTTCCTCTTGCAAAAAAATTTTAAAAATTGAAGCCTCTTCTAACTTGCAACAGAATTGATTCATCTGGTGGCGGTGGCTGCTGCTGTGTTTTTCTGCAAATAAATTAAAAACTCAGTAGGGTAGTGCAAAGTTTTGGTCTGTGATTTCAGCCTGGTCTTTAGCACTGCTTGGTGTCCAGCACATCACTAAAAGCAGAAAGCCACACTGGTGTGTCAGCATTTGTGGCAGCACCTTAATCACAAATGGTGACTCCCGTAAATATCACCCACAGCAGTACCTTGGTGACAGATGGTGACCCCTGTAAATATTTGATCAGTTATGGGACCTGTCAGATGGCTCGTTACCCATGCTAATCCTAAAAGAATTTTTGCGTGTTGTGGAAGAGCTGCCAGGTATGTTTTTAATTCCTGGCCTTGAGAAGTATTTCTACAAAGTGGTTTAAATGTCATTTTGGGAACAATTGCATTTGCTCTGAAATAAACTTTTTATTTATTTTTGGTAATATGTAGAAGCTGACCACATTATGTTGATGCAGTATCATGTTTCTTTGTAAACTTTTTTTTTTCCCTGACAACTTCAACTCTGCTTAATGTTAATTTCTTTCTTACTGAACTGTGCTATTTATGATTTTTTTTTAGATAATCTGAAAGAAGGCAAGTCTAGGAAAGCTTTCCTCACAGAAAGAGTTGGTGTTACACCTCCCCCTCACACCTTTCTGTTCAGGGACTCTTAATCTGAATTTGTTCTCTTTGAAGTAATTTGGTGTGACTTAAGGGGGTCTGTCTGAAAGCTGCAGGTATCTGGTGCTACTGCAACAGGTGATGTGATTTTTGAAGGAGAACGTTTTGGGTTGGTTTTTCTTTTCTTTTCTTCTGGTTTTTTTTTTTTTTTTT
>VZTJ01005155.1:1096500-1109075 GCA_013397795.1 Orthonyx spaldingii | reverse complement strand
TTTTTTTTTGTTTTTGTTTTTGTTGTGGTTTTTTTTTTTTTAAATCTACTGTGTATGCACCAATTCTGGGTGTTCCTAGAGCTATGGGTTAAGATACCCCGGTCACCAGCTTTATAAAATTTGCAATGAAAGGTCTGTTGTACTTCATTGATTAATGTGAGTTATGTAGGTCAACAGTTTGAAGGTTTTGCTTGTTTTCAAGCTCAGTGTGTCCTCTTCCCCTGACACGGGGCTTGGGGGAAAGGGAGGGCTGGTCGTGGGTTCCAGGGAATGATGTGATCATGGCAAGGACAATGAGGGAGCATTGGTAATGGACTTTCTGGAAATAAAGTGAGAAGGAAGCCAGAGTATTTCTCGAAAATTGACGATGATCTGAGCAGTGACACTTGCAATGGCAAGAAAGTTTTGGATTTGGGAATTACCATGAAGGGAAAAGGCTTGGGGTATCATCTCTATACTGGGGAAAGAAATGGTGTTGTCTCTGTTAAATCCCTGAATGTGATACCGGTTGTTAAGGCTGCTGAGTTGGGAGCGGGCTGTTGGTTCAGGCAATGACCCAAAAGCCCGGTGTGGGTTTGTTCTTTATATACTTATTTCATTACACTGAGTTAAATTCTTAGATCATGTCATTCTTCACAGTTTAAAATTTGTTAGCATATTTCAGGATGCTCACAAGAAATATGAGAGAGAGATGCAGGAGAGTGACTCACCATGGAGGTTTAACTGTATTGCAGAGAAGAAACACCCACAAGAATGGGTTCCTGAAGGCAATTTATCACACTTCAAGTGTTTACACACACACAGTGTTTGTACACATACACACATGTCAATAATGTCTTAAAATGCATTTTCACAGATATCCCATATATACATTCACATGTTTACACACAACAATGTGTGGTAAAACATTGCTAACTCCTCCAACCTAAGCAAACTCCCAACACTGGCGTTGAGTACCAGGCTATGGTTTTATTCTCCAGGCCACAGAGTGCAGCTGCATCTACAGGGGAAACGCCCACCCCTGTGCAGGTGAGAGCCTGGAACTGTGCAGCAGAGGATTGGAGCCAGCAGAGTATTTAACTGATCTTCTGCAGCTGCTCTGTGCAATCCTGCAGTTCTGGTGAGAGCCTTCTGCCAGGAAAGACTGGTGACGCCACACATTGGTGCTAAGCTGTCAAAAGGAAGTTTGATACAATCTTCCAAACCCTAAGAAATCAAAGAACCATTCCTAGTTCTATGCAGTATTTACCCAATGCAGTTTCAGGGCTGTTTTCACAGATGAGTGCATGGACTCTGAATGTGAACTGGTTGTACATAAAAAACTCCACTTACTGTTTTTCCTGGATAGTCCACAAGATGGTAGTGCACCAAAGGCATGTCTCTGTATATCATGCTGCATAAGAATTTTGTTTAAAACTCGTATCAGTTTACTGGCAATTCGAAAAAAAAAAAAAACAAAAAAACCAAAACCCCAGATTGTGAGTTCAGCTAGGTTAAGTAATATATTTTGAAAGTAGATGTGTTGGAATTTATCTGGGTAGCTCCTATTAATGCTTGTCATGCAGTTAAATACATCAGCTCAAAAGGCTCTGTGCATCTCTGAGATGGATCTCTGTTCTCTGCCTTTGGGAGAAAAGAAAAGCTTACAGTTAAGAACTAAGCTTCAGGCACTTGCTGGGACTTTGGGGAGTTACTGCCTAATTCCATTTTTCTTGCTCTTGGACACCGCGTGTCAGAACTTTAATCAAGAAATATTTGTGTTGCCAATCTAACTTTTTACTTGATTTCTTTTAATGTTCACCAAAAGTATTAACTTTCAAAACATTCATAAAATTCCCTGACATCCAGATGGGTATGAAGACTTTCACAGGGAATAACTTTGCTGATTTCTGTTGACTGTGGCTTCTGCTTGTTGGGGAAACGCTATCGATCACTCCGTGTGCTTACAACTTCATTTCCTAGAGGTTGTCCTTCTGGGGTGGAAGGAATGGAGAGATGTAAACCCCTCTGCTTTTCTCCTGTTCTTCTAAACTTCCATTCCTGTGGCTGCTTCAGCTGATTCTGGCTTTCTCATGTGATTCCAGTGAAGTCAGCCAACATTTTTCATTGGTGTTAGGGCTGTACCCCCCGTGCCTGGTTCTGGCTGCTGTGATTGTGCTGCTCTGGTTTACTGACCCTCAGTGCAGCTCTCCTGACAGATCCATGCGTGTGTCACTGGCTGCTGATCATGCTTCAGGTTGTCCTTGGAAGGAAGGAGCCAAATTCTTTTCTTCACACTCTGTATCTCTTTGATCCCCAGGACAACAAGGATCGATCCTTGAGACTGTTCACAGGTGGGGAAGGAGTCCTGTGATACCAGCAATGGTGATGTGGAGAAGAATTCCTGAAAAATTAGATCCAGAAAGGGTCAGAGGTGCTACAAGTCTTAGAGCACCTGTAACCTGCATTTCTAAGGGGCATTGAATTGTCTAACCTGGAGCTGTAGAAGAGGAATCCCATCTTATTGTGGCTGGAATTGCCTTTGATCCAGGGAGAAGCACAGCAGTGGGTGGTGTTGGGGTGAATGTCCCTGCTCTCAGCTTCCAGGCTGCCAGCTCCACTGCTGAGCTGTCAAATCCACCTGTCCCACAGCAGCAGGTCCTGCTGAGCCTTGCCAGCGTTGCCCTCTGGGGAGCTCACAGGCAGTGCCTCCCTCTCAGCCAGTTGCATTTATCTCAATTGCTCCAAGCAGCTGAGCTTGCAGTTGTCCCCTGCGGCAAGAAGAGGATCTGTAAGGGTTGGACAGGGATCTGTGTGCTGCAGGGAAGCTTTTCCACACCCTTTCTTGGAGCTGCATGGGAGCAGCAGGAGGCTGTGCTCCACAGGCCATGCAGTGGCAGCAAGGTTTGAAGCCTTTAAAGTGCTGGAGTTGCAGGATTGGGGAGATGAAGTGTCCCAAAGCCTGTGGACACGCTGCTGAAAGGATATCATGATTGCACATACTACTACATGAAGAATGCTGATTTCTAGACCTGCCTGATGTTTATAATTCTCAGGAAAAACCAGTGGATTGCTGGTGGATAACGTAGCAGTGAGACAGTAAAGCTGGTTAATAAATACCAGTTTGTGTCTCTCTAAATAGGTGATGGGTGGATTAAATGTGAACTTTGTGGATCAGGTGTCAGACACTGTGTAAGCTTCCTTCCAATTCTTTTTTATTTGTTAGATGTTTTTCACTTTGACAAATCTATTAACCCACATGTTTGGCTACAGCATTTGCCTGCCAAATCTAGTTTTAAAGTAAAATCATTTTTTCCAGCAATCCAGGCATAAAATAGCCTTTAATGAAAATAGCAACAGACACTTAACTCTAGCCCTTCCAGCCAGATGTCACAATAATGTGAACCATCAAAGTGAAAAGTCACTTTTCACAGGTATCCTAAAATCTGTATTGACAGCAGGTAGTTGGGGTGATGTGTAATTTCACCATATCCTCTCTGCACATCTTTTTGAAGACTGTATGGAAAAACCAGCTTGGTTTCGTTGGCATTTTTAAATGAGATTTGCTCCTAAATTGGGCCGCGTCCCTTACTTTTGGTTAATTTACAGCGCCAACTAGAAATAATTTGTTAATGTCAGTTGTTCAGTGTGCCCCTGAGGAATATTTTGACATGCTTGACTCCCTTTGCTGCCTCTTCTTGCATGGCCTGGACTGTTTGCCTGTGGCTTCATCTGTGCCAGGTATGACACAACCCTTTGCAGCTGCCAGTGTGAACAGCGTGTCCCCGAAGCAGCGTGATCCAAAAAGGGAGGAAATGCTCTGCCTGGGGCCAGGTTTTGAGTGGCTTTGTTGAAATCCAGTCTCTGCTCTTGCAATGGTTTCGCACAAGCATTGGGGATATTCTTGAAAACTGAAGATTTGTCCTTTTGGGGACCTTCGCCTCACTTTTATTTATTTGTTAGTTTATTTATTTTAAAGCCCCCAGTGTTCACCTTCTGGTCCTAGGAGGTGTATTTGCATCACCATGGTGAACAGGTGACCTGGAAATTCAAATACTCCACAGGATTGGGTGAAGTCAGCCTTTTCCATTATCATATGTGTATAAGATAGTGGTAGTCACTGGGCTGCCTGCATTTATTAATGTCTCTGCTGCCTGGATTTGTACTTGGGCTATAACTTTATCCCCTGCCAAAAAGAGGATGATAAATGATGCTTTGGGTTATTCACAACTTCCTTGAGAAAGATTTTAAAATATGAGTTAAATATGAAACCATTGCTCATCCAAGTTGGGTGAGTTCCTTTCAATAATAAAACAAAAAACCCAACCCAATATATTGCCTTGAAATTTGAGCTGGAGAGAACTGAGTTTATTCACTTCTTGCTACAGTGCTCTTTTATGAAAAGAGTTTGAAATCCCAGCAATGAAAATAACTTTATTTCTTGCTTTGATGAAGCAAATAAATCCGGAGTTGGATTCATTAATTCCAAATTCAGAGCTGAAGTTTGCTGTGTGTTGTGGTCCATGACAGCTGATTCCTTGTGGGAAGGATTCATCCCAGGGAAGGCAGAAGTGAAGCACAAGGGTTTAAACAGATTGGAATGGAGTTGTAAGGTTCTCTTTTGCACCTGAGGAAAGACCTAAAGTGTAAGATCAGCAGGTCCTACTCAGTTATGCTGTGCTGTTTTTCCAGTAATTAGCCTCAGCCTGCTTCTGTTTTCACACTTTTTTTTTGGTTGGTTTGGGGTTTTATTAATGGTATTGGCATAACTTTGGCAATTATGAAAAGAAAGGTCTTAAACTTCAAGAAAATGTCTGGTCATTGTAATAAAACTGGAGCACCTTACCATAAGTCTCTGGAAGCAACTCAGAATGATTTTACGCTCAGTCATCCAGAAGTCAGATCATTGTGAAGCAAGGAGGTTGTTCACAGAACAGAGGCCAAAATTTATCCCTTTACCTTTGGAAATGCTTGAACCCCCTTCCCTTTAGACACGTTGCAGCCTGCTGCCTCTTTCAGCAGATCATTGGGAAAGTCTTTTAAACTTTAAGGTGACTTTCCAGCTGGGCTGTATTTAACTGATAGTTCTAACAATGCAGGCAATTTCCAGCCCCTTCCTGGGATGCTGCCAAACCCCTGGATGAGGGAATATCTTGTTGCTCTGGCCTCTGCCAAGCTGTTACTAGCTCCTGTTATGTCATTTCCAGAAACTCTAACTCAGTCTTGTCCTGAAATGAATGAGCATTCATTTCTCTGTTGCTCACCCTTTCTTCTGTCATGCCACTTGCAAGTGGCTTTCTCGACTTGGTGGCATTTCTGGGAATGTGCTTTTAGGCTTGGCTTGCTTTGCTTTGTGTCAGTTACTCAGCCCTTACTTCATTTGCCTCAGTAGAATGACTCCTGATTTGTGCACCCAAAGAGTGGGATCAGAATTGCATCCTTTGTCCATAAAAAAGCATTTAAGGATTTCCAGCGATTTCAAATCCTTTGTGAAGTTTGACTACTATAGAAAAACACATTGGTCTCGTGGGGGAAAAAATGAGAATCAGTCAGTTAAATCAGAATTTGGATAAAGCAGATGAAGTGTAAACATATATAACTCTTCTTTCCTGGAGGGGAAACTGGGCAAGATTAATGCTTGTCTTCCTTCACGTGATACATTTCAGTGTTTGAACAGAGCCTTGGTGTTTTGGATTTCTTTACTTCTTTGTTTAGTAACAACAATTTGGAACATGCAGGTATCTCCTTAATGTGTCTGCTGACAGTCCAACAGTATGATCAGAAAGGTAGATAAATAACACTGGGAATAGTTTGGAAGAAAACAGAAAACAAAACAAAATTATATTCCTTTGTTGATTCTTGGCATTGAGAAGAGCTCCTGTTTCTCCACTACCTCACATCCTACTTACTAAAAGAATGTAAAATGAAAATGGATTTAAAGAATAACAGAAGAATCACTTCTTGTGTGAGGGGAAATTAAATAGAGTAGATCTGTACAGCTTGAAGAGGAATGAATAAAGGGGAATACAATAAAGGTGAATAAAATTGTGCCTGAGGTGGAAAAAATGAGCAGGAATGAATCACTGGTGTTTTTATACAATTTAAAGGAAATAGCATTTCCATGTGCGAGGTACAGTTGAATTGTGGCGCTTTCTGCTGTAAGGGTGTGAATGCAGAGAGTGCCTGTGCTTCCAGCAGCAGTTCCTGCTTCCAGCCTCACCCACTTATTTCTGTACAGTCACATCTGTCCCTTGGGAGCCACCAGGTGTCAGTTCATGCAACCTCCATACCCACAGGCCTTGAAAGAGCCTGTCAGACACCTCAGCCCCAGCACTGCATGGACATCAGGCTTCCTTTCCCCGCAGGGTGCTGGAGGCTGCCATCCCCTCTGGACAAACAGGGAGTGAAAAAGGAGTGCCTGCTTTCTTACACCCATCATGGTCCTTCTCAGTTTTTCCTGCAAAACTCCCATGGGATCCTAGAGAGGTTTGCCTTTATTATCTCTGGTCCTGCTCTTAGACCTGCCAGGTGGCAGCAGGTAGAGTCAGCTTTGCCTTTTCTGGCAGCAGCCTGAAAGAAATGGTGAGGACCTGTTGTGCAATGAGTCCTGTGGAGACACATGATCCAAAGGGATGTGGAAAACCAGATTTAATCATCTCTGCTTTTCAGGGAACAACCTGTTTAAATTGGAGACGTGATGGGGGATTTCGGACAGCTCACCTGTGGTGCAGGTGGAATGAATTCACGTGCACATTGGACTGATTACGTCGTTCACGGAGTAATGATTTATTTTTTTTTTTTTAGGAATAAAAGTGTGTCCTTCAGAGAGGCTTCTATTCATATCTTTCATGTTCTGGCAGGCTGGCCCCTACTCCAGGCAGCACTACAACAAACTGCCAGAGAGCTTTTCTTTTTTTCTTGCTGACAGCAGTGGCCAGGCTTTGTCAGGGATGTCCCAGAGCTGGCTCCAGCAGCATTCCGGGAACTGGCCACACTGGTGCTGTGGCAGTTGTTCTCTTCTGCACCGAGGCTGGGGCTATTGAGACCTCACATGCTGTAAAAACTAAAAATTTCACATACTTTTGTGAAATTTTGGAGGGTGACAGTGCATATCCAGTGCTCAAGACAGGTGGGAATGAGACTGGAGGAGTCTGTAGGGTGGAAGTCCAGCTGGCAGCAGTCCACAGCCTTCCCTGACACCGCTTGGTACTGATGATAAATCTTGGCTGCTGCTTTTAAGTTGTTGCAAGCGCTTCTCTCTCCCTTGACCCATCCTCGTGTGTGAACCCAGTCGCTTTACCACCAAATACATGAATATCTTATTAAGGCAAATGGAGGGAGGCTTCGGTTCTGCGGGTGGGCTGCTTGTAACACCTCTGTCATGGGGACTTCTGCCCTTCCTAGAAGAGACAGTGACAGCTCACGTGAGCACACTGCAGCAAGGGTGCTCTTCCTGCCTGTCCATCAGGAACAGAAATCTCTCTTCTGATGTTCTTTTTTTGTACCTTGGGTTTTTCCATGGGTGTTGTTGATGGGACACTGAGGAACACTCCCTTCCTTTTTGTTCAAGTTCACGTGCTTAACCAGACCCGTGGCTGCTGCTAATTTTCTCTGCTTTGTTAACCCAGAGAAAACAATAAAACTATGCTTAAAAATGGATGGCACCAGGCTTCCAGGAGGAGAGGAGGGAAGGGGAAGGGGTGGTAAAAGGCATGTTTTATGCCCTGGTCTCAGTGCAGAACAGACTGTAACCTGCTGCCTTTGTGAAGCAGAAATTAGATGGAGAAAATGAGCTACAGAATATAAAATTGCATCTCCATTTTTATTTATCAGGTGCATTCTGCTGGTTTTTATTGCTGCTGCTAACTCAGCTCTTTGTTTTGAATTAATGGTGGAATGGGAGATGTCTTTGTAACAACAGGAATTTTAGTCTCTGCTATTCTGTCTTCAGAGGAAACCTATAGGTTTTGTGGCTTGAGAGCCAAGGCATAAAAAAATAACAAGATTACACCCTGCCTGCATTAACAGCCAAGGGTTGGAGCTGCAGAGTAGGATTGTCTTCAAATGCAAAGAGCAAGAGTGCCTTGTTGTGCATGTGAGAGTAGCAGCAGCACTTTGGATCTTTGAGTGCAGTGGTGAGATCATGGTTATCATAAAGGCTGTTATCATGATGAGACAATTACTCAGCCCACACACTGGGAGCCTATGAGAACTGGCTGATTCTGATTAGTAGTGCTTCTCTTCTCTTCTTTTTCTCTTTTTTTTTTTTTTTTTTTCTGAATAGTATGTAAGTTGTTCATGTACTGTTCACAAGCACAGTTCTTGTGATGCAGTTCCGAATTTGATTTTCATTATTGCTCTACCTGTAGCCTCTGCCAAACTACACAGTTACTCAAACTGCTGTTGTGCTGGATTGTGGCCTCTGTAACTTGAATGCTTATTAGTCTGTCTTCATGCAGCCTGTGAATACCCTTCAGAATATACACTGTAACTCTAGAAAGCAGCTCCAAGGCTAAAAAATAAATTTGAATATTTTTCCTGCTTTTATAAGCTATGTGATACATATTTAGAAGAGATGCATTATCAGCTACTCTGATTTCTCTAAATAGCTGTAATTTTATGTAGTGGTTTTGCAAGTTAATGCCAAAAATGTTGCAATGTCCCTAAAGAGTCCATGTAAAGACTTGCTTTTGTGTGTGCTGTGAAACAGGGCATCTTAATGTGTAGGAAGAAAATGGTGCCTAGGACTCCACAGGATCCTAAAATGGTTTGGGATGGGCTGGAATGGACCTTAAAGACCATCTTGCTCTGACCCTCCTACCATGGCAGGCACTGATGTGAGACTGATGGGCCTGTGTGTCTTCCTTTCAAAAAATGGGGGCTAAGCTTCCCTTTTTCCAGTCAGTGGGAACTTCATCAGCCTCTACCACCACTTCTGGAATATGATGGATAGTGGCAGAGGAGCTTCAGCTGCCAGGTCCCCCAGGCTGCATCTCATCAGGCCCCGTGGACTTGTGCACCTTCAGGCTCCTCGGGGGTCTCAAACAAGATTTTCTCCTGCAGTGGGGCAATTCCTGGTTCTCCCAGGCCCTGCCTTTGCCTCCTGGCACTTGGGCAGTGAGGCTGGAGCTTAAGGCAAAACCTTGTCAAGTACCTCAGTCTTCTCCATATCCCGAGTAACCTGGATTCCTGTTTCCTTCCAGGATTCCTGTTTCCTTTTCCTAAGTCTTCCTTTTGTCACCAGCGTACCTATAGAGGCTTTTACTGTTGCACTTGATGTTCTTGTCCAGGCTGAATTCTATCAGGGCTTTAAATTTCCGAATCTGCTCCCTGGATACAATTTCTCTGTGCCCTTCCCAAGCTACCTGTCTGTCGCTGTTGAGCCCATGTTGAAACAAGAAGCACTCGAGAGATTTTCCAAGAAGAGAAGAGAATTCTTTCTTTATTACAGCTTTTATATACAAAATGACCGCTCACTGGGATTGGCCACAGCCATCCGCCCCCTAGGGCTGATTGGACAGAACTCTGACTGTCTGCTTTGAAAACAATTCAGCCAAAACATGAGCTTATCTTTATATTTACAGTTTTCAAAGATAAATTTCCCATGGGAAGCAGACTTGTGCTGTCACAACCCGTCCTTGCTGCCACCCTCTACAGGCGTCGTTTTTGTGTTTGAGTTGATCCAGGAACTCCTCGTTCATCTACTCAGACCTCCTGGTGGTTTTGCCTGGCTTCCTCTTGTTGGAATGCATCACTTCAGAGCTTGGAGGAGGTGATCTGTGAATATCAACCAGCTTTCCTGGGTCACTTTTGGAAGTTGGGATCACTCTTGGTGCAGTGGTCATTGGATGGTTATGAGCAGCACAGATGAAAGGATTACCAAGTGGATCCTAATATGTATTTTGCAAGGGAAAGCTGAAAAGTTTCCATTCTGCTCCCTTGCGTGCTGTTGCAGAGTTTCCTTACTGTTAAAAATTCTCAGAGTATCTCACCCAAATCTGCTGAAGCTTTCTACTCCTATTACTCTCCATGGTAGTGGTGGAGAACAGACAATTTTCTGCTGCATTTCATCAGCCTTTGATGGACTTGAGGACTGTTGCCATGTTCCATCAGTCCCCTTTTCTTCAGGCTAAACCAGGACGTGTTTTACAGACTTCTGATTGCTCTTGTTGTTCCCCAAATCTTCGTCTCTTCCTGGCAGCAGCACAGCAGAAGTCAGTCACAGCATACCTGCGGCTGTGCGAGTGCTGAACAGAAGAGAAAGGTGATTTCACTGTGCAGGCTGTACTTCTGCACTCTGCTCTGCTGCTTGTCTGCTGGCCTGCCCTGAACCTGCAAGGTTTTATCCCCTGCAGGCAATGCTGAAGAACAGTCCTTACTTGTTCTCTAGCCTGTGAAAATTTTTTTTCCTTCGTATTTTCACTAAAATTTGTCTGTTTTGACTGGGTTTTTTTCCCCCACACCATTCCTCTTGTCTTACTTATCATTTTGATCTGAAGTGTCCTCTTTAATATGCACGTGCTTCTTGTAGTTTCATGTTTGCATTGGTAATAAACTTTTCCTATTGCCCAAATCATTAATCAAACATTGGGGAGAAGCACATCCAGGATGGACTCTTGCAGAACATTCATCCTTTTTGACACTGAATGTTAATATCTTGTTCCTGAGTTCAGTTACCAGATCCCTCTTGGATTAATCTTAATCTAACAATCTTTTCATCAACACCATGCTCCTTACCTTGCTTATGAGAATGTCAGGTACAAGTATTGCTTTTCTCCAGTCTCCAACACCTCTCACCTTCCCATGAAATAAAACTAAATTAATTTTATACAGTTCCTTCTTGACAAATCCAGATTGATTGCAGTTCATCCCTGTCGCTGTTGCGCCGATGTTGAAACAGGAAGCACCCGAGCAAATTTGCCAAGAAAAAGGAATTATTTATTTAATACAGTTTTTATATACAAAATGACTGCTTACTGGGATTGGCCACAGCCGTCCGCCCCCCTAGCTGATTGGACAGAACTCTGACTGTCTGTTTTGAAAACAATTCAGCCAAAACATGGATTTATCTTCATATTTACAATTCTCAAAGAGGAAATTCTCATGGGAAAGCAGACTGTGCTGTCACACATCCCAATAACTTCCAGTTGGTGACAGATACAGGAAGTATCTAGGACTGGAAGTTTAACCAGACTAGTGTACAATTTTATTATCTCCCATTTTTTTGAGTTTTCTGGCCCCACCCTGTTCTTTGAAGTTTAGTACTAATTTGGCCTTCAACAGTCTTTTGCTATCCTGCCTATTTTCCAGGAAGTCTCAAAAAAACCCCCAAGCCAAACCCAGAACATCAAAAAACTCTAGTGGCTGGAATTTTAACTTTTAGCCTATGTAATTCCTGTGTCCTAGCATGAACTGCATGGAGTTGTTGTTGTTTTGCAACTGTTTTAGTACCCTTGGAGTTGTTCTGGGCAACAGTTCTTGTAGGTTTTCTTCTCTTCTGCTCTGTGAAGTATTGATTATTTAAAGTTTAGATTCATTAAACATTTTAGTCAGAATTTATTTTGTCTTTTAAAGAGGAACGGTGCCTTTAGGCCTGAACAGAATTTCCCTGCAACATAGTTCCTTCTCAGCTCCTCCACAAACCAGTTTAAAATCAAACACATCATAGGAACGTTAAAAAAAATTTAAAAATTAAAAGAGAGTGATCCTTTGTTTTTATGGAGGTTTGCCTCCAATCATATGGGTTTGCCTGTTTTGGGGAGAAAAATGAAAAGCCAGGAGGGCTGGTGGAGGGAGGCAAGCAAATGACCAAAGTTGCACGTCCAAAGCTATTTATCACTAACCACAGATTCAGAGGAGCATTCAGGCTTGTTTTCTGAAGAAGAGTGATTTCAGAGTTAAAGCAATACAATCTTCACATCCCCAGCTGACAACTTTTTCCTAGAAATTCAGTGCCTGAAATAGGACACAGTGTTCCAGATGAGACCCAAGCAAAGCTGTGTAGGAGAGAGAGAAATTTCTTCCCTGTGTCTCCCAGGCTGTTACTTCTGTGTTGACATCCCCAGTGCATAAACCTGAGTTGATGTGTGTTGTTTGCCATGCAGTGCAAACTCAGCCACTCCCCCTCCTCTCCTGTTTGCAGTCACCCTCTCCAAAGCAGGAGGGGTACATTCCCTCCCACCCCCTGTGCACTGTTCAGCTTAGAGACAGATCTGGGCAGGAATTGCCTCTCACTCTGTTGTTCTGAATAGGGCACTACCATTACCTGGGCTTTCAGGCATCACATCAATGCACCTATACTGTGATAATTGTAATTATTGTATAGCTAAGTGGGTTTTTTTCATGTGCCCACTTGCTCTTGTCAGGCTGAGAAAGAACTTGGCCTCCTGTGAGCGTTAATAGCTTTATGTGGAAATTTATGAATAAACAAAACTTTTCTGACTTTTTGGAGTGACAGTGATTTCTTTTAATGAATCTTTGGAAGTTACTTTTCTTGCTCCAAGGGTTTCTTCCAGCATGATTTTAGTATCAAAGTACTAATAGCTGGACTTTGTTGTTTGGTTTGGGATTTTTAGGTTTTGGTTGGGTTGTGGTTT
>VZTJ01005155.1:1045225-1096376 GCA_013397795.1 Orthonyx spaldingii | reverse complement strand
TTTTTTTTTTTTAATATTGGTTGTTATTTTAAGCAAACTGAGAATTTTCACATGCACTTGTTTTAAGCATAAACTTGTAGATTTTAAGACTGGTAAATGAATTTACTTATGAGAAAGTGAGAAAAATGTCACCTGAAGAATATTCATTTGATACCCTTCTGCCTCTTGTTATTTATTGCTAATGATTCTGCTTTTTTGCATTTTTTTCCTATAAAAGTCAACTTACTGCTGCATGGAGCATGCAGAACACTTACAGCACTAAAATCTCACTCGGGCAGCATGTTGAGATTTTAATGATTCCCTGACTTAATTATGGAGACAATCCTTTGGGAATGAGGCAAAGATGGTCATTTCAACATAGCAAAAGAAATAATGAATAATTAAAGAATCTAATTAAATGAGTTTCTTATGCTGGAGTGGGTTGGAGATTTCTTTTTTGCTTTTGTATTTTAATTTCAAGTGTTTTCTTAAAGGCTGAGAACGTGTGTGTATACTGGCAGGGGCTGAGTGTCTTCACTGGAAATTCTGCACTTAGTTTGGCTAAAATGGGAAGTCTGCAATTAAAGTCAGAGTGAGTAAATATGTCCTCTGTTCTTGCTGAGGGAGCCTTGGTCCAGCACTCAAGTGTGGCAGTGATCAGCGAGGGAACTGAAACTGTTTTCCTTGTCTTAGGAATGCTACACATTAGTAGCAGATTTTTTACATATCCAAGTAGTTCAGGGAAATTAAACATGAAAAAACCCACCCACCCTACAAACAAGCCAAGGAAACATTTTTCTTCCTTTCCTGCAGTTTCTGCATGTTTTGCTCCACAGAAATGCAACGAAAAAGTTAGACTGTTGAAAGTCTTGGGGTGACTGGGAAATGCTGGAAACTTCAAAGAGAGCCTTTCTTGTGACCTTTGCAGATGGGGCCTTTGTTACATTTACTCAGCAACTTTTCATTTCAAAATAAAACAACAAGTAAGCTGCTTGTAAATGTGCAGAGCTTGGCAACAGGAAAATCTGCGGGCCCTGGGTCACTGTTGGCAGTGGGTGGAGGGAATAACCCATTTCAGAAGGTGATAGAGTGCTGCCTTTGTCCAAAGGTAAAAATACTTCTTTTGGGGGGCTGTGTCGTGGTAGGGAAGGTTAAATAATATTTTCATGATCACAGTGTCATGCTAAGGCAGAGAGGCCTGCTACCCCTGGATGCTCGTTGTACAGTCATTTATGGAAAGGCTCACTTGGTCAAAATTCTTTTAGCCTAAAGTGTATATTTTTATTCAAACCTAACAAAAATCAAAGAATGCTAATTAAAGGGTACTGGAAAGTGATCTACTAACTGCAGGTAGAGGTGTTGCATCTGTTTGTGACTGGTGCCGTCCCACTCTTGGTTTGGTAGCTTCAGCACATTCACTTCTTGGCACCTTTGCGGGTTCTGCAGTGGTTTTTAATAAAAGCTTTTTGTGTAGCTTTTATTATTACGAGACTGCCACTGCTCCAAAAAAGAGACAGCAGGCGGGGACTTGATGCTGAGAAACTTGAAATACCACAAAGACATTTTCTGCTGCTGTTTCGGGTTATTTTTAAACCACTCTGAGACAGGGAGTTTTCCATCTGAGACGAGCAGGGAATAACTCATCTTGTATCTGTTTGGGGACTGCATGACCTGGCAGAGGAGCTTCTGAGAGCCACCTCCTTGATACCTGCCTTCCTCATGCTGGAGGAAACCCCAGCACGGCCTCAGTGTTCCCTGGATGTGTGAGCAGATTGCTTTCACGTGTTGGTCTGTGACAGCACAGAAACCTCTTTCTCGTGAGAAAGAATCTATTTGTTTTTGCAAACAAAGATAAAGGCGTTCGAGCTCTCATGGATCCAGGTGGCCAATTAGCTGCAGGAGGCATACAGCTAATGGCCAATCAAGTGAGAGTCCATTTTGTATATAAAAGCTAAATTTAATAAATAAATTAACCTCTTTTACCACTTAAACTCTCATTATTTCAACATCCACTCAACAGCGACATTGGTCCAGAAGTTAACAGATGCAGCAGTGATTAATTGACCACTCTGGGTGAAGTTTGTAGCTGAATCATAAAATTCTGATGAATGGCATTTTGCATTTCTTTTTTTTGAAGCTCACCAGGACGGGACTGATGCTCCTATCACATCACAGGCAGCGTTCAGGTTCTGAGTGTGGGAGTGCAAATCTGATACCAAACCTGCTTTTGCACTTACTCCTGCATATACAGGGGTAGCTTTTCCTGGCTCTGTTGGTGACATTTGCAGACACATCTGACAGAATTTCCAGATCAAAACTCAGTTTGGTGCCCTGTAGCACTGTTCCACTGACCTCCTGGTTGCTCTGCTGGGGCTGGCAGTAGCCAGGAGAGCGTGGGGGACCAGGCAGAGAGAAATGATGGAAGTAGGAATCTGAGGGAAGCTAATATTCTGAATATACAGTTTGAGGACACTGTTGAGTAATTCCAAGTGAGGGTTGAAATCTATGTCATTAAGTGTGGTCTGGTGTCAGTCTGGGATATAACTTCTACCCCTTGAGATGTGTGGAACCAGTTTAATGCCATTTCCTAGTGGTCCATGTCAGCGTCCCTCACTCTACATGTGAGTTTCAGTCCTGGTTGTAGTGTGGCGTTTGAATTGCAGGGGTAAAAAGTACAAAAATGTGTTTTTAAAAGTGCATGCTTGTCATAATTTCAGTGGTTCCCAGTAAATCTAGGGTTTTAGCAATATTCTTCTTGGCAGAGGAAGAATGGGAAGAAAGTTTTTGGTGTGTTTGCTCAGCAACAATCTAGAGGTTACATATCTTTCTCTCACCAGTGTTCCTTGCATTGGATACATTTCCTGGGCTGCTCGGCAATTCCATCCACAAACCCACACAAAATCTATCTTGCAATTAGTGTGCCTCTATAAATAAGATACATCAGTACCTTTTTCTGAGTTTGTTATGAGTCAGCGACGAGACTCTTTGCACCATCTTCGCAGAAGAGTTAACACTAATTTGTCACTGTGAGCTCCCTTTCTCTGTGTAGGCCTCAAACTAAAAACCTTTTTTGAAAGTCAGGGTTGGTGAACTTCAGGTCCTGGGTGCTCTTCAGCCTTCTGTAGTCCTTTCTCCTCTGCTGGTGTGCATGGGCACATTATTCCCCCCTCCCTGTTTGTTTACAGGAGGAATTACCATGCTTGCATGGTGGCCTGGGACAGCTGAAGATTTATTTCCCCATTTTCCCTGCCCCTGAAGCCGTGGGTTGAGTGAGCCTTGAGTGAGCTTTTGCACTGTCCAGATTTACAGTGCAAGTCTTGAGGGCGGACAAAAACCTGTCATTGTTTCCTTTAAAAGTCATGCCTCCAGCTTGGAGTTAAAATTCACAGACATGTCAGCCATCCTGATACTCTGAGTAAGCTGGACCACAGGAGGTGTAATTTCATCAGTTAAGCCAAAATGTGTCATCCCTGCACAGAGAAATAGTAATTTTGAACTTAATTCTATGAGCTCAGAATTGGCTGCTGCTTTGATCTTGTTTCAGCTCAGAAGGCAGGTGATGTGCCTGGAGAGTGCTTTGTGAAAAGCATATTCCATGACTATTTCCTGTGTGGGTGTTTTGGGGAGGGCTTGAGGTTTTTTGGGGTGGTTTGGTTTAGTTTTGGTTCTTGTTGTTGTGGTGGTTTGTTTGGGCTTGGGTGTTTGTTTGTTTGTTTTTGTTTTTACAATTATCATTTCTGCTTAAATTTCCAGTAGGAAATTTAAGAAGGGTCATTTAAGAAGCAGTAAACCTCTGGCCTTTATCACTGCATCCCTGAATTTGTGTCATTTCCAAGGCATTTTTAAGCTCTTGTGCCCTAAAGAAGTCGACTAAGAAACAGAACATAGTTCATTAAAATCCCAAATTTTATACTGTAAATTCAAAGAAGTTAAGGGAGTTGGCACTGTAAATGTGGTGCATAAAATGCAGTTTAGGTATTTTCCTGCTCTTTCATGTAGTTCATGCATCCTTTTCTGGCTGTCATGTTTCCCCAGTTTCTTTGGGATTGTTGTTGCCAAAATAGAATTCTGCTGGAAGAAGCAGGTGGTGGGAGAAACTCACTGCAAAAACACAGAAGAGCCAAACAAGCCTTAACTTTTTTTTACTTTTCATGCATTTGCTACTTAGTGACCTCGATTTTCTGCATGTTTGGAGATGGGTCCATTCTATCCTGGACATGAAATATGTGAACAGGAGCTAAAAAGTAAAACTAGATGCTAAATAAGCTTCTAGTCTTGTTTGCTTTTGTTTGTTTGATTTTGAGACACAAGGCCTGCTAGTCTAACACATGGGCAGATGAATTTTATGAGACTCATTAGAAAGTTTTTTATGGTTAACTCATTTTCACAAAGAATTTCTTTTTTTAATTCCTTCTGCATAGTCTTCTCCCGAAATGTTATTTTCATTAGTTGGTTTATTATTTCTAGTAAGTCTTGTTCTTTGTTTTTTGGGGTTTTTTTCCTTCTCATTTACATTGCTTTACTCAACAAAATAATCCAAAGCAGGGCAATAGTGGCATTGATTCTGTACCAGAAAACTCAGAAATTGAGAATTTAACAGTAACCTAAGAAGAACGGGGTTTATTTCTCTTCAGGTGTTTTCCTTTCCTTTGCTCTCTATTTCTAGTCCACCTATAATGCTTTTGTCATCTTTGGGAAAATGCAACATGCTTTGTTTACCAGTAAAAGTTGTCATAGTGACCTTCTAGCACTGTGTGTGATTAGAAACCTGTTTGGATCCATAGTGATCAGAGAAGTGTAAATATTGAAGGTTTCTATGGGGTTCCATCTTACCTAAGAACACTTAGATATTCACAGATCTATTTTTTGGTATTTTCTCACTAAGCCAACATTTTCATGAGTGTCTCATCTTTTTTTTTTTTTTTCTAGAGCTGCATAATTTGTTTAAAAGAACTATAGAAGTGATAGCACTGTCTTTGCTCTATAACCTGCTGACCAGTTGATGAATTAACACCAGTAATTAGATTGTGAACACCTTTTCCTCCTATAACTTTTTGTGGTTTTTTCCAAATCCATCTCAATCTTATGTGCTAATGCTGTTTTGCAGTCTCTTGAACCTAGTTTTAACAGTGGGAGCAGCATCTTCAGCTAAACCAAATTACATACTCGACTTTCAAGTTGATAAAATCACTTCCAGCCATTATTATTATGACTTTGTGAGTAGATGAAGCTAAGTAGACATTATCCTTGTGCTAACAGAAAGTGTAAATTTCCCATTGTTCAAGTAAGATACAGTTTATCATTCTTTATCAGGACCCTATGGATTGTGCTGAAGCACTCATTGGCGTTTCATTAACTTTGTAATTAAGGGTGAAATCAAATAGCTTAATTATTTTACTGAAGCCTGAAAAGAAGCACTTAATGAAGATTTCCAGTACCCAATTCCCTTGAAGTGAGTTATGACATATCTGGCATGAAAACCTTCACAATTCATCCAGCTTTCATCTGGCAGTGCCCTATCACCTTCCAGTGAATGGTGCCAGTTCACCATTTCCCCAAAAGCAGGAGTTTTACATACACAGTTGCTTTTCCACAGGAGTCTGAATCTTTTACTCACACTTTTTTGTAACCTCTTTTCTGTTTGAGACTATCCCAGCCTACGAGCTACACAAAATCTCCCTAGTTAGTATCTCTCCAACTATAAGAGATCTTTTTTTTTATGTTGATTTTTTTTTTTTTTTTTGGATCATAGCTTAAACCTAATTTCTCAAAACCCTAGCTTGAAAAGGCATTTTCTCTTTCTGAAATCTAATTCTAGAGGAGTTTGGACTCTCTAGTTCAAGCAGGGATTGTAATCCACATAATAAAAACATCTGCATGTTATGTCCAATTGATTAATTAGCTGAAAAGATCCTTGGGATGAAGCAGTCTTGGCTGACAGATAAAATCCTCCAATTTATGCATATCTCAAGGGATTGGGCGAGTTCACTTATTATCCTCATTTCTTAGCATTATTCTCATTAATAAAAAGCTTGGGCTGCTTTCTACCTGCATGGAATACAACCTGTGCCTGAGGTGGCACTTGGGTGTTAAACTGGGTATGTGCACGTTATTCTCTGTGCCAGCGTTTTTAAAAATATGCTTCAGGTATTTTAACCACCTAACACTTGATAATGCATTATTTGTGTTCTCAGCTAATGAGGTTATTTAGGCATAAATTACAGGCTGGTGTGGTTAAAAGGCTTATAGGACATCCCAGGATTAGCCAGCAAGTGGTGAATGACAGCAGCATTCACTTCAGCTGGGGCTCAAATAAAGTTGGTTTCCTAAGGCAAAGACTCATGAGTCTTTCAAATCCAGATGGAAATGTGCTGGGAATAAGAGGGGTCCAACTCTATTGAATTTGGTTGAATCCACCTTCAGTTCTGGTTCTGCTGTATTTTCGAAGCACTTGTGTGCTAATAACTGCGTTCTGTCAGACAGGGGAACTACTGTCAACTTCATTTTACAGAGAAAAAACTGAGCTTCCGAGAGGATAACTGCCAAGGTCATGCAGGCAGCTTGTAGGCTAGAAAGTGAAGCTTTGGGTGCTTTTTCTTTGCCTTTTAAATTTTTATTTTTTTAATAGGCACAAGGCAGTTTTCCGTTTCCCGCCAAAACTTGGTAGTTTGTCCACCGTCCTCCTTGAGGTACCTTCTGCAGCCCCCCTAAATCAGCAGCCTGGCCAGCTGCTCTCTCTGGTAGGGCTCCTGTGGTAGAGCAGAGTCTCTTCCCTACTTCCCTGGGCTTCCTTGGAGAGCTGGGCCAAAATCCAGGTGCCTTCCTGAGTGTAGCCTTTGACAGCTTGTGGTTGTGCCTTGCACTTCAAAGCTCTGGGCATCCTTGGGGTGTGCTCTCTGCATCTTTAGAAATGCGTTTATTCCAGTCTCTACAGAACGTGGAGAAGTGGGAATTGACTGCTTCTGGTTCAAACCCCAAAGTGCAGCACTCCTCTTCCCACAGCTTTCCAAAGGCAGCGTTATGTGAGGCTTCAGAAGTCTTTCAGTTGTGGAGGGGGAGTATGGAGAGGGACGTGGCTGTGTATAGAAGCTTTGGATGCACACAGAAACCTGTGATTTTACTGAATCAGGAAGAAAAATCCCTGAGGTCACATAACTGTGGCCGCCATGCTTGAGCATTTCTTAAAAGTCACTCCAAAATAAACAACTTTTTAAACCTAAGTGGTTAGCCTGTGGACAGGAGACAAACAGTGCACTATGTGCTGCCTTTTGGACCACATGCAATGTGTTCAAAGCAGTTTCTGTTTTGGAGATTTAAAAGATTATTTTTCTTTTAGCCATGTTATGTGAAAACTCCAGAGCGTGTTGCTCGCTGGGCCTCAGCGACCAGAATTCAAAAAATGCCTCTCAAGTTCAGGGGAAGAATATTTACAGCCGTGTGAGACATCTCTGGATTTTATGTTGTGCTGAGAAGATTCAGCCCGATTTGGCTAATTGCACTTCAAATTTAAATTTAACTAAATTTTTGCAACAGATTCTGGTTTTTTTTGTTTCCTTCTGGAAAGAAATGCTTGTACCATGTAAAATACACTGGTTTCGCTTGGAGAGACTTTTGGGTTTCATCTGAAAGAAATCAGACTGCCTTAAAATGCTAATCTTCATTACAGTGAAGCATGCTACTAGGAATACTGGGAAAGGTTAAAAACAGCAGTCTTGAGGCAAGCTGCTGATTGTTCATATTTGTGCAGAAAAAAATATGGTTCCTTATTTACTAGATGCTTGCTCTGTGTTCATCCTAGTAAAAGATCCTCCTGTAGGCCTTAATACTGCTGCTATTTTACCTCCCATAATGAATATTCAAAAGCTGCAGTCATTGAGGACTCAGGTGGCAAAAATAGTAAGATGATTGAAGCAAGCCTTGACATAAAAGCCTAAAAGTACATTTCCAACTACATGGAAATAGTGCCGATTTCCCTTTCTGACCACGTAAATGAATGGTGCCAGACAATCTCCCATGAATTAAATGCCTCTTTCACACACCAGTGTGATTGCATCTTTCTTTCTGTATGATGTGTTGTAATAAGTATGTTTAAAAAAAAAAAAAAAGGGAGGGGGAGGAATACAACAGAGCTTTCTGTAATCCTGTCTCACAAAATGTATTGGAATTGAAAAATGGGTATAAAGGACACACTGTTAAGATATGGCAATGCATGCATTGTTTTCTGCATAATGCAGTCAGAGTCTCCGTGGTAAAAAGAAATTTTTATTTTATTTTTTTTGTCACCATCAGCAGTTAACCTAAAGTAGGAGCTGCTCCATTTCGTTATAGGTTAAATGGCTTACTACACAAAACTGGCTGGGAGGCGTGCAACATTAACACTGCGGTTTTTAATAGGCTTTAAAAACGTGCTCGAAGATAAGTGAAGAAAAAACAATGCAGCATGTGTTATTGTTCTGGAATTTTTTTAATAGAAAGCGCTCCTTTTCAGCATTCCCCCTTCAGTGGAATCACTTAGACACTTCCAGCTGGTGGCAGGGGATACAGCCATAATACAGCTTTCTCTGTCCCAGCTGTCTTTTTCATTACGTTAAATGCATTACGATGGCTGCACTGTTTTACAAAGGTTCAGGTGCAGAAAGGTATAGGAAGAAATCTGCAACTATGTGTTTTTGTAGTGACTGCAAGCTTCTGCGAGATCTCTGAATCCTGAATGTGGTCCTGGCTCTGGTCACAGATTTCCTTCCAATCACTGGAACATTTGCTGTAAGGGCTGGCTAAAGGTGCCCGAGGAAATCACCTTTTACAAGGGAGCATTGTTGTACAGGATTTTTAATGCATTATGGCTCACGCAGCATCACAGTTAAAGAAAAACAGGGATTTAGAAATAAATGCTGAGGAAGAAACTGAGAAAAAAAGAAAACACAGGAAAAGATCCCGGGATCGGAAGAAAAAGGTATCTAGATCTGTGCCAAATTCTGAACAGGGATTCTTTTGTTTTAATTTTCTTACCTTGCAATTGAAGTATCAAAGCTTGTTCTTGCCTGTAACTTGGTAGCTGTCAGAGTAATTTGTTAACGTTGTAAAATAGCATTTGTAACCAGGGCTGTGGGGTTTGCAAAGCCATTGCATGTTTAATTGGATATTAGTTGATTGCAGTGATGATGCAGAAGGTGTGCATTCATTTCCCACTTATGTTGCTGTGATATGCAAACTGTCTGTGAGTTGAAAATAGTTTGTAACCATCATGTGAGGTTTAATGCTGAGCTTTCTTGTAGGTTTTGTAGCAAAGTATAGAATAATAGTTTAGTCTTACATGCATGTACTTAAAAGGGATGTGTGTAGAGGCAGATTTTTTTTCTTTGTGTTGGGACTATGTCACATGTTTGGCTTCTGAAACATCCATTTTTGGGATAATGTCACAGAAATAAGGTGTTTCAGTGTTTCTCTTTTTTCCTGACGGTGAGCTGTTTTACAGAATTGAGCTGTAACAGTCTGTTATTAGCAACTTTCTTTTGTTAAGGAAATAATGTGGCTGAGATTAGAGAGCCTGGTTTTTCCTCTGCTGTAGATTTGTCTTAGCTGCAGAAAACCCTTCAGCAAACTAGGATCTGAAAAATTCAGTAGGCACTGCATTGCTCATTGCTCAGGTCAGGAGCCTCTGTGTGATTCCAGGCTTACTGCTTCTCTCTAAGGTATAAAGCAAAATAGTTATGGTTTGTGGCATAATGACAGATAAAGAGGCCAGCTACTTTGGCAGCTCTGAGGATATGTCCTTACAAATGACACCTTGTACTCTGCTCCACAGAAATAAGGCCCTGCCACGATTTCTTGTCTTTGGCTGTATTTTATGGTGATTTCTTTCAAGAACATATCAAGGAGCCAGCTGCCTTTACAGAAACCTGGGCATGTAGTATTTGTGTGTGCTTTTGTGAAACCCCCCTAAGGGGGGGATTGGATATTCTTCCTATGCTCAGAGGAGCGGTGCATGTGCTTCCTAAACGACATGGAGATTTCCTCTAACATATGTGCATCTTTTGGTTGGGCGAGAGTCAGCATTTCCCTGCCCTTTTCTCTTTTTCCTCTGCCGTGGCAGTGCTGTACATAACAGCAAGCTCTGAGAAACCCACTGCCTTCTGTTCTAGCGAGCACATTGGGAGACTCTTCACACGCTGCAGTACATTTGCTGCAGCCATCTACACTGTAGGTATTTTTCCTGTGTGGATGTGCAGATCTTCTGAATCATCTCCCGGTGTAAAGGAGGGTATGAAGAGAAGTTTCTGTCTTTGAGGTGAATTTGGAGGCGCTGCTGTTTGAAACCAGCCTGAAACAGTGATGTATTTCTTGCCTGCTGTTTAGGTTATGTGCAGGTTTGTAATGTTGCTGCCAGGGTGGGTTTCGCCCCCCCCCAGGCTGAAAATGAGCACAGCAGTAAGGAATTAATTGCAGGAGCTGTCCCCTCAGCCCATATTTACCTATGGCTTGTGAGCTGGAATGAACAGTCAGTCTCTCAGCTAACTCTGCTCATGCTGCAGGAAGCCCACGTTGTACTTGATGTGCTCAAGTTTAACAATAGCCTGCCCAACCAGATCCATGCACTGTCTTTGTGTGAGGGAGCTTCCTCACAGCTCGGAATTAGAACAATATAGAAGGGATATGGCAGTGAGAGGCTCTTGATTCAGTGAGGTGAGACAATTGCTTGGTGGACAAAAATGCTTTATTGTTTATACAACACTGCTGTAGAGGGGAAATCTCTTAGCAACCAGCGTGGCACATGGATAAATACCTGCCTGTTAATCTCAAATATATGGATTTCTTTCAGTGTTTTATTTCTGCATCTTAAGAATGAGAGAAAATAGATAGCTTTTGCTCCACCAAATGCTTTTTTTTGGGTTCTCCCCCCGACCCCTTTGTGTCAGACTGGAATTTGGCAGCTTATTCCAGTTTCTTTCCGAGTTTCCTTAGGACTCTGCAGATTCAGGACATGTAGAGGCCCTCTCTAGAAGGAGAAAGGGACAAAACCCAGGAACTGCTTCACTTAACTCTCATACATTTGGGCATCAGTTGTCTCATATCAAAGACACGGTTTGGTTACCCAGTACATAGGGTGTAGGAAGTCCAGTAATTGTGGTTTGCCATTTTGTACTTTCCTGACTATTTAAAACATTTTTCCCCCCAAATTTTCCACTATGAGTTGTGAGTCACTTCT
The DNA here is from genome assembly GCA_013397795.1 of Orthonyx spaldingii. NCBI lineage: Eukaryota > Metazoa > Chordata > Aves > Passeriformes > Orthonychidae > Orthonyx > Orthonyx spaldingii. The sequence continues at coordinate 1,085,191 of VZTJ01005155.1, read as the reverse complement.
TGTTCCTCTGCACCACCCACAAGCAAGCAGTACTCGGGGATTTTTTTGTTGATCACATGATACTGCACAAAGCTTACCCTTTGCTTAAGCAGCATGCAGAAATATCCTTTGGAGTCTTCCAATCACATTGGAACAACAAAGAATGCTAATGTTCCTGGATAATTTATACAGTAAAGAGCCTAAGGCGACCAATGGTTAGAAAGTAAGGCTGGTGGGATCAGCCAGTGTCTTAGTCTTGTGTGATACTAGCAGCAGTCATGCTGATTTATGTTCCTGTTTAGTTGGAGGATGGCAGTCCGAGGGTAATATTTCACTGCTTTTGACTGGTTAAGCAATTTACAGTGTAATAATGTTTCTGTGAAGGCTTGCTTCAAGACTTGTATGGGAGAAATGACCTTTTTGAAAATACCCACAAAACAAAAAGCTGTGTTATGTCCCACCCCATTTAATTTCAAGGTGAGATAGTTTCGAATTACCGTGCCGAGCTCTGTAGAGAGGCTGTGCTTCTGTGCCCTATGGCCCCACCACTCTTTCTGTTTGCCTGCATTCAGGACATTCCAGGCCTTAGCTGAAGGTTCTGAAAGGTTCAGAGCTTACCCAGCTTAACTCAGGCAAGAGAAGGGGATGGGGCCAGCAAGTGAAGCATCTGCATTACACAGATCTCCCATTTATTCTGCTCGAGTTTTTATTACAGCTCCATGCAGTTCTGCCTCTGGGTGGTTGTGCAGTGTCCTACACTGCAAATAGTTTGAGTACATCCAAGGGCAGACCTGAGCCTTTAATGGTACCACAGAACAAGCCAAACCACTCTGAAAAATAAGTGATTGATAGGAGAGCTTGTTTGATACTTTGCAGCGCAGCTCTGTCATGCATAGTTTGGTTTGTGAAAACTAGAAATTGTTTATCCTGTAATAACGTCTGGGCAGAAATTGGTTGCTTAGTCAGTGCCTTTCCTAAAATAAAGGTGAAATCTCTGAGGGGTTTTTTGTGTTCTCTGTTCGGTACACAGCAGAAGAGAAGGACAGGTCTTGGCACATACTCAATGATTTATGTTTTATACAATATTTAGTAGGACTGAAGTGATTTCCATTTGCGTGTAGTGCTCAGGAGCTCTCGTGTTCTTTGGGAACACGGAATAATTTGATCATAATGCAAAGCCTGGCTGCTGCTGGCCCCGAGATGTTAAAGGCTGTTGCTGGCACAGCCTCTGCTGCTGCAAACTTGTGGGCAGCAGGGAAAGTAATGGATTCCAGTGTCACAAACCCTGCTAATTTCATCATAAGACTCACGGTGTTTGAAGGTTTTGCCTGACTCTCGGGTATGCAGGGAAAATTGCCGTGCAGTTTCCTAATGGATATAAATCGAAATGCTGTGTCAGGAATGATCAGCCTGTAGGTGTTGCAGCTGCTCATGTGGCTTTGAGGAGCTCGTGCATCCTCTGGGCTGGGCTCTGCTCCCAGCTCCGAGGGCCTGTGGGAGATTTCTTGGGCTGCCCAGAGCAGCAGAGCTGGGAACACCTCCCAGGGACAGCAGGACCCCAGGAGGGCTAGGATATCCCAGCTGGGAGATTCCCACTTTTTCCTTTCCCCTCAGCTCTCTCAGGGCTGTCAAATGCTTTACAGATCTCAACCATGTGGAGGTTTTAGTACAAATGTCAATTTTCATATGCAAACAAGTCTACCAGTTACCAGGCAAAGCTTTAAACTCAGATAATAAGTAAAAATCCCTATTTTTATTTTTTTCCAAGTAATTTCATTATTTTCAAACAAGTCTTGACTAGAGGTCTGTTTCATGGCTTCTGAACAGTTGAACACAGCAGAATCTAGGCAGGTTGAGTACAAGTGATTGTTCTGTAACTCATTTGTGTTAAAGCACAAACCAGGCAGATGTTGCTCTAACATCTGGGAATGTGACCTGTGGTAAATGAAAAGATGATGGAGATTAAGGGTCTGAAAGAAAAATTGTTAAGTCAGTGATCTTTTCTAAGTGTGAGGAAAATTTCAGTCATATCCTTGCTTTTGGACATGATGCTCTGTCAGAGGCAAATCTAATGAGATAGAAAAGTGGTTTTGATAGATGTTTAGGGGCACTGGTGGATGGGATATCAACTAACAATGCTGAATTCTTACCAGCATGGAGCTTGGTGGTGAAAGAGTGTTCCTGTTCAGCTGGAAAAACAATTCCTTCTTTGAAGATGACCCCTAAAGGAATGAAACTCTTCCATTGTATTGTGTGGGGAGCACTACAGCATCATCTGAAGTGGGCACTGCTCAGTGTTACTTTGGTGTTTATAAACCCAGAAAAAAATTCGCGCTGTTCCATTTTTGTTTAGGCAGGTTTGGAACATTTACCTTTTCCTTTTCACCTCCTTGATGCCTCGGGGTTGTGCTGTCACAAGGGATGGCCATCAGTCACTATGCAAGTGCCAGTTTGGGTTATAACCTGAGTTGTGGCAAATGCTTCCAGCTTGTGGAGGGAGGGGATGGGCAGGAGGAGGGAGGACCAACCATGGGCAGCCTCGCTGTTGTAGAGAGGTGGCTGCATGACTGGATTTACAGCTGGACTCTCAGGGAGTGTAAATCAGTAATATTTCCACTACCTGGCTGGTATTAACACAGAGTCTTTTATCCTTCTGTTTTTTCCACCCAGGCTGGGTTGGTTTTTTGGTGGTGGGTTTTTTTGTTTTGTTTTGGTTTTGTGTTTTTTTGGGTTTTTTTTTGCTTGTTTTTTGTTTTGGTTTTTTTTTTTTTTTTTTGAGATTTGAGGGAAGTGGGAAATGGGGTGCTCTTGAAGCAAAAGAAAGTTCAAAGATGGTTAGTGAACAGTGATTCAAAAAGAAAAAAATTTGTTATAAGATTATGAGCCTATGAATATTCAACCCTGTGCCAAAAATCAAAACTCTGCTAATTTCAAGCTCTTAACTTGCCTGAATTGATGGCTTGAGGATAAGTGATGCAGACTCTGATGCTATTCCCTTTGGGCTTTTACTAAATGTTTGTTACTGTGAGCCAAAATCCTTGTCAGCTAGTGGGACTGACTGAGCACCTGCTAAATCTGAGTGTTAGACTCAGTCAGACCTGGTTTGACTGGAACAGGGAGCTGGGGGGAGGAGGTGGGCTGAGAACTGGGCTCTTGGTGGATGTGATGGAACATGCATGGATAGAGGAAAAAAACAGAGAAAATCTGGGTTGTAAGTTGTATTAAAAAGAAAAATTACTTCCCAGGCAATGCCTGAAGTGTTCTCACAGCGATTTGCCTGAAGTTCAGACAATAAAAGGCTGGGTTTGCTGCTGTTCAGAAATTTGTGCAGCTGTTTTTGTGTCTGTTGCCTGATGTGGTATTTCTGTGGAGTTCTGCTAGGCTGGCCAGTGCTCTGCAAGGTGGCTGATTACTGACCATGTAAGAGATCAGCTCCTCTTTTTATTTTTTGCAGAGATCACTGTGTGGTGGCTTGGAAGGGAAATCCAACACGATATTTCTTTAGTATTTATTCAAGGAAGACTAATGTGGAAGGGAGAACTGGATTGAAATAGGAAGGTTGCCTTGTTAATTGAAAACAAAATTCACTCAGGGATGTATTTTATTTTTTTATAAAATGATAATTTTGCCAATAAGCTGAAAGCGATGACAGTTTAGTAAAATGAATTTGTCCCACATAAGGTTTATTGCCCTGAGATTTACACAAGCAGTTGCCTTTGTATTATATACCAGAACTAAAACTTCATTTTACCTTTCTAGTTGCAGAAAGACACAGGACATGTTGTACTGCATAGTCACCTTCATCTGAAAACTTTAGACAACTTCTTATGATTTTATTTTGACAACCTGAATTCTGTATTTTACCCAACTTTTTGTTTGTTCAGCTGTGTTCCATTCACAGTTTTGGATTTCAGCTTATTGGGCAGCTGAATGTTGTGCTATCACAGTTTATTTATCAATTTTAAATCTCAATTTGACTATTCATTTCAGTATCTTTTATTTTTTCATTGAAAATCATCCAGAATTAGAGAGAAAAGTACAAGATAGAAAGGTTCACTTCTGTTTCTGATACCCTAGTCCATATTTATCCAACTGAAATCAATGGATAAATATGAAATCCAATTATCAATTTATGAAAGAAGTTACCTCTTGATAAAAGTGGTGGTGTCCATGTCCTCTGTTAGCACACTGATTGCTAAGGGGGTGCAAGCAGGAAATGAAGGTCTGTACCTTAACAGGTATCCACTACCCTGTCATGGCAAGGTATACAGACACAAAGTCTGCATTTATTTCATGGGTGCTGCGTGACACATATCCTAGAGCCTGCTGGAGCTACCTCAGCAGCATCTCTGCCAGTGGCATTAAGCCTCATGTGTTGGGTCACCCCCTCTCTACCAGGAGCCAGTCAGGCTCCTGAGTGTGCCTGCTGCTTCACCCGTTAAATTAATAATTTAAAATACAAAAAAAACCCCACTGTGATCTTGTCACCTGCTTCCCTTGTGAAGAAAGAGACACCTGGTCTAGTGGAAGGTGTCCCTGCCCGTGGCAGGGGCGTTAGAACTGGGTGATATTTAAGGTCCCTTCTAACCCAAGCCATTCTATACTTCTGTTAATTCCATTCATGTATTCCACACTCACTTGTACTCATATATCTGTAACACTCCTGTAAGTACAAGTGCATAGATGAGGTAGAGGTATAACATGTCAGTTGTTTGTGTTTTTGAAAGCTGCAAAGCTTTTTCTGTGGAATGCTGTCAGCTCTCTCTGAGCTTTGGGCCTGTCCTTAACCCTCTGGCCGCTGCCTCTTGAAGTGAGATGCTCTGAAGTACCCAGGCTCTGCTGGAAAAAGAGAGGACAGTCAGAAGAGGAGACACATAGTGGAATTGTGAGTGCCAGGAAAGGATTTCCTGAGGCTGCTGAAGTGGCTGGTTTTGCATTATCATATTTTCAAAGCAGGTCCTTGAACTCAGACTATGGGCAAGTAGTAACTGACACAAACCCCAGGACTTGCACGGTTCCCTAACAGTGAGGAGAAACCACAGGGTGTGACACAAATACCCCTCAGCACTCGGAGGGGTGTGATCTGTCAGGCTGGGGATGGTGCTCTGGTGCACAACTCTGTGGCATCTTTGTGCTCTGATCAGCCCGAGGACCAGTCCTGCTGCCCCCTTCAAGGACAGGGTTTATACACAGCAAAACTCCTGTAATGCACGTGTGGCACGGGTTTGTGTGTGTGCAGGGCAGGAGCTGGGGGCAGCTGGGGGTCAGGGACCTGGCTGGGACTCCCCACCTGTGTGTTTTGTGCATCCATAGCCCTGAGTCAGGCATCCCACAGCATCTCCATCTCTGTTAGGGGGCACTTTCCTGGGAGAGGTGGTGTGGTGCCGCAAGGGTTTTAATTCCGGAGGAAATGTGTTCCCTTTGCAGTGGCTCCAGGAAAGTCTGGCCCAGAGCTGTTGGCCAGGCTGGGTCCTGAGGGAGAAGCTGTCCACAAAGTTGTTAATGGTGTTTTCAGAAGTGCTGTGGTTGTGTATAAATATTTTGTTTCTTCATTTCTGCATTTTGTTTCCTCTGATTCTGTTCCATTGCTGTCGTTGGTTCCTGAAGGAATTGTAAATCCTGCTTTTAATGAATAGACAGTTTGAAAAGAACAGGTTGTTAGATCAAAAAGTTTAATGGTCTTCTTAAACTGCTGTCTCTTTTCCTTTAAAATTCTTCAAATTACAGCACCACCAGCAATTTCTGCATCACATTCTGAGTTCACAAATCTCAGAACAATTCACAAGTCAGTGCAGTTGTTGATATGGAACCTTTCAGTTGGAGCACCCTTGTTTGCATATTCTAAAGAGCTTTCCTTAAAGGCAGCATAATAAAGAGAAGCCATGTGACACTACCCTGTGTGTACCCTCTAACAAACCCTACTTTTACCTGCCCTATTTATTGCTGTTAGAAGATACAGTTGTGGAACTCCCTTTCTGTTCAGCACATTGGTTCATTTTCTGGTGAATTGTAAATGTCAGGATGCAGAGTAACTCCATCATTGACTTCCTTTAGTTAAACAAGGTTTTCACAGGCAGCTGGGCTGACGTCCTTCCCCGTGTTCTCTCCAGACGGGTGAACCTGAGGACGTGCTCAGCAGTGTTCTCTGGGAACTTGTAGAAAGGCAGAGTTGTGCAATATCCATTGGGTAGGTGTTCCCTCTGCTTCCCAACATGAATTTATGGAGCATTTTGCTAATAGAAGGCAAAGGTGGAACCGAGGCACTGGCTATAGTTTGCTACAGTCACTTTTCCAGTGCTGAACAAATACAGGCATTCAGGTCTGTAGATGAAACTCCCTCATAGGTTGAATAATTTTATTTTCTCCCACACAGCTTTTTTTTCTCTCTCCCATAATTTCATCACCACTCCTTCTGGACCCAATCTCTGAAATTGCAATCATTTCCCTTGCATCAATCACTGGCTTAAAGGTGAGCGTTTGCAACCATCCCAACAGCTGAAAGTCCCATTGGCCCATGAGGAAACAGCAGTGTCTGAGTGATCTCAGTAACCTGTTCTCCTGCTCCCTTTGGATTTGTATGAATCTGGCAGCCACCTCTGGTGCTGAGGCCAATGTTTTCCTGCTCAGACTGTAGGAAGAATGAATGCAGATATTCAGAAATAGACTGCTGGCTAGAGATTCTGAAGCACAGGTGGGTAAAGTCCAGCTATGCCCGAGGGGAAAGATCTCCCCAGAGGAGAGAGATGTGCACCAAGCACCTCATGGTGCAGCAAGTCAGAAAAGAGGCTCAATATCTGTGTGAGTAAATGCAGCATTTTCCTGTTGTGCTGAGGGAGCCTCTCTCAAAACAAGCCTTTTATTTTTGGCCAGGCAGTAGCAGACAGTATGTTCTGGAGGGTGGCTATGGACAGCTTCTACAAAACTCTGAAAAGTCAAAACATCCCATAATGAAATATTGCTGAGAAGTGGGTGGCAAAGGTTTCCTCTATTACATTTTTACCATCTAAGCAGAAAAAAAAACATCTTCAGGGAGAACTGGTGAACGCACTGGATACCTGCAGCCCTAGTTTTCCTTGCCACTTGATTTAATTTGAAACCACCAGCACTTTGAAGCTGTTAAACATCAAAATTCTGATAACTAAAGACTGCTGTTTTTCTACCAGTCTGAAAAGATTAAAAAGATGTTGAGAGGAAAACATGTCTCATGACAGTGGGTGCACAATCAAAGTTTCTAAGTAGGGCAGCCTGAGGAGCAGCCAACGCTTTTTAACAGTTATGGGAAAGTGTATCTTGTTTGATGTTCCTATCTGATATTTTCCTGTCTACCTTTTTTCTGTACTATCAGACTGTCTGTTTATGCTTAAAGAAGGCTTAATAAATGTTTTGCACACTCAGCACATGCTGCCCACATAAAAGAGGAAAAGTATGAAAACTTCCAAGTCATCCAAGCAACAAACAACGAATAGGGGGTTCACCACCGACTCTTCCAGTTTGATGTTAAACAGTTTATTTAATCGCTGGGCTTTGTGTCCATAAAATATCTCCATGGTTTTGTTCTCGTGCCTTTTAAGGATCTCTTTTTAAATGGCAAGCACTGGCTATTTTTCTGGTTTTGGTATAGAACATGTTTTGCATGTCTTGCATAAGGATCATGGCTACACAGTAAGGCCTGTGCAGGGTTTATGGTTTTTTAATGACCTCCGAGCTGCTGAGTGCTGTCCTGGTGTGTGACCTATTGGCTGTGTCCTGTTCTCAGGAATAATTTTTGCTTGTGTCTTACCGTAATTCTGGAGGAGAAACAAGTTTTTTAAAGAATTTTGTGCTTTTTGAAAAGCTTTTGGTGGAAAAGAAGCATGCATGGTAACAGTTCTAGTAATGGTTCTTGGTATTCAGTATAAATATCCAATTTACTGTTATTTAGATTAATTTTTTAATAGTATATCAAGCCTTTGATTAAAGGCTGTTTTAGAAAGACTGATCATATTGGTTAAGTTGCAGATAGAAACTCATATTGTTTATGAAGATTTTGTAAAGCTCTTTCAGAATTGTTTCTATTTATCCCACCCAATATACAGGAAAGTTACCCAAACCCTGGTGTCAGAAGTGCATGAGTTTAATCTAAAACAGCTAAATGTAGTGTTTTTATAACGTTGTATGTATCTTCTTGTTGGCCTGTGTGCTTGTTATCCTTGAAGCTAAACTCACTGAATTGTGGTCAAGTCAGAGGTCCAATTAGCAGAACCACTGAACATATGCAATAAATTCAGCTTGAAAGGCCACATGCACAATCTGCCTTGGGTTGGAAAGCCAAGAGATGCTGTGACCAAACAAGATCCGCAGGGAAGCTGTTCAGAATTGTAGCCCTTTGTTCCCAACAGCAAAGCTGCCCCTTTCTCCGTGTTTACTACCAAATGCAAATGAGCAAACAAGGCTGGTGCACTTCTAAAACCAGTCAGTTTGAAGGAAGATGAGAAAAAAAAGGAATGAAAGGATTAGAATGGGCCTTGATGTTGAAATGAGAGCAGCGTTTGGATGGGAACAGCGATGGCAGATAGGGAAGGAGTGATTGAGGCAGCTGACCCAGGAGTTTGGGTTTATTTTGGCTGTAACTAGGTGCTGGGAGATGAACTCCTCATCCTGGGGAGCTCCTTATGGACTCACTGTGTTTTTCTCAATGCCGAGTCAGTAGATGAAAGCTGTGAGAAGGGAGCAGAAGAGGAAGGACAAAGGCAGCAAAAATTCATCCTGTGCTGAGGCCTGGGCTCCAAACCCCGTGGAGTTCAGGGAGGGCTGCAGCTCCTGTCAGGACGGTGCAGGCAGGCTTTTTGGGCAGCAGGAGTGATGGGTGGCTGATGAGATGGCCAAGGGGACATCTCCCTACCACAAGAGCATCTTCTGTACTGCTGATGCCTTTTCCCAGGCTTACCTAGAACAGAGGCCAGACAAAATGAAGAGAATAAAAGCAGATATTTATTCAAAGGCCTTCTGGATGCATTTGGGCAGTCAGAGCCCACCCAGGGCTGCACCCAGAATGGATGATGGGTCACGGGTTTTTCGTGATTTATAATTTTTGGTCCACTTGCATATCAGGGGTTAGACCTCCAGTTATAACCTCAGGTAATGAAGTCATCCATCCCAAGCTTGATGCCCCAATTTCTCTGCTGTTTACATTTTATAGGGCCTAAGACAGTGAGGTGTCCTTGAGTTTCAGGCCTGGAGAGGAACTGTGGTCAAAGATGTGAGAACAGCAGCTCCAGAGTTACATGAAAAATACAGAAGCTAAAAATCCTAAGGCATCGCTGCAAGTGGGCAAGCAGGGAGCTGCTGCAGGGCTGCTGCTCTGAGTGCAGGGCTGCTGGGGGACTGCAGAGGTGCTTGCAAACCCCCCCTGCCCAGGCAGGGATTCAGGCCTCAAGGTAGGCAAAATGACAAAAACCCTCTAGCTGTGTGTAGCAGGGTGAGAATTTAATTGTTTGGAGGGCATCCAAGCAATTGCATCTGATTAAGTCCTTGAAAAGATTGTATCTCTTCTCTCTTGTCTGGTTGCATGAATTTATACAGGGGATATAGGGTCTAGTGCTTTGTCAGGGTCCAAATACAAAGAGTTAACCACAAATTCTTCGGGGCTCGTCAGGTTCAAGATATTTCTGGTACAGTGTTGAGCAATTAATGTACGCCCACAAAATATCAATTGTTCCCTAAGATTGTAGTCTGCTAACCAAAATATATTCTTTTTTTATTCTTAAAGTTTAGGGGTGAAAACAAAATCCAGCTTAATGTCTTTCTGTGTGTTTCTTTTTCATTTGCAGTAAAATTTTCTCACATTTTCTTGACAAGTCAAAATCTCTGTCCTACTTTTTTCAAGACATGCTCTCTGTGCCTGCCTGCCTGTTTCCTAGAAAATAGTTGTCCAAATGAGTTGCCTGGGAAAGGAGCAAAGGTCATATCCCAAAAAGGAAAATAAAGTCACAGATTATATTCGTATTCAAACTTAAGGAAAGATTGAGGAAATACACAAAAAGAAAAAAATAAAACTGGAGGGGAAGCAGGGGGAGATAAGGCAAAGCTAGCTAGCAGAATCTCTGCCAGAGCTTTGGGGGGCTTCTGATTGGAATTTTGCAATACATTGGGTCCTGCTGTTGGTTCAGTTTTGTCTGGTTTAGTAATTCAAAATATCTTTTTTTTTTTTTTTTTTAATAAACATGCATGCTAAGTGGTGGCAGTTGATTTTATTGATACCAGTTCTTTCATGCATTTGTTGTTCAGATGAAGATTCAGTCCTGTGCCTCTTGGATAGTTTTGTTCATGCAAACATAAATTGGATTTATGAAGCCTTATAAATATGAGGGCTGCCTGGAACCAGTTTTTTTTCCTAGGTCGCCAGTTACTGCAATTCAGTGAATGCCATTGTCTGTAGTTCTTATATTTGACAGTTACAGATTGGGGCTGCATAGCTTTAGGGAGCATTTTCTAGCAGCAAAATTTAGGTTTCACATGTAGTGACCTTATTTTGAGTACATCCTGCTGTTTGATGAAGGGACATTGGTGGCTGCTCAGGGGAAGAGTGGTGGCAGGAGAGGACAAGGTCAGAGGTTTTTATTAAGCAGCCTCAGGATGACAACAGGCACGTGTTGCAAGTGGCAGACCCAGAATGTTTTAACAGCAGAGCAGTAACAATGATGCAGGATTCTGGACTTGCCCCTGTAATGAGGAGAGGGTGGGTTGTTTTCTGGGAGACTGTGCTGGTACTGGATGCAAACAGTGCAGTCAGGGAGGAAGCCTGGCCCTTCAGCCTTGTGCTGTTCACGTACTGCTGGAATTTTAGAGAAAGACTTTCTTTGCTTCTGATTATTTCAAAAACATTAAGGTTTCACTTGGAAAGATGCTGCAGGTGTCTTAAGTCTGGTTACATTGTACTTGGAATTTTCAAAAACCGGAGAGCCAGGGGCCAGGGCATTGTTGCCTTTCCTGAATGATGCTGGCAAAGGCAATGGGAGAGCACATGGCAGTCCAACCACTGGCAGCACAGCCTGCAAAATGGGGGGAACTCACCTATCTCATCAGAAAGGAGGGACTTCAATCTTTCCCTCATCAGAAAGGAGGCAGTTCAATCTTTCCCTTTTGGAAAACCTTTGCATTAGAGCAAGGAAAGCGTCTCTTCGCTTTTAAACCCCTCTAGCTGCTGAAGATGTATGGGCTGTTGCAGGTGGAGTGCATGGGAGAAAATGATGCTGTGTACTAGGCATAGATCTTGGGTTCCAGAAAACAAAATGTTTTGCAACTAGATAGGTTGATCAGCTTTATGTGTTTAGCTGATAGCAAAGAAATGCTGTGGGCAGTTTCTGGTTTTGAAGTATTTTGTTTTTATTTCTGCTTTCAGACAGAAAAGCATCCGGATTAAAGGTGCACTGTTGTTTCTCAGAGGTCACGAATGACTAAGCAAAGTGCATGATATCTTTGCTTTTGTTGTCATGGGTCTGGTTAGTCAAAAGTGCCAAATATTCTGGCATTAGTCCAGTCAGGTTCCTAAGCCTGCACTCAAGCCTGTTTGTAATTGAGGTGAGTACAGAGGGAGCACTGTGTGCTTAAAGCTGAGACCAGTCTGGGGTGATGTGTGATTACCCCATCAGAAGAGAGAGTTTCCAGGAGGAAAGGTCCATCCTAAAATGCTCTGGGTTATCCCAGCTCTGTGCAAACAAGGATGGGTGTGAGCACCCGAGAGCTGGAGCTGACATCATTTACCTTGAATAGCAGATGGAAATCTGATCAATTCAAAAACTTGGTATTTCAAAGACGTTATTTTCTTCATGGACGCTTTTTAAAAACTGGAGTTATCAGTATTTGTAAATTGGTTGTCAAACACTGAGAGAAAACCCTGAAGACAAGAACAGTGACAAGTCCATTACATATGGTATGGGAGACCACCTAGCAATAAGTCACAGTTGATAATTGCATTCTTATTATGGATTTAATCATGCTTATTAAGCAGCTAATTAACTCATTATATGGATAGTGTTACAGAGGTATCAATCCTATACGTGAAGTGTAAGGATAGAAATTCTCCTTTGGGTAGTTGTTTGCATGTTACAAACATATAAATTTGGAAGATACTGATCAAAGCCTAGCAGCTAATTCAGGCCAATTTCTTCAGATAAGAGTTTCTTCATTTGAAAAATATAGAGTTTACTATGCTCAGAGTCACAAATTTGATTTAAGCTCAACAAAGCGTTTAAGTCAATAACAAGATGAACACATTCTGAAAAAGTACAAAGAAACCAACACCAAACCAAACAACCCATAAAATGCTGATTAAGTTCTGAAAATTAAAAAGTCCATCACTTGAAAGCTTTGTTTTGGCATGTTGAACCAAAGGATTTTTTATTTGTTTGTTAGTTTTTTTGTGTCTTGAAATTTCTTTGCAAGTGTTTTTGGAAGCTGAAAATTTTGATTACAATGTGTCATTTCAATTCAGCAAGGGATTGCTGAAATAATTTCTGTGTAATCTGGCGGGGGTTTTTTCCCAGATTTTTTTTTATTGCTGTGAGCAAAGGGAGCCTTTTCAATCACTCACACTGCTCTCTTTGTGACAGCCCTTCAAATACATCATGACCTGATAGCAAAATCAGTCTTGTGAAAAGTATTAAGGATCAACTTACCCTAAGTCTGCAAGTGAAATGAAACCCGAGCCCAAGGTGATTGTGTTAGGCATGGACTGTCATTCTTGTCACATCTGTGTTCTGGAGACTCAAAAAAGCACTAAAATGGTTAAGTATCGGTGTTATTTCGAGGAGTGTGTTCTTGGTGACATTGCACAAGTAGAGCTCATCTTGTAAAAGCAAAGGAAATTAATTTTCTTAAGTGTTTTCCCGAATGCAGGGTTGAAACACGAACATCTCCATTATCGTTAGCGCAGGCGTTTCACGCTGTGTGCTCCTTCAGTGACTGTTCCGTTCAGCGCTCGCTAATTACGAGTCACTAAAATCAGGGCTGCCTGCTGAACTGGGGTGAATTATGCATCTGAAGGTTCAAGGTCCTTCACCTTCCCAGCCCCTGAGGGAAAGATTTGTAGGGAGGTGGATGTCAGAGGGAGGCCAAGGGCCAGAGAAAAACACGTCAGTTCTGTAGGCACGTCGATTTACATTTGTGCATTTCCTTTTTTTTTCAAGATAATGCACAATTTTTTTAATATGTTGAAACCTTTTAGAGAGTGGTTGGGGTCAATGGAATCAAACTTAAGATTGCGAAGAAGACTATTTAAAATCACAGCTATTATCTATTTTAATTGTCTCTGCTGGAGTGTACCCCAAAACATTCATTATGTGAAGGGTATAATCTCTGAACAAATGACATGGTGGAATTAATGAACAATTAACTATGATCATACGTTATAAACAGAGCTGATTAGAATCCACACATGCCTGGGTTTTAGAAAGACTCTTTTTGACTCAGCTTTGTGTTGCTGAGATAGGACCACACAGCTCTCATTCCTTATCCATTGTGTGAGCATAACATCATTTCCTCTGAGGTAAGGCTACATCTCTTCGTTTTCATGGCAACCAGACAAAGAATTTATCTATTCTTCAACTTACTATGTGTGGGGAGGGTGGGGTAGAGGAAAATAACGTGTTTTCCTCATATCCATTTGTCTAGTGTGCTTAAGTTATTGACTTCCTCCTGTAACCTGGAGACCATTCTCCAATATCCCTCCCACATGTGATAAATCAGAGAGAATATTGCAAAGCTGGAAGGAAGGGAATATCTGTCCCCAGTAGGTGCAGCTGCATAGTGGTGTGTGCAGCATGGAATGCAGTTCCTCTGCTGAGCAATTTACTGTCTTCATTAAGTCAGACAAGAGTCAGGTGAACCGTATAAACTCCATCTGAATTCACAGTGGGCTCTGTGCACACTATTTACACTTCTTTCCTCTCACTTTATTTAAATTCCACGTGTATGTGTTTAATAAAAGAATACCATTATAAATTAGGATGCTTTCAAAACAATAATATCAGATACTGTGAGTGAGTGTTTTCAACCTTAAAGGGAAAATGCTTCTGGCATTTGAAAACAGAAGCAGGCCCTGAGCTCTCCTAATGTCATTGGGGACAGGCAAGGATTTGTTTCAGGAGCTGCAGTGCAGCACCAGGCAATGACTGGACATACAGCTTGATGATTTTGCATCACACAAAAGCACTGACTCCCCTCTTATCGCCTCAGTGCTCTGATCACCCTGAAAAGTGAGACAAAAGAAACGGCCCACTGTATACTGACCTTCATTGTAACAGCAGAAACCCTTCGTTATTTCAGTGCATTACGTGATACCCTCAAGGGCAATGCATCCGAAACTGGGAAATTTCATTTGCAGGAAGCAGGCGTGCAACGTTTCCATTACATAAGGAGAGGTGGAGTTTTACACGTGTACTCTGTGTGTGTATTTGTGCTTCTCAAAATGTGTATACCTGAGGGAGTCTTAAACAGTAACTTACAGAAGAGTTCTTCAGTCAGAGACCATTTTGTCTGAATAACTTGTTTTGAAATGATAAAAAGTTTTTTTTGAAGTAAGAGCAAGTAAGAGCAAGTCAACCAGGTACAGCAGTGTAAGTTGAGGAATGGTTTGTTTGGATTAAAGATGTGTTCCAATGGTACTTTTCCTATTCCTTGCATGCTTATCAAGTGTTCTCTGCCAGTAGCGTTCCGTGTTGCTGGGGCTAGGCACCCTACCTGCCAAACAGTAAATAATTGGTTTGGAGGGCTTTTAGCAAAATCCTCAGAATTCTGAGGCCATTCACATCCATGCCATTGGCTGTTGGCACTACAGGCTTTGGTCTCTCTCCCCTTTGCAAAGGTAAATGCAGGGGGTGTGAAACCCGTCTGCACTTTCTGCACTCAGCACTTCTGGGACTGTAGATGCAGTGGCTTTAACCAAACACTGGCAGAGAGTGCAAACGGGCCCCAGCCCCCTCGGGGGACTGTGGTCCTGTCTGAAGGTCACAGAGCACAGTCCCCAGCTGGACATCACCAAGGGAACACTGCAGAAGCCTGGCTGCAGATCAGCTGCAGACAGCTATGGGGGTGTTCAGTTCACTGTGCTCAGGTGGGAGAGAGAAAATATAACAGGTTTGAGGTGTCGGTCTAGGGGGGAGCAAGACTGAGCAGGAGCAGGGAGCAGGCTTTGTCCTTCTTGGTTCTTCCAGCTTTCCACAGACTGGAGAAGAGCAGCTCCCAGGGCCTGGAATATCCCCTCCCACCTGTTCAGTTTTAGAGCTGTTTGGCTGCCCTGCCTTGAGCAGATTCACAGTTTCTGACAGTGGCTGTCGGTGTCAAAACTTGCCATTAGAAAGGATTTTTTTACCTTCAGTAGGAGGGACAGTGAGATTTTGTTCTCCCATCTCACAGTATCAGGGAGTTCCAAGGCAGTGAGATTTGAGAGTTTAACACTCAAGAACGGAAAGCTTATCCTAGTTGGTGTCTGGAGACCCAGAACTTTATGGTTTGGCAGGGATTTGCTTTTATCTTTAGGGTTCACTACTGTTCCCTTGTTTCTGTGGTGGACATTATGCAGGTGTCAGACCTTTAAAGCCCAGTTATCTTTGTTTCCACAAACCTGATTGCAATTTTGGTCCCAAAAGTGACTGTGAAAGAGCACTGTGAGCTTTGAAAATCTGACCCTAAAAATCATGTTGCTGTCAAATCTCTGAGCTTTAACATTCAAATATTTTAATTTCCTCTCAAGAAGAAACTGAAGAAACACTGGTTGGTGAAGCTTTTGCTGCACATGAATCATGAGTCACAGCATCAGTAACATCCAAGCTAAGGTACAAATGGAATGCTGGGGAGGGAGCAAAGGCAGGTGTGATCTGCCTGTTCCCGTGGTTGGACAGGCAGTGCTGACTAACCAGGAGGTCTGAGCTCCAGGAAAAGCCACAGGCCCTGTAGATGTAACTTCTCCCAGCATTGACAGATGCACTAGGGCTGAAGGCAGACATAGAATCTTGGGACTTAATCTTTCATGGAAAACAAAGTGAATGCTTACCAGAGGCTGACTTTTACCAATACTTTCCTCTTTCCTCCTTCCTTCCTCCATCACCCTGAACATATGTCGGCTACCATTCTGTGTAAGAGTTGGCTCTATGTTGAACAAGTCCTCTAGGAATGAATCTCCAAGTGCCACAAAATGCTCTGTTGTGCCACATTGACAGGTAGACTAATGCTGTTATCCTTTAATGATGTTTTAACATAAGCAGAGATTTGAATGTGTCTGAAAATATGTTCAGAAGGAGGGCCTGAGGTTTCTTAACAGTGGTACAAGAAAAGAAATAATCATGAGCAGTGGTTTAAAAATTCCCCCCTAGCTCAGGTCATTTTTATTAAAGTAGAGGAGAGTCTAGACTTAGTTTGTTTTTATGTTGTGCCTTATGTGTGTTTACCTGTTTGTTTGAAAGGAGTACTACAAGATTCAGCTTTGTTAATGCTTAGTCTCTCACCTCTTTTGGTTCAGAGGTAAATGGTTCCATGATGTACAAAACCTCAAAGAAACAGACCCTAGCAAGCAGGTTTAACACATTTAATATTTCAAGGAGGAAGAGTTAAGAGCTCTCCATTTAAACCTACCAGCAAGCATGCACATGACAAGGAAGAACCAGAACAGCTAAACACAAGGATTTCTTGTCATTATTTAGAATCAATTAGACAAATAAATCGTCATTATGAGAATCAAGTGTGATTTCTTTGAAAACATGTATTTTGTTTATAGAGAAAGTATGTCTGTTGCTTGCAGACAGCAGTCTGTGCATGAAAAAGAATCAATACATTTAATTCCAGTTGCATCCTCTTTTGATACTGAACACTAACACTTCTCCAAGGGAACAAGTGATTCCAGGGTTCCTCAAAGAAGAAAATTGTGTAGGTGGGGTATTCTTGCAGTATCATAAGAAAGCACCCTTCAAATGGAAGCTTTTGAGTGTATATATAGCACAGCAGCAAAAGCAGACACATTCTTGTGGGTGAGCAAATACAAACTCCTTGAGACTGCAGAAACTGAAAATGAAAGCGGCAAATTAATCTAGAAACCTTTCTACTCTGCTCCTGGTCTGGCCCCAGGTCTTCACCGTGGTTAGAGAAAAGAATGATTTCTGTGGTTTTTTGCTTTGGTTTCTTTGTTAGTTTATTCATTTTAGGATGACAGGGGACGATTTTGAATTGTTGCCGGATGTGCATTGCACAGATAACGTTATTTGTTGCCTGTGGCTTCTCAGGAGACTGAGCAGAAGGCAGGAATTAAGTAGCACATCTTGGGAGACCACTTTGGCTGCAGAACTGTTATGGAATTCAGCACATCACCAGTGTTGTGGCTGTTCATTTTTTAGGTTGATCAGAGCGGTTTTTTGTTTTGTTTTGTTTTTTTTTTTTTTTTAAACTAAATTAGTAGAACTTTTCTTTACAGTGCTGACTCTCACTTTTCTCCTTGATGTTAGTGTACGGAATATCCCTGCAATATTCAGTTCTCAATGTCTCAATAAGCACAGAGGAAGTCTAAGGCAAACCATGATATTTATACTCCTTTTGTGGGTTAACATTAGCCAGTTTTTCTTTTTTAATGGTAAATATTTTCCATGCACAAATGTCCATTACAATTTGTCTGAGTTTACTTGTAGGTGTGTGTACACACACTGAAGTTATGGGGTACCCTCTATAGTTACTGCAAAATGCCAATGAAATGACACGGCCACCATGACATAGAAAGAGAATTAAATATTTTTCAGCACTAGATTACATTCTCCAGCATTTGTTCTGCAGTGATTTCTGCCCTGGCAAAATGAATAGCTCATCACTACCTCAGTAAACATCAACTGCAGCCTGCAGCTTTATTTTTCCATCACCAAACAATTGACAATGCATTCAGTATTCCAGCCCAGCTGATCATGAGATAAAGTGTGACTACCAAGTAGATCATCTGGTGGATGCTCCAGTGTTTGGTAGGACACAAAGGGCTCCTCTCTCCTCTCCAGCTTGCCCGTGCAGCTCCGCCTGCGGTCGGCGGGGGCTGTGCGTGCCTGTTTGAGGCACGTTGCTGTGTCTGAAACACTTGCCCCATTTCATCATTGGCATTAGCTAAGCAAAAGGGACGTTCAAGCCAAGCACAGCCACTTCTTGACTGCTTGTACATTCAGCTGGTTGCAGTGTTAGGTTTAGTGACTGAGCCCCTCCTTCATATTTTTGTGGCCTACAGAGGGTCCTTGACATTGGGGGGTCTGTGCATAATTCACGCTTTCCATGGTGGAAGATGGCTGAGGGTGGTGTTAGATGTAACCATGAACTATCTAAGAAGCATTTTCTTGTTTTCCCCTTTTCATGATATGACCCTTTTTAGTAAAAACTGCTTCTTGTGGACAAGCACCCCCACAAGTAAGGCTCACAACTGGTGAAGGTGCAACTTGCATTGTTCACACCAAACCTTTGTTGGAAGGACCATCCATGTGTGGCCAGCAAGTACGACAGCTCCCATATCCAGATGGTGCTGGAGCCACTAGATGTGACCTCTGAACAGAACTTCATTCTGTTTCTGAATGTCTGTGGGCACAGGAGAAGGGAGCTGAGCCCATCAGCTCTCTTCCATGCTTCTTTCATGTACAAAGTTCCAGAACTGAGATTAATTTGGACTAATGTCAGGGAGCTGAGAAGCTTCCTTGGCAGCTTCCTGCTGCCAAGTGTTTCATTGCTTTTTGATGGCTGGAGATATTCTATAAGAGTAATTATTCCAGCCTTGTGTGCTTTTGACTTGTGCCTTTTGCTCTCGTCACACGGGGGGCAGTGGAGATGGCAGTGGCGTGTCACGGCCTCCGTGCTAGGCAGGGCTGACCCCTGTTGGCCTCTCGGTTTGAATGTTCCTCTGCATCCCAGTGCCTGGCAGTGGAGAGCTTTGCTTTTCCCCAGTACCCAGCGAGGCTCCAGAGACTTGTGGCTCACAGGCCAGACACAGCTGGGAGCTCCCGTGGATGTGGTGTTGTGGGTGTCCAGGCTGCTGAAGACATTTGGAAATACTCAGCCCTCTGCAGAGAGTCAGCTCCCCACACGTGTGTGGGAATTCGTTGCACCTCTTTTTCTAATTAACCCTTTACTAAAAAAATGCATTGGAAGTGCATCTGCACAGTGCTTGTGCTGCTGCCCTGGGATTGCCTGTGTGCCCAGAACTTGGTTGTCTCCACATAAAGCCTTTACTCAAGCTTTCTGTCTATATTGTAGACTATACCTCCATGGCCTTTTATCTGGGCAGACTCTTGTGTTACTAATATAATGGTGGAGTTAAGGTGAAGAGTCATTCTAGGAGCACAGCAGCATCCAAAGAGTTGAGGTGGCCTTCACAGCAGAGTTTATTCAGGTCCAGCCTGTCAGAACCAAAGGTGAAAACAGGTTTATTTGCAGAAGATTCCCACCCTGCAGTTGCCAGCTTATTGCAAGTATTGACATGAACTCAGTTCAGAAGGAGAAATCAGAGACAGAGTACTCAGCTATGAAACATTTGCATCTTTTTCTCTTAGCTGCCATTCTTGTACAGATGCACCTTCATTGCTTTTTTTGGTCAGCATTTTCTTTTCAGTGCTTGTAAAAGTTGATTGTAAGTGGGAAAATTTCTTTCTTATTTAAATATGTGAGCCTCACACAGCCAACTGTACCTTTGCTGTACCTGTGCATTCCTGGAGCAGTTCAGGCATCATCCAGTGGGGTTTTTTGCACTATCCTCAGTGGATGGTTCTCAGTTCGGGTTGTTAAGGGCTGATGGAGCCTTAGCCTTGTGTCTGGAGCTGTAAAGGCTCTGTGTGGGGTTTGGCACGTACAGCCTGGAAATGGCTCCTTTGTTATGCAGCACATGGATGTAAGAAATCACTGACAAAATGGAGTTAGGGTTTTTCACAGGCTGAGGGACCAAAGTGTACCCACACAGATACAAATACACGAGGAGTACCGATGGCAAGGGAGCCAGTGGCAGTGTGGCAGGCTCAGAAAGCTTCAGTTGCCAGTCAAATGGTTCATGCAAAGATTTTAAATGGTCTTTTTCCACAAAAGCTAAGCTTTGGCACTCACGCATGTGAATTCTCAATCAATCTGATTGATCTACCTCATAAGTGTGATTCCGGTATGTTCTCTCTTCTTATAAAACAACCTCTGATAGCATTGAAGTGAATAATTCTATATTTGGCAATTATTTATGAACTGCAGATCTCATAAACACAGCAGATGCATTTCCTGGATGGCAGCCATTAGTGCATCTGGGGATTTATTTACTAGTTACTGAAAATACTGGACTGGAAGGGAAAAAGAAAAGATGCTGCCATCTCTTCCTAATTTTCACTTAATTTCTGAGGTGCTCCACAGCATTCCTTCCTCAGATTTGTCACGTTAGAAACAACCTTTGACATCTCTCAAATAGTGAGTTTTCTTCCAAAGTAATAACCTTGTAGGATATGCTGCAGCCCCGTAGTCTCTGAGATTTGTATCTGAAGCCATTTAGGACAGCAACCCCTCAATTTCTTTGAAGAAAAATAAGAAAACCTTGGAAGGGGTTCTTAGCTGGTTATTCTTACTGTGCTGAGTGTGACTAAAAATTAGAGAGAATTTTTAGAGTAGTTGAAAAGTGAAATTGGATCTGTTGGATGCCCAAAGGTTTTCTGTGATCTACATGAACGTGTAAACTGAGGGCTGTAGTGGAGCCAGGCACAATTCCCGTGTGCCCTGGATACACCTGCTCTCCTGGGCTGGTGCAGGGTCTCAGCTCACCTGGCAGGCACCAACAAATTACAGCCCCCCCTGAAATTTTGGGGAGGAAAAAAAAAAAAAAATTGGTCTGGGATATAATGGAACCCTTGGTGCTTTTTGCTGTTTTGTAAATACAGGTGTGCAGTTATTCCTGATTTCAAAACTAAGTAGTAATAAAATAGGGAGAAACACCTGCTTTATGCTCATCTTGAGGATTTTCTCTCAATGACAAAATGTTACTTTATCTAGATTTCTTTTGGTTTGTTGTGTCCAAAACGTGTCCCAGTATGGGGAGTATTTGATACTCTCTTCCTTCTGCCTATTTTCATTCCTCCTATCTTCCATTGTTTCTTTTCTTTTTTTTTTTTTCCTTAATGGCTTTCTTCTGAGAGGGAGGTTTCCAGTTGTAATAAGGACAGGCCAAAAGGATGGCATTTGGATTTGTGGTTTTTTTTGCCTCCACGCCTGAGGTGAAAAGAGGGATGATTTCAGGCCATTAAACATGCAATAAGGCATGAATATCTTTGGGCTTAGAATTTCCTCTTGCAGAAATTTAGAGATTCAATTTTAATATGGACTTAGTCTAGGGAAGAACACGTTCTTTATGATACAGAGCATTTTGCTCCACGTGTTAGTATTTCAATTGCAAATCTTTATGGCATTGGAATTGAATCCCTCTGACTTCCTCAGGAGGCAATGTCAGAGACAGGGTTTGCAGTATCCACTTCTGTTCACGGAGTATATTCATCTTTAATGGGAAAGCAAATACCAAGGGTCATTTCTATAGCTGCACGTGATCTTATTCCCTCTACACCCTCGCTGTATGTTGTAGTTTGTGTGTAAAGTACAACAGTTAAAGCCATTTAGTGAAATATATACCACAGAAATGCTCACTGTCAAATGCTCACAGAAAAGCACTTCTAATAGGCTTATCAGAACATACCTATTTTTGTGGTAGGCTGTCACACTTGGTATGTCGTTGGCATTTTCCATGTTGAGGTGAGACCAAAGGAAAATGCTCAGCAAGGGACTGAAAGCTTAGAAGCACAGATAAAAACATTCCACTTCTGCACTGATTGCTTATCTTTGAGATAGTTGTGAGCTTTGGTGTCATCACTAGTTGAATGTTTTTGAAGATGCTTTTGGATTAATTTTGTTTTTAAAACAATACTATTAAAAAAAAAATCTGTAATTGCCCCTGCAAACAGCTTAACTACAAATATTCTACTAGTCATAATAGAGTTTGTCATTTTGAATATGAAGCCATTTCCAATCCTCAAAAATGTCTTAGGGCTTGTTAATCTGCAGTGTGGTTGTGAATGCCATTCGTGATAATTTTCCACTGCTGTTTCTTTCCAAGAAATACCTTAAATTTTCTAAGGGGCCATTAGGGTTTGGTGCAAGACAACAGCCATAGCAATAACATATAGCTCTTGGGTATGTACTTCTGTTACCTTTTGTGCAAGAAAACAGCCTTGAGATGCAACCTTTCAAAGTGAACCATGTTCCTAAAAATAGATTAATTGGTTTTTTTTTTAAAAAAGGCATATAGAAGTGGACTCAAAAAAAGACCCCTTTTCTCTGCCAGTGGTTCTTCAGGCATTTTCTGGTTACACTGCTTCTGTATTGGCTTCCATGTGAGCCCCTAAGCTTGAGGGAGGAACCCAGAGAGGATACTTTACTGCAGAATACTTTACTGGATGTTTTAAGTAGCAAAGTGTGTGTGGTGTGTGCACCTTAGGGCATTTTGTAAGGTAGGAGTGTGCTGTTAAGACACATCTTTGTGTGCTGGCTGTGCGTCTGTCAAAGCCAGGCTTTTTCTTGTCGTATGAACTCCCTCCTTTCATTTCATCGCAGACTCACAAGTCGAAGTCTGGAGGCCAGGTCTGCACATGGAAACTTCTACTGATGCCTCCCTGGCATTACCAAGAATTCACACTAAGTCTGTAGGTTAATGGCTCTCACTCACTCGTCTGTGAACCATTAGAGGCCCACAGAGCATCTGCTGCTGAGGTGATCTTTCCCTTTCGTTGGTGCTTTAAATGAAAATAAATGGAAAATACCTGATATCTGGGAGTTGCTATAGAGCGAGCTGGGTCACAGGCAGGAACGTGAGGAATATCTGAGCAATAAAAGGAAAGATGGTGTCAAGTGAGGGATTGCCATTGTATGACCATGAGCTCGAAAAGGATGGTGAAGCCAGATCGCGCATTCCCCCGTGTTGGAAGCCAGTCCTTGGTGAAAGCTGCCTTCAGCCCCAGACACACGAGCTGTGGAAGTGCAGACCTGGCAGCACGAGGGGTTCCCTTGCCAGGCTCCCAACCTGCTGCCTGTGCTCAGTGCAGCAGCCACTATTGATCCTCCCACCTGTGCTGGGGCAGCGGGCGCTGCGGGCCGCGGGTGGGTCAGCACATTTACCGGAATCCCTCGCTCCACGGCGGCTCTTTGGAAGTCGCTTGCCTCCGTTGATGCTGGGCTTGAGCAGTCTCCCTCAGGTCAGTAGGTCCTGCCTACAAATGTGGGTCATTTGGCAGCTCTTCCTTGCTGCTGGTGTCGCTAGGGATAACGCCGTGACATCGGTAAAATGGCTGCCATCAGCAGGACGCCTGCACTGTCAGTTGTAATTAAAGTCTTCGGCCTAAATAATCCCTTCTGGATTCGGGCAACGGAGGGACTTTCTGCATTCCCCCTGCCTCTGCTGCAGGCAGTGTCAGCCCCCAGAAAAACACAGCTTCATGCCCCCGGTTTGGCAAACGTTTTTGGCTTGCAGCCCATGTGAACAGGGTGTGTCCTTGGCTCTGGAGGGAATTGGTTTAGCCTGGTGGGATAATCCTTGGACCTGGCAGTTTTCTTTATGGAGCCACAGAACGTACTTTGGAGGGACTTGGGAGTGGGTCACCTGCCGTCTGAAGAAGAAGTGAGCCAGGTGGACGGTGGGGACTCACACAGTGATGGTGGTGGTCCTTTCTGCACGGCGCCTCTTTCCATCAGACGAAAATGTCAGGAGCGATGACAGAGTAGTTCAGGAGTGTTTGTCCACACAAGGAACCATCTCAGCCTCGTTATCTGTCCATTTCTGGGCAACAAGAAAGGACAGCTTGGTTTTAAGCTAGGAATTTTTGTGCCTGTTTTGGATTTTTTGTTCTTTGGTTGGTGTTTGGGTTTGGGTAGTTTTTGGTGTTGGGGTTTTTGGGGTTTTTTTTGTATGATTTTTGTTTCAAGCCTTAATATAGACAACTTGGCCTCAAAAATGCTCTGACTGGTTGAGTTTTTCAGAGGCACTTGAGATATGGTCATAGCTGTAAATCACAAAAAACCCACAAACCAAACAAACAAAAAAATAAACTAAAACCCCGAAACCAAAGTAAAAAACCAGTCAAGCAAACAAAAAAACCCCCAACCCCAAACCCCAAGGTAAAAGTGCCTCTTCCTGGAGGGAAGCATTGTGAGGAAGTGGCACCACAGAAACGGGAGGCTGGGTCCTGGCAGCTCTCTGGTGTCTGCAGGTGGTGGCTCTGGCAGCTTCTGTGCTGTTCTCTAGAGAAGGCTCTCTGAATCTCAGTCTCCAGAGATACACACTTTGTGTTGAAACCTGATTTATGCTGGTAGCTTAATTTTGAACAGCGTATTCCTCCTGCCAAAGCTGTGAGGAGAGGAAAAGTACTTGGTGAAAAAATGTTTTATAATTGCACGTGGTTTTATGTCTATTGATTGTGTGTTACATGAGTTTGCTGAAAGATCTCCATTGATGCATTCCTATAAAAGCTAATATCATACTGAAAAAATTGCCAAGCAAAGATAATCCAATTAGGCGGCTGCACATAGCTGAGTTTCTAAATTATTGATATTGTCTTAAAATGGGCTGCCTTATAGTGCAGTAAAAGCTGCAATGTAGATGATATATTTAGCTGTAGTCACATTGTGATATCACTGTGCAGTAATTTTTTTTAAAGGTACACAAAAGATATTTTTAAAGAGACGTGGGGTTTTTTTTTACAGAGCACATACAGAAGAATATGTTTATAAATTAAACCTCTGGGAAGTAAATAATAGAACTTGTTGCCTGCACCTGTCGTTTATCATCAGAGAGGTGGCTCCTGCCTTTGAAGCTCAGCATTTCCATGGTGTTATTTGCAAAACTCAGGCCAAAATCTGAATCTTTCCTATTGCAGTTGCCCAAAGGGAAGTCCAGTTGCAGCTCTGCATTTGCTGAAAGGAAGTATTTTTCTGCTGTGGCTCTTTAAATAAATAAATAAATGGAATAAGCCCCCACCAAAACTCTAGAGCAGTTGGGGAAGTTGAGTGCCAGTGGTTCTTGTCCATGAGCTCAGAAGTCGAGGGATGCAGCTCCGCTTGCTCCCTGTGGGGCTGTGGGGTGGTTGCACGAGTCTGTCGGGCAGAATGATCCAAAACTGCTCAGAACTTTAGTTTTTTAAAGCTTTCAAACTCAGCAAACAGGCGACAGCTGTGGCACAGTGATGTTGTGTTTCGAGGGAAGATAAGGAATAACTAAAGAGGAGTGCTCTGCACTAATCCAATCTAGAGGTGGTATTAAAGCCATGGATCACGGTAGCAGAGCCTGTGTCCAAAAGGAAAGGGACAAAACGTCCTCCACAGACAGATTAAAGAAGTGGTATTGATTACTGTCTCTGTTATCAAGCATCTGGGACAGTAATCAGCATCTCAGTTATGCATTTTAGTAACGAAGAAGAGCAATGATTCAGTGGTTGGGAAGGCAGCAGGATTAAGTGGGAAGGAAAGAGAATCATTATGGTATGTGCTCAGCTGCTGCCCACAATGGAACATTAAAACCCGTCATGATTGATTTTTGTTTTCTAAGGGGACTATCTAAAATATTACTCCAACAGAATGTCCTATTTTAAACTTAACCTGGATGAGTTTACTATTTCCCATATGTTTGTGTTGAAAACAGCTTGCAAAGGCTCCCATAGTCTCTGAGTAAAGGCTTTGTGCCAAAGTGGGAATTAACCCATTAGTCATTTAACAGTTAAAAGCAACTGTTAAATGTAATCTGTAAATCCCCACGAGGTATTTCAGCTCAGCACTTGTTATTTGCTGCTCTTATGGTAGTGGTAAAACTTAAATGGAGAGAAAGCTGGGTACTTGCTCAGATCAGATGCCCACCACGTGCACACAAAAGAAATGAGGAAAGGGACTGTTTGGAACATCTTTGATGTTGAAAGTGAGAAGGTTGTTCCAGCTTTCATTTGTCTCTGGGCTTAGCTTGATGGCATTTGAATTAGGACCCTCATGCCCCTCAATAATCCATGGGAAGAGAGTGACACCTCCAGAAGCTGACTGGGCACCACTTTAGGGTAGCTCAGGCCACCTCCCTCTGTGCCCATGGGCTGTTCTGGCCTTCCTGAGTGACCTTGACTGGACACCTGAGGTCAGCCTGAGGTCAGCCAGGGCGAGCTTGGCTCTGTGTGCCCGGGCCAGACCTTGTGCTTTTGTGTGTGTTGGTATTCAACTTCCCCGTGCCCAAGCTGTGCCAGCTCATACCCATGAGGTCAAATCCTGTCTCCCAGTGGATATCCTGTGGCCTTGCTGGCCTGAGAGGGAGCTTATCAGAAGGTTGTGATTTATGCCTGTTGTTCAGTGTATCGGAAGTGAACACCTCTGCAGGAGGGCTCTAAATTCTGCTTGGCAGGGTGGCTCTTTAAACCACTGTCAGCTGGCTGTATTTAAAGTAAATAAATAAATAAAATATCTACATAAATAAAAGCTGGAATTTCCAGTTTGCACTTTCTGCAGAGTATGTGTGAAGAAACCAAATCTCTCTTATGAAGTTGTGTTTTGTTCTGCAGTTCTTTAAACCTCATTAATAAAACTGTCCCAAAAGAAGAAGGGACACTATTTTTGCACTTAATCCTCGCAGGTTTTCCATGTTCTCCCTTGGCCTCTATATATTACATAGCTTTAAAGGTGTCTTTGAAAAAATACCAAGTGCATTGTTCCCTATTGCTGGAAATCTAAGACATTTAGGGTTAGTATCTGGTTTACTGGCTAATTGTTATAACTAAAATTGCACAGCCATAATTTCTGGTCATGCTGGATGTAGTCAAGGTAAGGCTGAGTGCCTGGCAAGTTGAAAAAGCAGTGGAAGATGTGAGTCAGCTGGGGCTGCTTGCATTGGTTTTGCAGACATACCTGAGACAGTGTTCAGTGGCATTGACCTGTTGCTGTTATTTACATCTTTCCTTTGTGACTTCTATCATTATCTATTATTTCACTGTACTTTTAATGAAAAAAAAAAGCATTTATTTTCATTTGAAGAATCCTGAAGGACTTTGCAAACTGAATAATTCATACTTTTTTGTGTATCCAATATTTTTCTGTGTGTGAACAGTAAGAGGAAAAAAAGTAGTGTAAGAAACCTCTAATGTTGGCACTGAAAATGCAGCAAATGCAGCCAGGAACTGAGGTCAGCAGATAAAGGCTACTAATGTAGGTAATTGCCACTGCTCTGGGAACTGGGCAAGGGAGAACTTAATTCCCTGAGCTGAAATTTTGTCATGACATCCATTTACCTCTGAGTTTGCAGAAGGCACGCTGGGATCTTTGGAGACTGTACACTTCAAAGGGGTGTATTGTGCTTCATCCAAGCTCTGAGTGGTCATAAATAAGTGAACTATAGCAGCATAAAGACGTGGGGGAGCTTTTTGATGTGGATTCACGCAGTTGTAGGGGCGTGTGAGCATTGGCACAGGCTGCCCAGGGCAGTGGTGGAGTCACCATCCTTGGAGGTGTTTAAAAGATGTGCAGATGTAGCACTTAAGGGCATGGTTTAGTGGAGAACTGAGCAGTGCTGGGTTAGTGGTTGGGCTTGATGGTGTTAAAGGTCCTTTCCAGCCCAAACGATTCTATGACAGAGTGAGAGCCATGTGCTGTGTCCATGTCCAGTGAGGTTTTTTTTTCCAAATAAATACACACTCAACTCCCAAATCTTGCTGATGTTTCAACCTAGTACTCGCCCCTCGTTGTGTTTTCATCATTCCTTCACAGTGCAGTGACATTTTCCTGGTATCACAGCACTGTCACCCAGTACAGATTTACATGACGGGCTAAATTAAGCAGGAGGACACCACCAGGAGCAGCACATCCACCTGCACTATTGCCACAAGAGGCAAGGCTGCTGCCCGCCTCTTTTGCTTCTTTTCTAAGCTTTTAAAAAGTAATCTTTCACTTTTATATGCATGTGGTAAGATTAGATCAAAGTGCTGAAGTAATCAATAACAAAATTGCAGAAGACTAATGTAAAAGTTGTTTACATTCTGCTGGTGTCTCTACTAACAATCTTAATAATAATGACAAGAATAATGAATTTTTATTTGGGTCATACATACTGATTGGATATTAGATGTGTGGATGGTGCTTATTTAAAAGAGCACTCCTTGCCACTAATTTTAGGAAATGTGATTCATGTCAGTAATGACATGGTTTTCCATCCTGGAGCAGTCTGCCAGGGCTCTCAGGAGGGTTCATGTTAGTTTAATATTCATAGATGAACTAGCCCTTATAGAAGAGCTTTTCTGCTTTTTTTCTATTTACATTTCAAATAATTCCATGGAATTGTGTGGGAGCAAGAGGATTGTCTGTTGAATGCTGATGGATGCAGTAATAGTAATAATATCATTAGTAGTGGTAAGGAAATAATTAAATCACAGAAATTTGTGTGTGACTTATTCTATGAAGTCCTGTAGCTGTATATTTGTCCTTCATTTATGTGCTGGTTTGGGGCAGATTCTGGGAGGGGACCCCCAGAAAACAGATTTCAGCAGCCCCTCCCCCAACCAGTTCAGGAAAAGACTCCTTTGAGAAGAGTGGAAAAAAACCTGTTTATTTACCAAACAAAGCATTCACGAGCATGAAAAAAAAAAAAAAAAGAATAATCTAAATGAAAAATATAATTTATAATATAAATGAATAAATATGTATATTGCTGTTTATTCTGAAGGGAGAAAGCCCTCCCATCCCATTTGTGCATTGGCATCCTCCACAGCCCTCACACCAGTTATCCCCAGGTGAAGGTCAGCCTCATGCAGGTTCATTTTACCAGAGCAATGTTGTACTAAGTGCTGGATCTGAGCTTGTGTGCTGAGCACCCTCTTCTAGGGAGAAAGATGTTTGCTCTGTAAATGAGAAATGACAGTTCATAACAGGGCTGTGAGACAGGGAGGGGGACAGAGGGAAATGGGGCTGAACGCTGCATTATGGAGGGACTGGAGTTTCTCATGACAGCCCCAGGAATCCGGATCTACAATTCTTCACCAATGAATGTCAGCTCTGCTGCCTGTAGGGCTTTGTATGAACGTGGGGACACGATTGCCTTAATGCTTTGGGTAGGGGAAAAGCTTCTTTTTGTTTTCATTGTGGGTCTGGAAGAGGTGAGAGAAATAGTTTTATTCTCGTTTGTTCTTTGTGTCATGTCCTAGTGGCAATCGCAGTCAGTTCATGAGAGGAATTTATAAACCTATATTTGTACTAATCTGCAGGCTTTGTAATTCCACAAGATGGTGCTTATAAACCAAATCAAAATGGAAGTATTTCCCCTCCTCTTCTCTGCTGTTAAATCTGAAATGAGATCCATTGTTACTGTTCCTACTTGCATGCTCCAAAATGCATCATATTTGTTAGACAGTATGAAAAAACCCAACTGGATTTAAAGCACAGGTACTGAAGAACATTGGTAAAGTACAGTTTCTGATGCATTAATTTACCCTTTTCGTGATGTCTGTCACTTTGATTTATATAGTCAAATAATTTGTGATGCCTGGTAATTAAAAATGAGGTTCCTTAATAAATTACGTGGGGGCTGGATCAAATTTTGTGTTCAGATTCAGAAGTGCCCTGTCCTAACTTTGAGCAGGAGTGGTACATGTGCAAACCTAAGCAGTCTTTCATTATTAATGGGAAAAAAGATGAATTTTACTTAGTGGTTATACTGCTTGGAGTCTTGGGAGCATGTTACTTACATTTTCCTGTTTGCTAAAGCCAGTAAAAGCCACTTGATGAAGTCCATGGCTTCCTTTTGTTTTACATTCAGTATCACACTATTCTCTGTGGTTTTCAGCAGCCATCTGCATGTTCAAATGTGTTGGACCGGGCAATGTTTTTACGAGTGTCTGAAAAACACCAACTCTGTGTGTGTGTGTGCAGAGAATTGCTTGTCTGCACATGGAAATGAGTCTTTGAAAAGATCTGTCACATTTCCCACCGTTACAAAACCATGGGTGAGTTATTGGAGAGATGACTTGAGCCAAAGTGGATCAGCAATACATTTATAATGTGCTTCACATGTCTTCTAAAATGCACATTAAAGTCTTGGCTCACTGACATGGCCTCAGAGTAGAGCTCATGAGCCACTGGCCCGGAGAGAAGAGTTGGGAAAAGTCAAAAAACTTGTGGAGTCTGGGATTATTCACAGAAGGTGTAGGTACAGGACTGATGGTTTGTCCTGGCAGTTCATGGGAGATAATTACATTTTCAGTTAGCAAATCCATGCTGTTTGGATGCATTAATCATTTTGGGGAAAGCTCTGGGCTGCAACATGAAATACTGAATACTAAATTTATGTTAAATACCAGCGCCTGCTGGAGGGGAGAGGATTAGGAAGTGCCGTCTCTGTGTTATTCACGAAGTTTTAATTGTTCGTGTCTTGTTCAGAAATGAAAAGGTTTGATGGAAAAGGAGAAAGCTCTTGTCTGTGCAGGGTGCAGGATGCCCTCCTCCCTCTGATGGCTCCTCTTGAATCTGCAGCACAGCGAGCCAGGGATGCTGCTCAGTGAGGCACCAGCTCCTCTGGCTGCTTCTCTATAGAGCTTTTATTTCACTAAAGCAAATAGGTAACTAAGGGAAAATGCCAACTTATCGAGTTGTTAATTGAAGTTAAATAGGATTTTCATCAATCAAAAAAGGCATAGCTGTAACTAAGGCAAAATATCTGTAAAATAAATAGATTTATAATGGAGGATGGCATTCAGCACCCTAAAAATAGCAGCTGCTGCCTCCTCCATTATGCAGTGTGAACACTAGCTAGTTTGTCCTGCCAAGGGACTGCTTTTCCATGAAGCATCGTGGAGGTAATACAGATATAAGAAATACTACTGCTGTACAGTAATTTTAGAAGCCCTGTGAAAGCTTTTTAACATCAGATTAAAAAAAAAAAAACAAACCCAGTTCATAGAGAGAAAGGAAACGTGAGAGCTAGCTACAATAATAGCTACAGGCTTGAAGGTTCTCCCAAGGAAAAGAAATGCAGTGCTAACCAAGCAGGTTAGAAAAAAACAGATTATGACCATGTGTGCTGTTGTAATCGACTGCATTATTCATGCAGCCATTCCAAGGTGTATTTCTGCATCTGCTCAAAATGTTTGATGTGAAATCAGGCATCAGAAGCTTCACGAACCTGTTTCACTGAAGCAGCACTGAGAGAAACCCGGTATTATTCTAACCTCATGTCGTTTGAAATACATTTTGATAAGTACAGCACGAGTGCCAGATGTGGAGTGTGATGCACAGGAGTTAGAGCAGTGCAAAGACAGCTACATAGCTCCCTTATGAGGATCTTTATAGTTGTATTTCTTGTATTTCTCTGTGCAGATAGGCAAGGGAACCCTGCATTTCTGCTTTACTGTAAATTACAGGGGTTTTTTTGTAGCTTGAAATACCTGCTGTGTAGCTGGAAAGTACTGCACCACACCCCAGCATAATCCAGTGTCCGATTCCTGTGCACCTGGAAAGCTCAGCCTAACTTCAGGAGTTGTGCATTCTGCAGTTTCCTCTTGCCCTCCCATCCATGATTCCTGGGGAGCCATGTGAGGGTTGATGCAGTCTCTGAAGCTGCCCTTTTCTCTTCTCTTGTAGTTCCGATGCAACTTCAGAAGGCATCTGTCTGAGCTGTGGCCAGGCTCTCGTGTGTGTGGTACACACAGAATCAGTAGCTCCAGGGACAGCATTAATACTTAGCCAAGCTGCCAGCACTCCAGTGAGAACTGAGAGACGTTTTTATACATCTGTGCTGACAAATAGAAGTCCTGTTTGGAATGCAGCTTGCACAGCTGTCCTCATTCCCCAGCAGCATGTCAGAAACGATCTTGATGAGATCATTTTTTTTATTCATTTTGCTCATTTTCCTCTGTTTTGGGGAAATTCCTGCATAACCCCAATGCAAGAAGAATGTTTACTCCTTCCTGGTCTAAGGCACCTTGAGGTTGTTACAGCTGAATGCTTGCAGTGTTCTTGGAAAGCTCTGGTCACAGTGTTGGCCCTGTTGCAATAACAAAGTTGAGGCGATATGAGTGCAGGGTTACTGCCCTGCCTAATATCTGGGAGGTAAAGGTTGTGGAAGTTGCTTGTATTTGCTCCCCAGACATTTCTATGTGGGGTTTCTGAGAGAGAACTTCGTACCTGATCAGAACACTGAACCTGTAAGAAGCTGAAAATTCAGTGAGTTTATATGTATTGCTTTATAAATTGTCCATGCCTCAGTTTTATGCCACTGGAGAGCTCAGAGTGAAGGTTCAGTATGAGAAATAATTTAGGATTTTGCTGTGACGGTGTTTAAGGGCAACAGTGCACTTCAGACTGTGTAAATCATGGTGCTTTCCCCTTGATTCACACTTTCTTTGAAAATAGTAGTGCCTTGGGAAACAAAGCTGATAGGGAGGAACCCATTGACCAGAGAACTAACTGGAGGATAAAACTAGATTTTAGTCATTTTGCACAACAAATACAGGTAAATTTTTTAACTGGGAACAGCACCATGTAACAGTGAATGGTTACTCTACAGCAATATTTTGGCTATTGGTGACCAGTTTGTGTCCTGGCGACTGGGCTGTATTAATACTGAGAGTGGGGATAACTTCTGAGTGATGCTGAAATCAACCAGAGCCGCATTCACTTATTTTTCGTTGGGTTCATTGCATTCTAACATCTTGGGTTTGCATTTTTGTAATGACCGTGAGAAATTTTAAACTTGCAATTTTCCCGGAAAGTCCTTCCCAAGGTGTAACTTGAAGAGATTTTAGATTGCTTTGAAATGTTGGCTCGTAAAGGGCGAGAGGTCCCTCAGTCTTGACGGAGCCCTGGAGAACAGCACTGAGGCCATGTGAGAGCAGTGTGTTCTCCCTCACAGTGTCTGTGGGCAGGGCTCAGGCTGGTTTTACCTGCCCAGGGATTTGTGTTCAGTGGCATCTCCCACTGTGACTCACCCTGAGTGTGGCTTGCCTGCAGAGGGGCTCTGCTGCCCAACATGTCACAGAATCATTGGAAATTGGGGTAGGTGTGGTTGCAAGAACTCCCTTTGTCTCCCTTCATCTATAATTGTCTTTGTTCTCTTCCTACCAATTTCTTATTTTTCTTCTGTTTTTTAATCTGACTCTGCACATGTTAGAAATCCTAGGCAAGGTATTCTCATGTCAGTCTTCCCATGAAAGTTTTACCTTGTGTCTGCACACATTTTTACAGTGTAATAATTTGGCCATGGTCTGTTCCTTGGAGTTACAGCCTAAATTTGTTCAAAAGCCTTGGTCGTAATGTTGCTCCACTGAATTGTCTCCATTGTCTCTCTCATGGGATTAGTTACAGTTGGTTTGGTGTTTTCCATTTTTCTTTTTCTTGAATATTGCCCTGCACCATCTAGAAATGAAACTTAGTCACTAAATGAGAGCTTTGCTCATTTCCCAGGGGGTTGGACACCTTCATGTGCCCGTGCTGAGCAGATACACTTGTATATTGCTGCTGTATTTCTCTTTTAAACCTCCTTCTGTTTTCATTTGAATTGTTCCTTCAGAAGGTCCTTGAGGAATGAACAGAACCAAGGTGCATAGTCAAATATCTTAATAATGAGTTGGGGGGGTTTTTTTGGCCGAGATCTTGCAGACAGTCAATTGTCAGTATCCCAAAAAACTGCTGCTTTTGGAACATATTACATGACAGAAATTTCTTTTTCTGTGCAGAAGTCATGTCTGAACATTTTGAAGCCATCTGGCAGTTTGGTGGCATCATGTCACAGTGATGTTCTGAATAAGCCTAAAAGATAGACAACAGAGAGAGGGAGTGTTTGGAAGGGCTCATTTGCCAGCAGTCACATTTCTGGTGCTTAACTCGACTTCAGGATGAAATACTTTGCTGTTGTCACCATGAATCTTAATGATTAATTCTTTGCTCCTGGCAGTCATGGAATATTGAAAATTGCTAGAAATACGATCCAGACTAAGAGGGAGCCTGAGCCAACTTCTTGTCACATGGATGCCATATACAAATGGATGGTATATTTTACATAATGTTCCTCTAAGACTTTCAGCTAGTTTTTTTTTAATATTCTTTTAAAAATGAAAAAGTTGTTTCTGAACTGTTCATTGTTTTCCTGCGCTGTGGTGAAATAATAAGGTTTGCATGTGGTTTTTATGAAGACCAATCAACAGCCACCAATTTCACAAGTGCACCAGTATTATATTCTGTTAACAAATAGAAGTTCTATATTTAGTGAAAATATTTCTGAGGTCTGCTGTTCATATCCATGGAATCTCTGCTTTCTGGAATCCTCTGTGTCAGTGAGGTATGCCAGAGAAAAGGAGCAAGGCAGCTGCTGCTCTCGGTTTGTACAAAACCCCAGTTTTCAGTATGGCTTGGAACAAGATGTATGGCATGCAACAAGCCACCTGATTCATCAGCAGGGAAATTGCAAACATCAGCAAGGCTCCAAGATGATAGAGGAAGGTCTGATACCATGTCTCCTTGTGCTTTCCATATATAGATCTTTGCCCTTGCTCTTCCCCTCATCTCCGGGAGAGTTCATGTGAGGTTTGTAGTTTGACTAAACACGGGGCTGCCTGGAGCCTCAGCCTTTTGTTTTTTGCCTTCCTAATTGGCTTTTACTGGTTATTTTTCAAGCATGATAGTGCCAAGTCAATTTGCTCAGGAGTCACTCATGTGACATCAGGATGCTTATGTAAACACTTCTTCCACTCTGCAGCTTTATTACCTCGGAGTTTTCCAAAGGTGCTGTCCAGAGCAAATCAATGACATGGATGTCCTCTAGGGTGAGCAGTGGGAGGGAAAGAAATCTTAATAAAGCCAAGGGCTTTTGGTTGGCTTCGCTGAAGCTGCTTCTCTTGGTGCTTACAGGATGATATAATGAAGCTCTGCTGCTCTCTTTAGCTCTTTGTGATCTGAAGAGTGTAGAGTGGTCTTGACAGCAAGAAGTTGCCTTGATAAGCGTTGTCTTAACCTCTGCTTTCGTGCAGCAGCCCATTGTGCAATCTCTGTGATACCGTGGCAGTGGTTTTGCAAAATCACTTTTCTCTACAATACAGGTGGAAGATGCTTTTCCATGTTGAGGCTGAAGAGAAATTGCTGAAGTGTCAGTGGTGGAAGCCATGGTTGACTTATGGTCCATTTTTTTGGGTTCACCTAACAGTTTCTGTTCCAGTTGGTCACACTTTTTCCTATTCCCGGGGGACAGGGTTATGCTTTAGTCCAGGGGTCACTGGAAGTTAAAGGAGCTTTAGAACTTGGGCATGAAAACCACAGCTGATGGATGAAAATTAAACAAAAAGTGCTCTTTCAGAAAGCTGGAGTTGATGAGCAGGGCAGACTGGAAACACAGACTACTCTGATATCTTAATGGAACAATACAGGGTTTAAAAAAAGGAGCTTGAAGCGGATTTGTGGATCAGATGCTCTGGGCATACCACTCATACCTTGCATGTATCATTTATTTTAGTCCCTCATCCCAGGAGCCCTTTGCCTTGCTATTGAAAATACAGGGTTGTGCTGGGAGTGAGGTAACAGGAGCTGCTACGGATCCTGGCAGAGTAAACACTGCAGGACCTCAGTGTGTCTTCCACGGGCTCTTTGCATGTCTGTGAAGGGCTGAATTTCACAGGTCACAGCAGGGCTGGCTTCAGGGTGTGCTGTTTGGAAGGGTTTGGAGACTTCTGAAAAGTTACTGCAGGCTGTCCTTTAAAAGTGGTTGCATTTCTTTGAGGTTTGATCTTTCGTGCTGCTGAAGAAGAACAGGATGAGACCACAGGCTTCCTGTTCACTCCTTTGGAAAGCCTTTAAAGAGAAAAATGTAATATCTTGTAGCAGAAGTCACAGAATTTGCTGGGTTTAGTTCTGTATGATAGGTGATATCCTTGTCAAAGGAGAGGAAAAAAGTTAACTGAAGGATTTACAGATTTGATAGATACTTTCTATTCAATTCTATTCTATTCTACACAGGAACATATGGCAGATTTTTTGGGGAAAAAAGTATTGTCCTGGGTGACTTCAACTTATTTAATATTTGGATTATTGTTTTCCTATCCTCATTTTATGTTTAATTTTTTTTTTTTGCATTATTGAAAGAGAACATATGCTTCTGGATATAGAATTCTAATTCTGTGGATGTTTTAGCAGATGATCTGAGCTGGCATAATTTGAATGGCAGTATAGCAAACACAATATTTACATGATGGATGGTGGTTGAACAGACATTTTTGAAAAAAAAAGTCATACACCATTCACACAGATCCTTTTGGCATTTTATAACTCTGAATTTTGTTCCTGTGGCTGTGCATTCCCTACACCCACAATTTCAACAGTTAAAGTATAAATGAGCAAATGTAATGTAAATGTAAGCAAATTGTATCTTGATAGTGGCTTTGTAAGAGCCTGTGAGCTATGCACAGAGGTGTGCACTTGAACTCCTGTTCTGAAGTCTCATCTGGGGCACACTTTAGTCATTATTTGACTAGAAAAGAATTTTTAGATAATGATATTCAATATCTCAGATACTAGCATTGGTTTCTCTGATGCAAGAAGATTTTAAAAGTAAGGCCCATCATAGGTGTAAGTTGCATAAGCACACATCTGCACTGATGCTCTTTGTCAACCATTTGCTCTCTGAAATAGTTTCTGAAACACCCCAGAGATATAAATCCCTGCACTGGTGGGCTTCAGCTGACTCTTCATCTTTCTGAACTGTCTGAAATGTCATCCCCTACAGGAAAAAAAAAAATAGTTTCTCTTTCTTCTTGCAAAATCTGGACCAGTAACTCCAGATTATGGTTTAAACTATTTCATCTTGCCTTTCCCTTTCTTGGAGAGATATTTGTATTGTTTTGCATCTCATGTCAAACCATGTTTTTCTTTCTGCTGAATTCTGCCATGTGTTGCTTTGTTTGCAAGTCACTTCCAAGCCAGTAATCATAAGCACTCCATCTGGTTGGGGAGCAGTGTAGTGATAATGTAAAAGGACATTTCCACTATTCTGTTTAAAAGAATTCTCCATCTGTACCAAATCTGCCATTTTAATGAGTTTGTAAAGGGGTTTTGTTGCTTTCTTTCTTTTTCAAAGAGGGGAGGAGATTGATTGTTGAGATGGTTTTTTTCCTCGTGTATCTACTCATTACACGATTGTATCCAAGGCCCTTTCTTTTTCCCAAGCTAAGAATTACTATAGGAATTTGCAGATCATGTAATTCAGGATGCAAAATAATAAAAGGATCCTAGAAATTTTACCCAATATCTATAAGAAATTGATTTTGGTATTAGTATTGAGCCTTTCTGTTCTTACCCTTTGTTGATAGAGTGCGTGTGAGAAATCATACTGAATGCTCTAAAACTGATTCACAAGGTTAAAAAAAAAAATATAGTGTCACTGTGATTTATGGCAGTCAGTAATCAGAGCTGAATTGATGGATGTGAATGTGCTGAGATGATTTTTTTTTGGTGCTGGCAGATTTTAATTTTTCTTTGTGCTTTCCTTTTGTAATTCCGATCGTTGCTCTTTTAAAATTAATGGAGAGAGGATTGGACAACTTCTCTTGTGGGAATGTCACAGCCTAAGCCAGGAGGGTTTTGTGGAGGTTAATAGGCAGTGGCCTGGGTCAGTCATCCACTGGTGTCATCACACTGATGTTAGCTCCAAGAGCCAGCAACTGGAAAAGCAAAGTAGCTGTAGCAGAATAAATGAGCAGGTGGTGGGTGGAGACAGTGGTGTCAGGGGAGCTCCTGGACGGATCAGGCTGTCACCCAGACCATGGTGGCGCTCCTGGACGGATCAGGCTGTCACCCAGACCATGGTGGCACTCCTGGAGGGATCAGGCTGTCACCCAGACCATGGTGACACTCCTGGAGGGAGCAGGGTGTCACCCAGACTGTGCAGGCACTCCTGGAGGGAGCAGGGTGTCACCCAGACCATGCTGGCACTGGCCAAGGGCCCTGGGCTGCCTAAGGAACAGGGGCACAGCCCACCAGTAAAACAGCAGAGACTGTGTGGAATCCTTGTCCCTAAAAATGTTGTTTCTCTGCTGCCAGCTCAGCTTTAGGATTGGCAGTTCTGTGTCACCAGCCTGTGCCAGGAGGCTGCAGTCCAGGGGCGTGGGGCACCACCCCACAGTGGGCTTGGTCTTCTGCAGGGAATCATGAGTTTCCATAAAACCACCCAATTTAATCCTTTCACCTACAAAAAGAGACCTATTTGGCAAGTTTTAAATTTCAGGTGACTCCCCTGAATCCCATTGCAGAAATCATCATATTTCCTTTCTCCTTGTTCTCAAGCACCTTTTCAAAGGCAGAAGAAAGGTATTTAGGTACCTGGGTTTTTTTCAGATCCAACTTCTTTTCAGTTAGAAATGAAAATTCAGACACCGGATAGTAACCCTGTGATCTTGGCTTCCTAGAACTGGAATGTTTGCATTTATTGTTTTGAAAATTATAATTCTCAGCCCTCAAAACAAACAGCAATGCTAAATAAAAATTCAGTTTTAGAAATCGGATGTTCAGGATACTTTGTTCTGTTTTGGTGGCTTGCAGTGCCAGCATTGCCGAGGTAGCTGTGGGGCAGTGACTGAAATCCCTGCTGCAGGGAGCTCTGTGCAGATGTGTCAGTGAGGTAAATTCCTTTAAACTGCCTTGGTCATCCCTTTGTACTTAAATTGAGGTAGGAGGCTCCTCCACCCTGCAGGCAGCTGTTGAATTCTCTGTATTTAGTCAGTGGCAGAAGTGGCTCTTGTGGATCCTGTCATGCCATCAGCAAAAATGTGCAGGAACACAGGGTAGTTGTTAATAGAACTCATCAGCAGCGACATTAATGAAGTATTTTCAAGCCAGATCCACCTGAGTGCATGGCCTGTGCACCAAAGCCTCAAATTTTGCACCTTCTGAATACAGAGTTGTCTAAAGAGATGATTGACAACAAGTGCTGTGTTATAACTCAAGAGCACAGAGCTCCTACCTGGTGGCTGGGCTCTGCCTGATGCAAATATGGAGATTTATTTCTGGAAAATTTAAATTATCCTCATAGTATTTTACATACAGATTATTTCCTTTCATCAACAAATGAGACATTAGGCCTATCTTGTCTGACAAAAATATTAGGCCACAATTATTTTTTTTCCTCCTTGTAACCCTTTGCTGTTCTTCTGTGCCAGTGAATATCTGTGCCCAGCTCACAGGTGTGAGGTGAGATGTGGGACAGGCAACTGATGTGCAGGAACTTGTGGTGAACTGCAGAGATTTCAATATTCCCTTTCTCAGAAGGTGGGCATTCTTTAAAGCCACTCCTAATGTAAGGAACTGTGGGGGAAGCACAAAGAAAATTCCTCTTGCTGATGGTAGCTTCAATTGAAAAGGAAGAAGTCTGCTTTACTAAAATCAGGAACCTCTCTCTGGGCTTCCCTCTGAAGCAAAATTATTTTGCTCTGGTACTGTTTTTAATCTCTCTAGTTTAGGAACTTGAAGTAAGTAGAGAACAGCCTTTTAGTTCAGGAAAATAGCCTCTAGAACCAGCGACACAAACCTATCATAATTAGTCATCAGAAAATCTGAATAAATATAAAATTACCATGGAGTGGGAGGCAGGCATATGTGGTATTCAAAACACACGGAGTGTAAAATGATGTTATTGTTGCCTTTAGAAATAGTTCAAAGTAGTCTGCATTAGAAAGAGCTGATAAGCAGAATGACAAAAGCTTGTTTCATGAGTGATTCCAAGCAGCAGTGGTTTTCTGATCAGCTGATGCTGCAGCTATTTTGGGTATTCCACAGATCATGATTACATACACGGGGAATGATTGGAGGCAGCAAATATGGTAAGTGAGCCAGGAATCCTGGGACACGCTCTGTTACTAACTTAATAGTCTTCTAATCACTTGTCCTTTGCCATTTAAATAGCCAAGGGAAGTGTAACAAGTGACCGTGCTGAGTTCCTTTAAAAAAAAAAAA
>VZTJ01005155.1:885675-1045209 GCA_013397795.1 Orthonyx spaldingii | reverse complement strand
AAAAGAAAAAAAAAAAAAAAAGAAAGAAAAGCACTTCCTGAGGCCGCTATTTTTAGCAATGGTGCAGTGTCCAAAGTGTTAACTAATTGAGTCATCAGGTTTCATATCTGGCCACAGAAAATGGCAGTGGAAGAGGGAGAATGCTTTCCAGAACAAGTAAGCATTTGTGGATTCTGAAATGAGTGAAATCTGCATATCGAGTTTCTTGTATTAGTGTTTTAAGTCTTTGATTGTTTGAGGCAAAGCTGGATGTAGGACGAGGTACGTTTCGGATTGTTTGGTGTATTTTGTTTTCTGATGGTTGGATTACGATATAGGTTGAGGTGTCAGTCAAATAGAATATTGCAATTATTTGTTCTCTCTGTCTTGCCAGTGGCTACATTCAGTTCAGAACACTCTGTAGAAGACTCTGATTAAAACTGCAGAAACATTTTGTAACATTTTGTTCTGTGATCGGGGCCTTGAGTAACACAAATATTTGTAACAATTGAAGTCTTTTAGCCAATCTTGCATATTTAGGAAAAAAGTTTAAAATCTGTGCTTTTAAGGTGTATTTTTCAAATAACACACCTCTTCTACTGACAGGTCAATTAAACTTCCAGAGGAGCCAGCTGTAGTGCTGGCAGTGTGCTAGTAGTGACCTGTAAGGAGGCACCCGTATCACTCTTACTGCCAGAGGGAGTCCCAGTGACCTTCAAGGTGCTCCCTGTGGGATTTAAAAATTCCTCAAGTGAGGAAGTTGCTGTGAAAGGACATTCCTGTACTCTGTGAACTAAGTTCAGAGGGTCTTCAATAGCTTGGGTTACTCGCATCAGTTGAAAACCACAAAGCCAGAAGAGTTCTTTTCTAGGCTACTCTGCTGCAGAATTAAAAAAACAGGTTCCCAAGAAAGTGGATTTGTGTTTTTAGTACTGAAGAGTGCCAAGCTTTGTGGAAACATCAATTAGAGGCAATATTTTTTTAGAGATACTGCCGATGCCAGAGCACAGCCATTTACTAGCTAATTTCCATGTCAGCAATAGCTTTGTGCTCTGGAAAAAATATTGCAGTGAGTTGTCTTAAATGTGTGTGTTGTTGTTTACTTGTTGCGAGCACAGGACTGGATGTTGTTCCCTGCTAAAAAGCATCTTTCAAAACTTTGGTTGTTTGTTAGTTGAAGGTGTTCTTGTTCATCAGCTTATTTCCACCAGTAATTTCAAAACTGTGAAAACATTTATTGGAGAGGTTTTTTGTGAAGTAATTTTTTGTAAGAGAAGTTTTTGTTATTGACATGTTTTATGGTACTTGATTAAACTCTCCATTGTTCAGTGCCGAGAATTTTATTTCCCCTCTCCTGTTTTTTTTA
Organism: Orthonyx spaldingii; assembly: GCA_013397795.1. Taxonomy (NCBI): domain Eukaryota; kingdom Metazoa; phylum Chordata; class Aves; order Passeriformes; family Orthonychidae; genus Orthonyx; species Orthonyx spaldingii. Next base: position 1,043,864 of record VZTJ01005155.1, on the reverse strand, counting down.
GCACAATAGTATCCATTTTCATGGTGATAAACATCTTTGCTGATGCTTTATATGAGCCTCAGCAGCACAGAACCTGACAGACATAGCCCCTCCAGTTTCTGTGTGCAACAGTTTGGAGAGTGGAGCGAGCCGAAAACCGCGCTCAGCCGTGGCGTTGGCAATGTGCTGGTCTGCAGGATGCTCTGCCCCTCTGTGTTGCACCAGAATGGTATTTACTCTTGCTTTACTGGGGTTTCTTACAAGCTGTATAGAAACTGCTATTTCTGTTCATTTATACATTGTTTGTGGAACGTGCAGCAGCATTTGAAATGGAGTTTAGCGGTGGAGAAGGGGCACAGTATGTATTTGTTCAGTGAGCTTTTCCTTGCTGATGTTTAAGATAAGTTTTGTTTTCATTCCTTACGTACTTAAATCTTACATAGGCTGCCCTGCATATTTGAGATGCAGGTCAGAAACAAGCTCTACTTCAGTGCTTATCCTGGAGATTTGCTCTTCAGAGTGGTACTTTAGCATTGTGCAGTATTGGCCCATTCTATCATCAAATGCTAGGGGAGATTCACTGTATAAGGCTGGTATGGTTGGTCATAGCTTATTTCTGTAATAAACTGATGTTCCCTTCAGTGGTAGCACTAAAAACTAGTTCTAAATCTGTGTCTGTTAAATATAGTAGTAGTAAAGTCTTCCAGGCCAGTTTGGAAAGTTTTAATTCATTTGTTTTATATAATTTTTAATTAAACTGTTATGTGCTTTTCAAACATATTTCATTCTGATGCTAAGAGGAAGTGGTAATTTTTGGATTAAAATAAATTAACAAATCTGGTTAAGGTGAGGTAAAATATTAAAATAGTTCTGCTGTTTGTATTCTTGTTCAAAAAATTAAAGTCTATCCTGAGATAATCAGTTCGTCATTGTGGTTCTGCAGAATCCTGGCTCTCTAATGCACAATGGCTTTGAAAGCCAGACAAATACTTGTTCAGTTCTGTAACTGAAAAGTCACCGTGTCAAAATGGCATCTTCTGATCTGCAGATTGATTTATCTGTATATTTGGTAATTTCCTCAAAGAATAAAACTGAGCTCTGTGTTTTCTTTCTCCCTCTGTTGATCTCAAAAACCCCATATAGCTATGGTTTTTCTCACTGTCACTGTTTCCAACCTGTTTGTACCTGTAAATGCTGGGCCTGCCCTTGCCCCAGCAATGGTTTGGATTCCTCCTTCTGCTTCAGAACAGAATTTTGTGTTTAGATTTAGGACAGGATTTATGAGTTTTAAACTGGGGTTTAAAATTTAGATAACAGTTGCAGGGCTCTGATTTTTGCTCACAGATTTTGGTGCTTGGGCTGAAAAAAGCACTTTTCCCACCGGAATCTGAGCTCATCCTCAAACCTGGAACACGTGGAGTGAGGAACGAAACACTTGTAAACTAATTTACTTTGCTGTGCATGCCACTCAACACATTTCATCCAGACAGCCCCAACAAACGCTATGACAGAACTTTCCATGCCGCTGCACAGATTCACAGCAGTGAATGTCGGTGTTTAATCCTGGCAGAGGAGGGGAAAGGGAGGGCAGGGAGGTGTGGAGGCCGGTGGCTCTCCCGTGCCCAGCCCCACAGCTCCGTGCAGGCCGCGTCTCACGGCACCAAGCCCAGGAGAAAAGGGGCCACGTTTTCCTCACTATTTCCGTCAGTAACAGGCAGCAGTGTGTGTAACACCTGCTCTGAATTACCTTTGTGGTTTACAGAGGTGTGGTGGGTTGCAAAATGGGCCTGGAGTTACTGGGTCATGTCCACACCAGCAGACTCAAATGGAAAACACGCTACGGCAGGTTGTGGTCAGCAGGGAATTGCAGCTCCTGTAGCAGGACACGGCTAAGCCAGCACAGCCTGAAGGATTCCCTACCTACATTCTCCAATAGATCTCATGCATCTCCAGGCCAAGATTAAAATTTTGTTTCCTGGCAGGTTACTCAGCTCCTGTGTTTGAGAACTGTTAACTGTGCTGTGTGAAGTTGCCCTCATGAGTTTGAGAAGCACTAGCTAGGTATTTTTCCTCCTGAACCACCAAAATTGCCTCAGTCGGTCTTTGGCTCTAGGAGGGTGTTTGAATCCTTTGGTTTCTTGCTTCCATTGATTCTCTCTCATTGTACCAGGCTGTATCCATTTCACAGCAGATCTACAAAGAGGTGTCAGGACAGGTGGTTCTGTAAATGTTACAGGCTCTCCCAAGGTGAACTGCTGTGGCAGACCTCATGAGATGTCTCTAACTGGCCCTGCAGAACTCACTGGTACCAAGTTTATGACCACGTTGCAAATCTTGCCTTATGAGTCCTCTTAGTACCCAAAAGCTCTTTGATAATTTCCACTGGCCCTTCAGGTTCTCCGTCACATCAGCCCTGTGGAGTTTCCCAGACAGGAACTCTTCAACAAAGTGTTCAAGTGTGCAGTAGGAAGAGCTTCTTTGCTCCTAATATTGGTCGTAATCCCTGCTATGGAAACCTCTGCATTGGCACTTATAAACTGATAAAGGTTGGTAATTCTTGTAAGAATCCTAAACTATATGCCCCCCACCCCCAAAAAAAGATTTAAACCTCTAGTAGATAGCTTTAAAACTATCCATTCAAATGCCTTTCAAGCCTAAAAACCCCATAAATTGTAATTATATGTGGGGTTTGCCATGCTTGCAGTGTGAATTGGTGTGTGTGTCTGCATACACTTTTGTCACCTCTGAAATGGCTTGACCAGTAATCATCAAACAATCTTTCAGTTTAATGGTAGTTATAATTTCCAAGTTCCTAGGCAGAATTAATTGGGTTTTAAATGAATCTTGAATCCAAAAGCAGGCATTAAGTAAGCACTTATGAATTCATGGTGCTGAAAGCTCTTAATAGATTATGTAGCTTGTCTATAGTTTCTATGGCTTATTTGCTACAGTATTTTTAGGGAAAATGTATGTGCATTACACTTCCCCTGACATGAGTGAGTTTTCTCCATGTTATTACCACTGACTTCACCACGTCTGATTGAAGCATGTTTACATAATATTTTTGTAGTGAGTAAAATCTCTCTCCCTAAAATCAACAGTATTATCTCATTTAGGCTTATATGATTTTTTTTTCCCCCATCTGAAATTACAGACAAATAAAAACACTTCACAGTCTGTTTTGACAAGAGTTGCTGAATTCTTTTCCTCTTCTTTTTGGGTCCTGATTCTAAAACGAGATGCACAAAGAGAAGAGGAGGTGGACTGGCTGATGTTATTCATGCAGTGATCTGAAGAATGTGACTTCAGCATGCAAGTGGCTTTAAACTTGGGCTTGAGATGTGCTGAAATTATCTCCTTGCTCATTGGATAGTCAGTTTCTGAGAGAAAAATAGTGGGGAGGAGATCAATGGCATCTCATCTAGCTTGACATATAAGAGAGGAGTTATCTTCAGGTGAATATAAACATGAGAAGCAACCCTTGAAGCACATCCAGCCCTTCTCTGGCTCTTTGTGACTGTGGTAGCGGTTATGAAAGCCAGTGATTTATTTTTCACTTGTTAAGAGAGGGAGAGATGAGTCATTATGGGTTCAGGAGTTTCTTCCCAGAGTTTGAAATAAACTTCCAGTAGCAGAGACCTTCAGCCTGGGGAATGAATCTTGAATCTGAAATGCCCAAATCTTTTGCCTTCTGATGCATCAGATCCTTTTCATTGCTTATACATCTGAGTTGGTCACAAAGGGCCTGGTTCTTACCCTGGTTGTCACTTCTAATGGAGCACAGTGATTCATTGGTGAAACCAGGGATTTTGCCACTTTTAGGGTCTTGAACAGAATGTCCCAATTTACTTTGTCATTCGTCTTTTCATCCAGTGCGGTCTGATAGCTGAAAAATCAGTGTTAAAGACTTTTATAGTCTTTTTATAGACTTTTATGTTGTTTTCCCATTAAAATTACTCTTGTAATTTGTTGTTCTTGCATATTTAGAAAGATTGTGTGTGTTTTGCAGATGTACATTGATTTTTGTAGTTAAGCAAGTTTTTAGTCTTGCTTTTGGTGTTACTAATTTAATCCATTCGTCCTAGTAATTGTTTTCATAAATTCTTCAGGTGAAGCTGGCACATCAACCCTGTGTTTCAAAATCTCAAAACTGCGTCTGTGCAAACTGGCAAAGCATATAGAAACAGTGTAGACCCTCACCTCCTGTCTGAACTTGGTCTGTGTGGGGCAGGTTTGATCTCAGCTCAGATGGTTTTGGTTGGGTTGTCAGGTCGTAATTTTGTACAGAACTGCAGTTTAGTTATTCTGTATTCGTTGGGTATCTGTGTTGGCAAGTAAATAATGTGGAGATGACATCTTTAGGGGCATTTTCAACTTGGATGTTATGTTCAATATGTTGTAGATAAATGTGGATGTTAGGCAAGAGTTTGCCGTAATTCTGTGTCTTTTATGCCTTGGAAATCACAACCCCCTTTGCTATTTGTAGAAAATCAGAAGAAAGCAGCTGTTTTTCCTTTCTAGCTCATGCTTGAGCTTTCTTAGGAAGCAGTCATTCAGGCATTTAAAGCCACCCAGGCGGTATTAGTGGTGTCACAAGTCACAGGATTGAGTGGAGAAGGCTTCTTGCACGAAGTCTAAGCAACTTACAGAGTGAGAAAGCTGCATCACAGCTCCACAGCAGGCGTTTGTCACTGCGAGCAAACAACACTCTAGACCTCTCTGTGCTGGTAAGGGCACTCACAAACTCCTTTTTTACTGGAAGCTGTGAAATGTTCTTGGATGTAGCAGCCTTGACATCTCAGGCTTTGGCTCCTTTTGAACCAACTTCCAGTCCAAGTGGTTCATTTTTCATGGGAACAGGGTACACGTTCAGCATTTTGCAAGACGGACTCCAAGAGGTCGAGTGTTGCAAGTGATCTTGAAAGTGCTTTATCCTAAACCTGACCTTTGTCTGGTGGTCTAGCAAGGAAAGAGGGTCACTTGTTTGCACGAATGTTTTCCTGGTTTGGCCAAAGATTTCTAGAAGGAAGGAGCTGCATCTAAAGTGAGTTTTTCCACTCTTGTTTTGAACTGCTTAAATGTGTGATTTTCAGGAAATGTTTGATTTTTCTCTGCAAGCATGATAAGATTGACTACTGTACAGGGATGGAGCCTCAGTTGTTGATAGTGCTGTTGATTATAGATTCACATGCAAATTTTGCAGAAATACAAGAAGTTTTAGTCTCCACTAGTGTGACCAAGAAGAAAGTTTCCCACAGCTCAAAACCAGCATGGTTTTTAACACGTGGAAAACATATTGTAGTTACCTAGTTGGAATAGGGCCCTTTATGGGACATTCCAAACAGCATCATCTCTTTGGCTGCTTTATCATGCACAATATCATCAAAGAAAGTTGATGATGAAATCATGTGATAGGGCAAACAATTAGCGGGATTTGTTTAGTTTTTGACTAACAATTATATTCTTTCTCTTTTTGCAATCATATTCAAGACAGCTGGCCTTCCCTAGCCAAAAGATGTGTCCTCTGAATTGTCAGGCACTAGGAGTGGAGCTTTTCCTGTTGCCCTGAGGTTGTGTTGAGGGCTGTGATCCCAGAAGCATGTCTCTGAAGGGTAATTAGCAGCACAACTGCAGATAGCAGCTGGCCCCAGGCTGGTACATCCTTATCAGAAGAAAACACATATGGTAGTGTGGTATGTAAAGCATGAGTGCTTGTTTGCACAGAGAACATCATTCATCCAGTGCAATCAGCTCCCTTTCTAATAAAGAAGATCCAGTTGAAAAATTGTAATAGTGATTTAATTAAAAGGTAGCAGGGAGATACAAGGGATCAGAGCCTCTTGGAGGATGGATGGATGGATGGATGGAATCTCCCCATGACAAGGATGTGGCTGGTTTATTTCACATGGTTCAGACAATGCTGTTAATTGGCCACTGTAGTTTATTTGGAATAAAATTTCATGGCTTACCAAGTGAGGGTAAGACATTTGCTTGGAGGGAAATTCTAAATTAGCATAAGAGCAAATTCTAAGAAATGCCAAGGTTCTCCCATTTCCAGTGTTGTGCTTAGTGCCCATCAGAGTTAAGCCTTCCTGCAAAAAACTTGCCAATGGCTGCAGTGAGCCCACCCTTACCAAAATAAGCAAAAATGTTATCATCCATTTCCTCAGGTCACCTCATGCTGCTGCAAGACTCTCTTTGTTGAGCACATTTCCAAATGGAAGTAACAGAAGTTCATCCCTTAAAATGAGGTCATTGCCTCTCCCCACAACAAATGTTAGGCATGGTTAGCATCTTTTTGTTGGGACTCAAGCCAGAATGCATCCTGCTCTGGCACAATGGGAACCTGCTGGGGGTTTCCCTTCACAACAGCTACTGTTAAAGATGGAGTGGAAAACAAAACCCTGCTCCCGATGTGAAAAAAAGACTGGATTTTTAATCTGAAAAAGAGGCCGCTGTAAGCAGAACACAAAGGAAAGAGAGATGAGCATAATAAAATACCACCAGTATGGGAGGAGGCCTGTGCACGTTAAAAATAACGGCTTTGCACTTTCGAGGGTTCACTCAATAATAGGTATTCTCTATTTTCTTAAGGGACCCTCTCTAGTGCCATGGAAAAACCAGGCCAGACCCTGGATTGGCAGTGAGTGCAAATTTGCTGATAGTTTTTATCTTTAGCCATGATAAATAGTCTCTTGCTTCACTGGGAGCACTTAAAGAAAAAGAGTGAATATGTATTTGCTGGCGTGAGTCAGCATCAGCATTTTCTGGAGGCTTAAGGTCATATCCAAGTGGCTTAGGAGTTAGTCTTTGTTGTAATAGAAATATTTTTAACTCTTGTAGCTTCTCCTCAAAATGGGGAAACAGTTCTCAGGTGCCTGTGCACCACAGACTCTTCATCTCGTGGCAGGACTCGGGGTCCATAAGGTAAAAACGACTTGGCAAACGGAGTGCTGCTGCCAGCACAGCTTATTCAGCCTCAGCCCTTTCCTGAGATGTCCCTGGGATGAATGCTGTTGAAAATGAGCTCCAGACTGGAAAACCTGTTGTGTGCTGCAGGCAGCCTGCAGTCTGCAAGCTCATCAGCCTGCTGTACATTAGAGAAGGGATTTTTTATAGCATCGTACGTTAAAGGGAAATACACAAATCTAAAAGAAATACACATTGCCTAAAACCTGCCTTCATTAGCCAATTGCCTGCATTTGCACATTTCTTAAAAGTAGAAACAGTCCCTTTTTCTTCCAAGAAAGCATGGGAAGAGAGGGGAGAAATCATACCATCTGTGAAGAAAAAGCTTGATATTTTGCATTCATCAGTGCTGGTACTCCCATTAAATCCACTGTTTATTAAATATTCTCTGAGTAGCCATTCCAGAACGAAACGCTGTGCACAGGATCTGAAGTTTGTCTTCCCAAGGATTAAAACACTTTTAAGAATCTTGATTTTTAATTTTAATCTGCACATAGAGTTTGAAAAGGTAGCAGCCACAGGAAGCCCAAGAGGGAGCAGGGAAAGGCTTCAGAGACACAGCCTGATAACAGGGATCCAGTGCAAATGCACAGGAGGGGCTGCAATCGTTGTGCCTGACTGCAAGAACATCTAAGATTCAGGGTGCTTTGATGTGTGTCCCATGCCTGTTGTTCTCTTGATATTTGTTAAGACCATGGAGAATCAAAAGCCAATTTTCATCTTCCTTTCATATTGGGATGGATTACAAAAGAAGTGAAAGGGATCTGAACAGGCTGCAAGCATCCAGAACGCTTCTCAGGAATATTGAGGTTTAATTAGCCTTGGAGAATAAATGTATTAGGTCTGCTGGGGGAATGTCCTGCAGACACACTGTCCATGTCTATGCTGTCTGTGTGGGGTTCTTATTTTCAGACACCAGATTCCCAGAAGGTGGGAATGGGCATGTGGAGAAGAATTGCCCACAAAGAGGAGCACATGGGTGTCCTGGGCGATGGCTGGAAACCCAAAATCCTTTTCCACCCTACAGTGGTTTTTAATGCATTTTATATAGCAGGTCCTTTTCAGTCTTTAACATGGGCTTCCACGAATGATGGCAATCCAGATAAATAATTATTAACATTATTCTTACACTTGTTTGATCTTTAAAATCCTCCAGTGATTTGAGCCTAGGCTCTGGTGCTGTTTCTGTAATACTGAGGCAATTTACAGGCTCTAGCAGGGACTCCAAGAGACTCTTTTTAAAAGAAAACGGTGCCAATTGCAAATGACATTTTTCTACTCTACTGAGGTATTTTTTTTAAAAAAATCAAATTTAGGCTTAAAATACAAATGTAAAATTGAGAAATTTTGGATTTGGAAATGTGGAAATTTTGGATTGGTGTTTTTGATCAATTCCTTAGCTTTTGGATGGAGAGCGTTCATTGGTTCTGCTGGTTTTGGAAGTGACATGTCTTAGCAAGGTCACTCAAGGCATTTTGCAGGGCAAAAAAAGGCTTGAAAGTCTCTTCTCTGTCTGAGCAGCTCTGAAGTCATGCCTTAGTTATAGGGAAAGTGGAAGCTGGCAATGCTTCTTTCAGAGAGGCTGAAACTGCTTTTGGTTTCCCACAGCGTTGTCCCTGCTTTCTCTCTAATGTTACTGCTTGTTTCTGCTTGTGGCAGAGGTGGAAGTGGATGGAGAGAATCCCAGAAACCCTGCTGAGCTTCTTGCACAATTGTACACCCTCACTCAGTGCAAACCTCAAAGCTCCTGTGCATGGTGGCCCAGAAAGAGTGAGCTGACCCCATCTGAGGGCTTGGGAGCTTCAGCCAAGGTCAGAAAAGAAAGGTTTTCCTCTCTTTCAGAGCACAGGGATGTGTTACCCCCTGGCTGCTAAGGCAACCCATGCACTTTCACACTGGCTCACATCACGTTCAAGTAACTGGAAACCAGTAACGTGGAAACTGGAAGTGCCAACTCAGACCAGCTGAACCGAGGGAGGATTTGAGTTATCCCCAGTTAAAGGCATCTTCTCTGGGTGCTTCCCACTTGCTGGTGTTGTGCCTGCACGTGCCAGTGCTGCTTTTCCTGCACAGTGCCCTTGTGCTGGGAGCCTGTCTGAGCACTGGGTGTCCGGGCTGAGTCCGTGCTGGGCCCAGCACCACACCAGCCCCAGTGCTCGGATGGCAGCCTGGCTGCTGGTGTCAGTGGTGTGTCTGGGCACTTTTAGCTGTTTTGGAGTGAGTTTTGAGGGATGGCTAGCAAAGGAGGACAAGCTGCTAGCTTGAGGGATTTCAGGAGTGGATCTGTGCATCACTTAGCAGCACCTGAGATAGCTTGGTTTGAGACAGTTTTATACGTCCTCGGGCTGTGACTGTGACCTGAACTTTATCCTTCCTCCTGTTAGTGAGCAAGTGCTTCCAAGAGTCCTTAAGTCTTCCAAGAATCCTCAAGTCAAAAGTCATGCCCAAGTCTGTAAGAGACACAGGCACTGCTCTCCCTCCACAGTGAAACTGCAGTTAGCGATTAATGCGATTACCAACTCTTTATCGCTCCTTCTGCCTCTCCCCCTCCATTTTGTTGGAGCAAACAGACAGATTTGACTGTGCCTGTGCACGGGCAGCGTTCCTTGTCTGGCGCGTGTTAACGCGACCGGCGGAATCTGACTTTGCACAGCGAGCGGCTCTGGCGCGGCCCTTCCCCACCCAGGAGCTGTAAACATTGTAAAAAAATGTTCATTCTCGTCCCCCTGCTGACTGCGCCAAACAGAGATACCATTACCCCCTGACAAAAAGGCTCCCGCTCTATTGAGTCCTCCCTCATACCTTTAGTAATGCTGATAAAATGCTGACCTGTTTTTTACCCCAGTGACTGCTGTTGCTAAGCACTGAGAATATGACCTGTCTCCTGTAATAATCTGCATTGCACAACTCAGATGATCTCCCCAATGAAAGCAGCTCTCCAGGCAGCTTTTCTTCCTCATGGTCTTTACAGTTATGGCCGTGTACTTTGCAGCAGCACCTTGTTTTTGATAAAGCCTAACTAAACACCAGTGTTTGGGGGCTGTTTTGTTTGAAGGACATTGCAGAAGCTGGTTTGTAATGCTTGGAAAAGAATGATAAAGAGCAGGGAAGGCTGTAAGCTGCTGACTTATCACTGCAAAGTGGAATGCCAAGTGTCCAAAACTCAGGAGAAAAAGAGTTCATAAGTATTGGTTCATCAGTAACAGTTCTCTCCTTAGAAGAGAGAGCTTGTTGTGTTGGAAGTAGTGGTAAAATGGTCTTGTAGCTTGTATGGATACAAGGAGAAAAGCAAATTTCCTACCCACTTATTCTGCTGTCGTCATGCCCAAGATTGCTTAATCCTGCACATGAAGGTGGCTTCCAATGGGCTTGGAGCAATGCTTGAACACAACATCAGCTTGCAGTGGCTGTGTCAACAGGAGAGGAGAAAACTCTATGGCAAATCCAGAAATCTGGAATTAAAAAAAGAAATGAAATACTTGAACAACAGATAAGTAACTGAGCTTTGGTGCCAGGGTGTTTTGTATTTCTCTTAGCAGTCACTGCCTTTATTGTTTAGTCTAAAGGTAGTTGTTGCACTCTTTCAAAATGTTAAAAGATCACAATGCACTGGTAGCTGCAATGATGTAAGCCTGGGATGAAATTATACTGAGAGGGAAAGAGTCCAGACAATTCCTGTTTGCCCATCTAGAAGAGGGCACAAAAAATGTGTTGACTGCCCAAGATGCCAGGGAAAGCTGTAGCACAGATAAAATCAGAGATTATGTGGTTTGTCCCTCTTGAAAGCTAACCCAGTTCGTTCCATTAGCTCCAAGGCAGGATCAGCATTATCTAAACTGTCCTCCATGGATATTTGCATAACTTGTTAAAACCCTCTGGGGCTGGGACTTGCTCTCAGTGATGCTTTCATGACTTAACCAACATTTTTGCTGTCCTTATGTTCAAGCTGAAGTCATCATGAAGTAAATTTGCATAGCTGTCTTTAATGCAAAGTGTGGAAAAAAGGGAAAATGCAGTTTATATAATAGCACTGTACCTAGAGATTTCTGGCTTCTTCACTGAATGTGGACAGACATTGTCAATAAAATGCGCCGTGAAATGAAAGAGGATGGAGAAATAAACCAAAATGTTTGCAGACATGAGATTTTAAAATGCGTTCATTTGTAGAACCATGGGCTTTTTAATTCCACTAACCCAGTCCTTCAAGGCTGAGTATTTTGAATTTTTTTTTAAATCTCTCATTTAGCTCTCACAGTGCTGGTTGCATCTGTTCAACTTGGACATTAAAAGTGATGTGGCACCTTTGCAAAGAACATGCAGGCCAGTGCTGAGCTGCCCCACGTTTGTGTGCCACGCTGGGTGCCAGATGTGTCCCTGGCTGCTGGCCTTGCGTGTGAGACAGTGCTCCATAATTCATGTCCATGTCTGAAGTCAAGCCTCGTGCTGCCTGCTCGGGGTTTGACTCACGTTTGATGAGGTGGTTTGGGATCTTTCACGTCTAGTTAAATGGATGTACAATGTGTTGTATCATCAATAATTCCTTTGTCACCGAAATGTGGTTTTATACTCTGCCGTAATTTCTAATGGGACTTTTCCTTTTTTCTTGTAGTCTGACACAAATGCAAGTTACCTGAGAGCAGCTCGAGCTGGCAACTTGGAAAAGGCTCTTGACTACTTAAAAAATGGAGTGGACATCAACATTTCAAATCAGGTTGAAGAATATTTTGGTCAAATTTTCTGGATAAATACCTTTGTCACTGTTTCTCAAATTTCTCTTTATATTTGCACTGCATGTCAAAGATATCTTACGTATTTTTTGATGAACCATGTTTACATATCTTATCCAATTAAAACTTCTTTCTTTTTAACCCTTTACCCAGACACCATTTCACTTGCACTTGGAGAATGTGCTACCACCTTATCTTTCATTGCATGTGTATTGCATTAGATCATGGAACAGCACACGGAACTTGAGACCCCAGAGCCAGTATATCTTGACTTAATTCTTTCTCTGTCCGTATAATCTATTTCTTGTGAGGTTTACCTAAGTGTAGTTTTTGTAAGCAAAAACTCTCAGTGGAATAATAAGAATTTTTCTCCTCATATGCTTGGTAAACTGGAAAACCTTTGGTAATCCTTCTAATTGCTTTTCTTTTCCCCCTTCCTTTTTTACAATCAGAATGGGTTGAATGCTCTCCATCTCGCTTCCAAAGAAGGGCACGTAGAAGTTGTCTCTGAGCTGATCCAGCGAGGTGCCAGCGTGGATGCAGCCACAAAGGTCAGTCGGACCTATCTGGTTGTTCCCTTGTTCACACCGCTGGCCTGGGCACGAGGTGTTGGCCAAGTGATTACAGACTGTGCTGCAGCAATAATTGCCCATTTTCCACTGCTGGGGGTGGTCTCGATAGTTGTTTAATAGAAACTTCTTAGATTATTCACAGATTGCTAGGGAGGAGATTTACTGAACAAATTGTAAATTCCTGTTTGGGTTTCTGCCCATGTCTTGTAACATAACTCACCCATTCGAAGTATTCAGTTACGAGTTTTGCAAGAAGTACTATGTTCTAAAGTGGAATACGTTCTTGATTGTATTGTTATGTGTGCAAGCTCAGGTTTTGTACTCTTTTCAAATGTCACTGTCTCTAATTCCAGAAAGGAAACACAGCATTGCACATAGCATCCCTCGCTGGACAAGCAGAAGTCGTCAAAGTGTTGGTTACGAACCGGGCCAATGTCAATGCACAGTCTCAGGTACAGTCATCTGTCCCTGTTTGCCACTACCAACGACTTTGCTGACATGAAAATTGTTCTCCCCTTAGAAACGCTGATATTAGCAAGTGTTTTTGGTAGATCTTACTGTGTTAATGTTGGCTCTTGAAAACAGGGTTGATAGTCAGTGAGATCAGCCTCAGATCTGCCCTAGGAGTGTCCTACGAGCTGCAACTTGTTAGAGCTGGAAGAGACACTGCTAGAACAGGAGAGGGGGAGAGAACATGTTCAAAGGGATCCTGTTTCACATAATTCACTGTCTCAGGCTTAATTGAGCCCATCCCCTTTCCTTGCACGAGGAGGTACTGCAGGCACATGCAGAGTTTGTAAGTTGGGTCAAGTCCTTTGAATGAATGTTTAGGTCAATTATGGAGAACTTGAAATAAGAGAGAACAGCGCTGGTGCTAAGAGCAAAGCAGTAAAGTGAAACAGAAAATCTTTGGCTCAAAAAACGCATGAACTACAGATTGTTGGAAGTCAGGTGGCTGTGCCAGAGGTGTCCTGCAAGCCACCCCATTCCTGCTCTCCGTGCTCGGAGGCTGCCTGCAGGCAGTGCTGGAGAAGAGACAGCCTTCTCATCTGGCCCAGGATTACCATTTTTCTGTATTATAAAGATGTGGGCATTAAAATAAGTGTTTAAAAAAATTACATTTTAAAGAAGAAGGATGGGGTTTTTTATCAGTCTCTCAAATAATAGGAACAAAATGCTTAACAGTATCTATTTCAAGAATGCTAATTATTTGTGGTCTGTATTTCATGTTTTTTTCACCTGAGCAAAATAAATAAATGACAGTTCTTTTTTCTTATTCTTTTATACTAGCTAGACACAGCAATATTTGGTTCCAGGAGCTATATAACATAAATTCAAAGAGAACCACAACAACAAAAAGTATTTTAGGTAAAATCGCCCATGGCTGTTAAGAAGTAAAACAAAGCAGAAATATTTGCCATGGTTTTTCTGTTAAAGAAATTAAGATGGGATTGACAGAATCTTTTCTGCTTGTGTTTGAGAACTTGTGTATTCAGCCCAGAAACTAAAAATAATCTGAGACTGTAAACATCTTATATAACTCCATTGTCCGTACACCCTAAGGTTTTGCCACATGTTACTCTTACTTTGCTAACATACAAGAATTAAAGATTTATTTCTCCCCCACCCCATTATGGAGGCCCTTGATATGTTTACCTGGAACACACATGTAACACCCCTATTGTGTGTTCCACTTCGATACCTGGCAGTGAGATACCCCAGCTGGGGTTCAGTTTTTGAGGAGGTCCCCGGTGCTCCCTGTTTCCAAACTGCCCCAGGACCAGCTTTGTCTGTGGTATTGATCTTCACTTGAGCTTTGTCTCTTCTTTCCTGGAAGGTAACAGCTTTTCCATGCTGACAGTGCCTTCTTTAGGCACTTCAGGCCTTCTTTAATCAAATCTTCCTGTCGGTAAAAATACAAAAAACAAACTGTAAATTTGTGGTGAGTCTGAATTTTATACCTCTTCTAAGAGCTATTTATTACAATTGAAGACAAAATGCTTTTTTCAGACTTGTGGCTCTCTGGCAATTCCAGCCCCTTTTTAAAGGGAGAAGAAAATGCAAAGTATGGGGTGGAAAGATGTTTAAAACCCTACAAAAGTTTTAACAGAGAAGAAAAGGTTCTGCTCTGCCTCCAAATGCTGATAATATTTGCTTTTGAGAAGTTTTGCCTATTAATTATTTCATGAAACTAACAACTAGGTAGTGTTTTCTGTTTCCTAAGTGCAAATGTTTGAAACTAGGAAAATTAATCTTTTTTTCCAGCTGAGTTAGTAAATAGATATAGAGTATGCCATGAAATGATAGGGACAAATGCCAGACTGCTGTTCACTGTAGTAACTTGCAGTGTGACCTAGGAGGTACCTTAGCAAGTGCTTCCTGGCTTCTTTGCTTTTTAATTAAGTAGAGTTTTGACTGCTCTTCACTACAATAACTTGCAGTGTGACCTAGGAGGTACCTTAGCAAGTGCTTCCTGGCTTCTTTGCTTTTTAATTAAGTAGAGTTTTGACTGCTCTTCACTACAATAACTTGCAGTGTGACCTAGGAGGGACCTTAGGAAGTGCTTCCCAGCTTCTTTGCTTTTTAATTAAGCAGGATTTTGACTGTATGGTAACTGAAGTTTTAGACCTCTGTTCTGGAGAGTGCATTAACACACTGCTAACCTTGGGCTTGGGCTCTGTGAGCCCTTCACCCCATGGTTTGTGCTTGTAGCAGTGCTTTCCTGAAGGAGGACCAAAATCCCAAAATCCCAAAATCCAGGAGCAGCAGCAGGCTCTGCCGCCTGTGCAGGCCTTGTAAAAATGTGTGGCTTCACAGCTGCTGGGTGTCGTGCTGGCGGTAAAGTTCCTCTTGGATCAAACATCCGTTTCCTCTCCAGCTGTCCTTTGTTGCCACCTCCTGTGTGTCCCTGCGGCCGCGTGCTTGGCCTCGGGTCACCTGTGCCCTCCTGTGCCCTGCCCCTCTGCCCGCTGCTGGGACACTCAGGTGTCTCTCAGCTGCTCCCACTGCTACAGCTCAGCCCAGTTTCACAGCCTCAGACCTATGGCTGTGGTCTCCCTGCATCTCTCCAGGGCTCGGGATGTTGATGTTTTTCCCTTTGATGTAAATATACGGCCAAACTCCTCTCAGCTCATCCCTGCTTGGCCCCATTGGTTTCCTGCAAAATCTAGGCCAGTGTCCTGTGTAACTGTAGCAGAGATTTCAGAAGTTCTTAGGACAATAGGTGAAAAACACGTTGGGTTAATGTTAACCCCAAAAAAGTCAATTTCTGACAGGCTGTGACCTGTTTATAGTTAAGGCAAAGACAAAAGCATTGACTGTGAGAGGAAGGCATTCACCAAAGAATGGGTTAAGCTCTGCAGCCTCTAATATTTGTATTGCATTGATTGAAATCAGTCACTTAAGCATAATTTGAGAGATGCCCTAATGTGGTCGGAAACACTGATAAGCCTCTGTCTCAAACTGCTGAGAACCAATGATCCTCACATCTCCTGGTGCCTGAAATATGAAGTAGCTCAGAGCCCACGAGCAGACTGTGCTCAAGGCAGCTCTCTGAGGAGATGGAAGGCAGAAGTAGCTGGCACAAGTGAAAGAGAAGTCAAAGCTAATGGAAAGAAGAGAAAAAAATGTCGATTACTCATATTTCCCTGTCTCGTTTTGCATTTCCAGGAATTTATTGCATTTCTTGCATTTATCAGGAATCATAACTCATTGCCACCAAATCATCTGTCCAGACTGGTTTTTCGTTTAACTTCACAACAGATGTGAAAGGAATTGTCCTTGCCTAGATGTTGGAATTGTATCTGGTCAGCTGGAAGGTTTTTCTGTTTCCTTTTAAATAATATTGCCCTTCTCCCATCTTTGCTTAAGCCAGTGTAGATCATGCCATTAACTCGTCTGTAAGCAAAGAGTTTTTTTGCTTTTCACCTAATCTGCCCTCGTTGGGCAGATCTGTTTTATGTATAAAATGTTTGTGAGGTGTTTACACTCTTGTTTTCATATTTCAGAATGGCTTCACTCCATTGTATATGGCAGCCCAAGAAAACCACCTGGAGGTTGTTAAGTTTCTTCTTGACAACGGTGCCAGTCAAAGCCTTGCCACAGAGGTAAAAGTTTGAATTTCACACTTTATGAACAAAGCAAAATGTGCTTCAGCAGTGATTTCTGCCAGCTTATATCAAACTAGTCTTTTAAATAGAAAATTAAAGACGAATAAAAAGCTGTCTCTGTGAAGTGTGCTAATGAATAGAATTATGGGCTTTTCAGCAGTTTAAACTATCTCTTGCCATTTCTAAAATAAAAAAAAAATTACTTTAACTGGAGGCAGTTCTAAATATAGATGTGTTCTTAGTCATAACTGCTAATCTTTCAGGTTAAGTGCTCACACAGGGAAGCTGTATGTATAATATAAAAGTTCTCTGTGCTTTCAGTAAAAATAGTGAGAAGGGTGGCAACCATAAGACAAGGACAACTGTTCACCTGTGCTTTGGGCCAGCCCTGGGATGTCAGAGAAAACCCAGGGTTACTTGGTGCTTGGGGCATTTCCTGAACTGCTTCATTACCATGTTGGTTCCCTCTCCGTGGCACCCACCTGGTGCTGCAGGGAGAGTTTCAGGCTGACAGAAAGATGCAGGATCCATCCTTGAAGGTGCTCTGTGATCTTTCTAGAGGAGCACTTTATATTTCTTTCTTTAAAAAGTCATTCTAACTCAAATACAAAATTAATTCTAACACAAATAAGACAACCTGTGAGGAAAATAAATAACAAATATATTAATAGTCGTAAATGCATGGCATTGAGAAAGCTGTTGAATCTGGTGAATTTTCAGTTGTCTTATTATGAAGATTTTGCAACCAAAATATAAAAAGTATGTGCTTTTCATATATTCAGTATGTACTGTCTTTAATATTTATTGAATTCTAATTGCTCTACCAGTACTGTTTCCATGAAGCAAATAATGCTTATTTGAAAAAGGCCCACTTTTTGCAAATTATGAAATGCAAAATTAGTTTATTGCCACTGTACCTCATAGTATCACTGTATAATGGTGTAGAAAGGAAATCTCACTCTTTTGAAGTCAACACTGTGAAAAATGAGTTGTTAATGCATCGAAACTGTGTTTCCAAAATTGCTAAAAGTTAGTTCTAACTAGATGTGTGCATCAGAACCATTTTCTGAAAATGCTCAAAGATGTGAAAATCAAGAAATACCAAAATGAAATGCTTTATATCTGGAAAATGAACTGAAAATTAGTTTTCAGAGCACTAATTTCTGTTTCTTTGTTAAAACTTGGAAAGAAAGAAGACATGGAACTCCTAGAGTTGTACAATAGTTTCTGGATTCTGAAAATACTCTTGCCACTGTATGACTTTCTGAAAACAGATTTTAAAAAACTATTTTAGTGGGTACTTAGTTCTTTTTCTTTAGTATTGTTTTTTCCCTTGAGCACTGTATGTCAGTTTAGGTTGAACTTTTTTCCACCTCAGCTTGGTGATAAGGTGCAATCTAATTTTATCCATGGAGAATTCCTTTGAAGATACCAGACTGCAAAACAGTGGTGCCTTTATTGCCTTCCTTGAGGTAGTTGTTTATGGGTTCTTTCTTATTTTCTCTTGGTTGAAGTTTTCATTTAAATCTGATTTCTCTTTGTCATTCTAAGTGCAAAAACTTTTTGTAATAAAGGATTGCTACTTAGCTAAATATTCTTTAAAAGTGCCCTATGCCCCTCTGCCCGCGGCTGTTTCCCCCCAAGAGCTGCTGGTGGCCCAGGACTGCAGCCCAGAGCCCTGCCCTGCTGCTGGAGGATGGGGAGCTGCAGGCAGCAGGGAAAACTGATTAAATGAGCATAAAACTCCTCGAGGGGGGTGGAAAATTTGCTTGTTAGGACCCAGGAATTTCAGCGATTTTCTTCTTTTTTTTCCCCTCAAAATTTTGAAAAAGCTCTCTTTTTCAGAACCCCTCCTGCTTCTCATCCTAAATTGAGGTGTTCTTTGTTTTGAAGCTAGAGTGAGAAATTCCATATTAAAAAAATTACTTTTAATTCCCTCAGTTAAAAAGTTAACATTTCGACTCTGCACTGTTCACACAGGGGCGAGGAGCTACCTTTTTCTCTGTCACTGCTGCACTTTTATTTCACAGTTACACAGTTTCACCATGATAGCAGTAGTTAAAAAGTGAAAGAATGTGTTTGCTTGCTAAGCTGCAGTGAGGGTGGGTAATACAGGCTTTGGCTATATTCATCAGGAGACAAATGTAATAAAGAAATATTCCAAGTAGTTTGTCTTTCTGATTTTTTGAGCAATTTATGGGTATTATCTTGGGCAAAGCTGAATGTGCTCCTGGGTTACAATGACAAATGTTTAGGAAGGCGAAGAATGCAAATGACAACTCCTTCATTCTTTAGTTTTCTAAATCCATAAAATAAAGTTAAAATTAAAAACATGAAATTATAAATCCCAGACTGTACTTTTTATGTGTTTGAGGAATCTGCTCTAAAATCTGTTAAATAAAAACCTTTTGTTTTTCAGGTTTTTTATTCTCCATCAATTTGACTGTTAGCGAATCTGAAAGGAAATAAGTTCTCTTTGTGAGAGGATTGTCTGTCAAATTATATGAATTTTCATAAATGGAAATTGTAGTAGAACATCAGTGCATTAGGAGAATGTGGTATTCTTAATCAAATATTATATTATTAAATCCACATATAAATTATATTAGAAGATAGAGCTCAAGTGTTTTATCTGTTTTAGTTTGTTTAGTTGTCTGGGTTTTTTTAAATAGGCATAAAAATGTAGATTATAATCTGTCAGGAATGGATGATACTTTACTATTGAGACATCATTAGCAATTGTAATTTTAATATTCCAGCTTTTTATACCTTTTAATATAATTAAGCACTTAAATAAGTATCTGTATAATTAACTGTAAATTTGTGAGTAATTTCACACTTTTTTTTTTCCTTGAGTCTCAGTCATTTGTGCCTTACAATTTTATGTTGTGTCTGGAGTGCCAGAAAGATGTTCTGAGTATTTGGAAGCTTGTTCACCAACACTTTATTCCAATTTCAGGATATGTTTTTAGTTTACACCCTGTTACACTTGGCTGAATTTGAGCCAGCTCTGTTCCTAGCGCCGAGATCTCTTCGCTTCCCCTTCCCAGCCCGAGGAGGGTTTGGAACGCGCGTTGATGGTGCCCGTTGTGTGTTGCAGGATGGTTTCACACCTTTGGCAGTAGCTTTGCAGCAAGGCCATGACCAGGTGGTTTCCCTGCTGCTGGAGAATGACACGAAGGGGAAAGTGCGCCTGCCCGCCCTTCACATCGCGGCTCGCAAGGACGACACCAAGGCAGCGGCTCTGCTCCTGCAGAACGACCACAACGCTGACGTGGAGTCAAAGGTCAGTTGGGAAGAGCCAGAGGGCTTGATGCTATCAGGTGCTGACCACATCCAGGGGAGATATCCCTCAGTGTGAACTATTTTGCTGCAGTTACACAGAACTTTCTCCTCTAACACGTGATTAAAAATGACATTTGATTTGCCTCCTTTGCCTCTTTCTCCACCATTCCCTTTCCGTTTAAATCAGGGTTAATTTCTCGTGTAGAAACCATGCAAATGGAAAATAATAAGCAAAATATTCTTTTAATTATTCTCTTGGAAGTGAAAGCCACTCCTGAAAGCAGTGGCGAGCCGTAGGTACTGTACAGTTAAGCCGTTTGCTCAGTTATCTGTGCTGGTTGGAGAACTTTGGTAAACATGTAACAATTAGCACTCAAAGTACTCGCTCATTCGGCTTCCAACCCGTGGAGCTTCCCGTGTGTGCCGGGCGTGCTGCCACCCGAGCTGCCATGCCACGCAGCCATCATGAAGCTTTCCGCATCCATGTCACCAGTGGTGGACTAACCGTTCATTTTTTCCCCCTCTTTGCTTCCAAATGTGTTAACCTAGATGATGGTGAATAGAACAACAGAGGTATATATGAATATATATATGCATCATCACTCCTCCATGACTTAGTGCTGCTGCATCATTTCTCCCTCCTGTCTGCATCGCCTATTATAGGATAGACACCTGCTTTAGATGAAATGAAGTAGCATGTGCTAGAGAAGACTGTAGTTTAGAGACCAGGGCTTTCTGCAGCTGAAACTAGGCTTTAAAAGTAAGAGTGAAGCATTCTTGGGAACTAACTGCCGTCCTAAAAGGGCCGTATTACATGAGATGGAGTTTCCAGGGATTCTCATGGAGCATGTGTTTATCAGATGTGTTACGAGCTGCAGACAACCCTGTCATGTTGTGCATCCAGGTCTGATTCTAGGCTTCTGCATGACACTTACCATGACGGTGTCAGCAAATAGAATGATCTGAGAGTGGTTTTATAGCTGCAGAACTCCCAAAGCAAGGCAGTGGCAGCTAGCATGGCTTGCTAACAATTTAGAAATGCATCTAGTTCCCATAAGGTTTCATACTTTGCAGGACTGATGGAATTGCTGCATGTTTTAGCATTATTTTAAAAGGAAGTAAAGCTACTTAAATATGAAAATCAGTTGCTGAAGTAATTTTATCAGTAAGACATCTTTTAATTAGGGTGGTAACTCGTGGCGTCTGAACATAACCCAGTGTGATTGCCCACAGTGGGAGACTGATCTTTATGGTGCTAACCCTTGGAAAAAAAAAAATCCCCATATTAATAATTTAAAATAGCCTTTGATGTTATTTTCATTTGCATCTACTTTGAATTTATAAAAATCAGTTAGCAAATATCATTAAATGACTTGAACTTCTGCAAAGAATCTCTAAGAGATTTAACTTGCAAGATTGACACAATAATACCAATAACTACATATTTCTAGTTAGAAGCTAATTTCTTGTAAAAGTCGGATCATTGCTCTAATACTCAAATGTTTTGCTGCTTTTTTTCTGGAATAACTGAAAGTTTTATTCAACTTCTTATCTTTTAGAATAATTATGTTAATGTTTTTCCCTCCTGCATAGCAATGTGATTTTATTTAGATTCTCTGAGATACCATAAATAAACATCAGTGAGTGAAAACTAGTACAGAATTGGAGTGGTGACTTGCAGCAGACTCCTGTTACTAGCTTTTGTCAGTGATGTGCTGTGAATTGCGGAGTACTGGTGCGATATTTAACAAAAAGTATCTATTGGTTGTGTCTTGTTCTGTTTTTTTCCAGAGTGGGTTCACTCCCCTCCACATAGCTGCTCACTATGGGAATATCAATGTAGCCACGTTGCTGTTGAATCGGGGTGCTGCTGTGGACTTCACTGCAAGGGTGAGTGTGGAGTCTGAATTATGCTGAACTTGCTTGATCACCCCTTGGCAACGGCGTTTGCACAGAGGTGTGAGAGGCACGTTGCTCTCACAGCCAAGGGGCTGAGCTGGTTCTGCTCCATCTGGTGTAAAGGGGCTTTCCCTGGGCTGCTGGCCTTCAAAAACTTCTGTTTGAATCAAAAGTAAGTGCTGTTTTCATGGTTCCAGCCTTGCAAAAGGTGGGCTGGGATCTCGTGACACGAATGCTTCCACCTGTGGCTGTGACATATGGCAGGAGTGATGTGTTCCTGCTGAGTTCTCCTCGCCGTGCAGTTGCTTCCAGTGAGCATCAAGTGGAGGTGTAGAGGTGAATAAAGCATCTGTGCCTTCACTGCAGTGAGAGCCAGGTGATTCACAAAGGAAATCTGGGAAACTGGACAAGTAGGACATGAAATGGGATCTAGAAGTGGAGTCCATAACATAAGCAGGAGAAAGACAGGAAACGACAGAGGGAAGTAAAATAAAGTTGGAAACACAGGGGGGAAACTCAAATATTCATAAATAGGGATACAGCACAAGGCATAGAGATTCAATATGAAGGGCAAGGAAAGATTGTGGTGCCAGGCATGAGACCAAATAAATAAATAAACCCCAAAACAAAACAAACTGGGGCTGTGCAAAGCTTTGGCTCACCAAACCTTACCAAAACAAAGCCAGGGAAGAGATGTGGTAGTGATCCAGGACAATGGGGAGATAAAATCAAGGGAACAAGAGGCATTCCAAGTGGAGGCAAATGCTGATCTAAAAGTAAATAGGCATAAATTTGCCATGAATAAATGTTGTCTAGAAATTTAGATATTTCCTATTAAATTTTAGTAATTAATGTTATTTAATTAATAATTGCTTAATAATGAATATTAAATATAAATAATGAGATTCTGGAGCAATCTTTCAATTCAATTAGAAGAACTAAAAAATCCCTATGTAAATTCAAGATTACATTTTTGAGGGGAATTATGTCACATGGATAATCCAGCAGCCCCTCTTCTGAGATTTGGATCACGTGCTATGTTTATTACTTTTGCAAGAGGAAAAATACTATTATAGTGCTTGGAGCATTTGCACCAAGGGAAAAGTGAATTTGCAGTATTTTACTTTCGATGGTTTGTATAGCTAAGAACTTGAATGCTTCTGTAGTTTAGGAACGTATTTACGTGCAGCAAAGTTTTTATGACAAGCATTGCACACCCATTGCTTTGCTTTCACTGATAACATTGACCTCTGATTGCCAAGTCCTTTAACTGACCCAATTAGAGCATTAAGGCATTTCATACCATCCTAAGCTTTGGCACTGAGCATTTGATAAGCCCTAATCACAGAAGCAAGGAAGACAAGTGGGGTCTTGGGTCAACTCTTTCCCACTCAGAAACGAGATTAGGGATTAGCAATGCTACTACATTAGCAATTAGCAGCACTTAGTACCAGTGCACTAAATACCATCTGCCTGTGCTTGTTTTAATAAAATAATAAGTCTTAGGCTTCAGCAGCTCTGTTTTGGATTAAGGGCGCTTGTGGAGAGCACATCCAGAGTAATAAGGCCATTCTCGCCTCCTCTTCAGGAGCTGGACATGCTAAATTCTGCCCCCATTAGTTGTTGTCATCAGAGGGGGACGGAGTTCTGGGATAGCTGGGGCAGTGCAAATGCAGTGACATCAGCCTGAAGGAGCAGGGGGCTGAGGCTGTGCCTCAGGGAGCACTGAGCTCTTGTTTTTGCTTGTGGGGCATCCAGAAAGAGAGAGAGAGCTCATCTCCACTCCGTGGCAGTTGCAGATCTAGGTAAAGTTGTTGTGACAGAAAGAATCGTAACATAAATAGTGGTAACGTGGAGTTGAATTTTGTTCTTTGGTACTTATCAGTCTGCAGGGGAACAAAGTGCTGCACAGAAAGGTGGGTTAGGTTCTGGTAGAGCAGTGGATTTGTAGGCAAACACAGCACATGCAATTATCAGCACCAGGTAGCAGAGCCCTTGCTCGATCCTTGATTACCCAAATTGCAAAACAGGTACTGAAAATGACCCACAGGTACAGCCTGCTCATTGCCACCTCATTGCCTCTTGTTTTAATTTCTGTCAACGCTATCCACAGCGTGCTGTCTTCCCTCTGGAGGGAAGGCCCTTATTTGAGTTGCTGACAATGTGAGATGAGCAACAGAGCAAAGATATGGAAGGGCTGTAACCCAAATCAAATATTACCATATGTCCTGTAGCTTTCAGAAGTGCAAAGAGCAAACTTGTAAGATGGGGTGTCAAATGCACTTTGTGCTTTTGCAAATCACCGACCATTCTTCCTTGGTTCTTATTAAATAAACACAAACCAACACTGCTTGTCTATCTCTCAATTTATGTTCAAGCTCTTTAGGAAAGTACAAATTCCGGGGAGAGATTTGAACAAGAGGAGAGGATTATGGTGACAGAAGAAGCTTGTGTGAACAGGGTAGTGTGAAGACAAATGTGTGAGGGCAGGATAAATAGCCAGCTCCCACCAGCAGTGTAGTCAGGGTGGGGAAAGGTGGAGTAAATGTGAATGGATGTGTAGGATGAAGGCAGAGCTCTGAGCCCTAAGGCCAAGGGCAAGCAAGGTGAAAAGAAGAGCTGGTGAAAGGATGTAAGAAGGAGAAGGGCAGGCCTGTGGCAAAGGAGATCTCCTCAGCTGCTGTTTTCAGTGTATTTCCAAGAGGCCCGAGGGAAGAAAGAGGTTCCAGCAGCGAAGGCAAGGGAAGGGATGAGCTTGCTGATGGCTCTCAGTGCGTGGGCAGGAGGTGAGCAGTGGTGCTGTACTGTAAGTAAACGATGTCCCCAGTGATCCTCAGCAGCAGCTGCTCCCTCAGCCCCACCGTGCACACCTGCCTGCCTCCAAGCTGTCACACACTCCCCTGCTCCCTTCCCTCACCACAGCCAGGAAACAGGCACGGCTCCAGCAGTGCTTACAGGTGTCACTGCCTGCCAGCCTGTGTACCTGCTGCCTGTAGAGGCTGGGGGGTTGGGAGTGTACCTGCTTTTACAGGTTTGCACTGCTGCAGCCGAGTGACTGATGTCGTGTCAGCTCTTCCCCTGAGCTGCATTAGCACCTCTGTGTCTGTGCTTTCTTCCCTTGCCTTGCTGAGAGTGCAGGGAAGGTGGCACAGCAAACTCCCCATTGGGATGGATGGATGGATGGATGGAAATCATTTCAGTAAATCAGCTTGTGATGCCCTTTATTCCACCTGTAAACAAGGAGGCAGGTCTGGGAACCATCCTAACCTCATTCCAAGGGAAACAAGATCTCCTTATTCAGCTGGATGTTTGCCATTTTGTAGCAAAGGAAAAACAATCATTCCGAATTGCTTGACTTCTTGGGCTCAAACTCAACAGAAAACCTGTCACAGTTCCTGGCAGGGTATGCATTGCAGAGTGACAGGCATTTTATGACTACTCATCATCCTTTTTCTGTAGTACATTATCATGTGTCCGGCTGTGCTTCTCCAAAATACTTCAAATACTTCATTGCATCACCTTATTTCCCTCTTGCTTATCTGGGAGACAATCACACAGAGACTGAAGGAGTGGAGGAGGAGAATAAAGGGTAACTGAGGGTGAAGTCAGCCTCCTTTCTTAGCCAGATTACCACTTAAGTGCAGTCACTACTTGGGCTTTGAAGGATTGCAACAACTCCAGGCACCATTCTCTTAGCTGACAGTGCCACTTGACATTGGGGAGGTGTGGATGAATCCCAGTTACAAACTGAAAGGCAGCCAGATACCTTTAAGTGACTCTATTTTATCAGTTTTTTCAACAGGAAAAACTAATTCCTGTCATTTTAAAACTGTTGTTTATCAGCCACTTGTGCCTTTAAATCTAACTGATGTATCTGATGTCTTACCTAAAGTTTTAATGATTTTGAAGGTGTTTTGAATAAACTGGGAATTATAATTGGGATAAAGATATCTTATGGGGGTTCACAGGTCCTTCAGATAGCATTCTTCTGTCTGAGATGATCTTCCAATGGAAAGATCTGTTTAGCCCGGGTGAGGAAATGCCTTTGAAGCTCCACCTGTCTCTGAGGAAAACAGTGGGTAGAAAGGAGGGAAGGATGAAATTCTCTGCAGATTCCAGAGCGACAGCTGAAAGAATCCCCTGTGACCCCCACATCCACTCTGTGCTTGAGCAAGCCAGGAGATGGAGGTAGCCAGGGAATCCTCTATGTGGAGATGACTTCTCCCTGTATCCTTCATGCCAAAGCGAACAGGAGCTCATCACTGTGCCACAAATCTGCACCCAGCCCTGGGAACAGCCTCCCTGATCCACAGCACTCCTTGTCCTAGAGGAGGTCTCAGT
This sequence comes from Orthonyx spaldingii, assembly GCA_013397795.1. NCBI lineage: Eukaryota > Metazoa > Chordata > Aves > Passeriformes > Orthonychidae > Orthonyx > Orthonyx spaldingii. Next base: position 1,017,983 of record VZTJ01005155.1, on the reverse strand, counting down.
TCCGCTGGGAGTGGGCTTTGCCTGCAGAAAGTTTGCTTACTGGAAAGTTAGGAAAGGATTTGGTGATTCTGAGGGTGGTGTGAGGACAACATGCATTAATGATGACCCTGAGGCTCAGAAGCAGGACACCATTAGCCCATCAAAAAGAGCAGGCAATATCTAAGTGACAGTGGCATAAGAGAAAAACATCTTTATTTCCCCAGTGGTAGTTTGCCATAAGAGCCCCTTTCTTCTGTCTTTTCTTCCAGGATTCATTTTGTGCATCTCAACCCTGAAGAAAGTTAAGTATACAAGCACACAAGAACTAAAATAGCACAATATAAGAGTTACTGCCATTAAGGAGAGGAGGGGAAAAAAAGCTGGGCAATTCTGCACTGTTGTAGAGTTTCCTGGAAAGCATATGATTGTGCATTTTTATCTTTAATTTCTGAAACATCTATACAAGCTTCAGTGATCCCAGTAACTGCTACTAGAATATAAGACTTTTCTCTGCAGGGATTCTGCTGTGTTGGAGCTCCAGAATCCCTACAAAATAGAAAAATACAGGGGAGAATATTGAGTGTTTTAGCATAGAACATGTTGGTGTTGCTGCATAGTTGCATATGAGACTCTTCAAATGCACACCACGATCTTCCCAGACCTCCAGGATCTGGAAATAGTGGTGATACCAATGCAGTGGTGCTGCTGACAATTCCAGTATGCAATAACCACCATTATGCTCTTTCCTTAAAACCCCTAATGCTGGAGGGATTTTCCAGACTGTATAAGAAATCTCTGCTGTAGCAGTCTGGCTGTTTTCAGCTTCTGTCTTATTCACACATTCTGTGTCAATATTAAGCTCTTCCTAGAGTCTGCTCAGTTGAAGATTGAGAAGAACTACCTTAATAAATTCCAAGTTTATCTGAATGTTTTGGTAAGAAGCTGTTCTGGTTTTAAATCAAGGAAGTGAAATTGGAAATCAGATAAGTCTAATTTTTCTGATTAAAGCTGCACTCCACTGAGGGTCTGGGAGGAGAGCTCAGAGGTGGAGGTAAGTTCTCTCATTGGCAGCAAGGAGAAATTCTAAATCCGTGTGACTGGCAGTGAGTCTTCACAGTCCTGATGTGATCAGCTGCTCAGTCAGCACTTAAATCAATGCAGCACATGACTAGGAAAGGTTTTCCCTTTGTTTTGTGCCTTCCTTTAAAGGTGCACTTCAGAGCCCAGTAGGAAGCTGTGAGTGCAAACATTTGCTTTTCTTAGTTATTATTAACATCCTAATGCTTGTGAACTCCAGCTGTGATGGGAGAAAGAGGCAATCCCGTAGGACAGCACAGCACACCAGAAACCAGGGGGAGTTCCTGGTCTTCCAAATGCATTAAAATGAAACCATGTAAGATTCACTTTGCACACTGACAATTTTAACCTTTTTTTTTTTTTACTTCCTAACCATTCGTGTTGCTAGTTTGTAGCAGAAAGGAGCAATTCTGACTGGAACTGTGATGGATAACGTGGTGTGTCGGAGGGCAGCTGATCTCATTTCAGATGGGAAATGTTAGGTGGCTCATTTCTCACCACAAGATAAAGGTTTTTGAATTTCCTTGCGAGGCTGTAGATAGGGAGCTGCAGCTGGAAAGGCTTCGTGTTCCCTGTGATCAGGCACAGGCAAAGGCCACTGAGTGTAAAAGCAGGTCACTCCTCAGCCATCGTATTTGTGGGTGTTGTGTGGCTCTGGAGGAGGACACGAGCCCTGTGTGAGGGGCTGCAGCAGGCAGTGGATGGAGACAAAGGGAAAACCACCATCCACAGTGTTGTGAAGAGCAGAAAAAGCTGCATTTACCTAATCCATCGCATTTTGAGCTATGCAGGGTCTCAGAGTACTTGAGGTCATGTGCCCCAGGAAATCTGCCAAGAAGGAAAGGAAGGGTTATGTGCTAGTTGATAATCTATGAGCATTTATTGCATAGTTTTAGCTTGCTGTTCTCACGAGTGATGCTTCATATCCCTGTAGAATTTGTTAACTCTCAAACTGGATCTCGGTGTCGAGGGGTCTACCTGAGATGTTACCCAGCATCTGAGATTTCAACAGCAAGGGCAAGCAGGAATTCTAGATCTGAACCACATCTTTTAATGGCAGCTTTTGGAAGGCATTTCAGTTTTATTGCTGCAGGAAAACAGCTTCAAAAATTTCCTGATTTACTATTCTATCTTAAGAACAAAGGGAGAAATTTATAGAAGATCAAACAGATAAAAATAGACTGAAAAGACAGCAGATGCTGTTGATACACTGAAGAATTCAGAACCTTACATTTGGTGGCTATTCTGTTTGCTGATACCACAGTTTTAGTGTTAATAAACAACACCAAAGTTGCATGCATTATGAAGCTCTTTTTATCTCTTGTTTCTTGTGACAAGTACAAATAACTCAATTTTGAGTTCCTTGCTTTATGTCTTGTCATCAGAAGAATTAATGATGGTTTTGTCTGAGGTTTTTTTCACTTCACAGTTCATGTTCTTAATTGTGAGATGAGAGATGGGAAAGGACCATACATATGAAACCTCTAGCTGTGATTCTTTAAGACTTGGTACAGCACAGTACTGACCAAACACGAGTTGCTTGACCTGAACATCAGTGTGCAATTGTTCAAGCATTCACATAATGCAGCTCTTCACCTGTTTGGAGTCAGAACTCTCAGCCAGAAGAATTATTCCTTCACATTCTTTGCTACCAGTAAAAGCTGAAATAGCTAAATGGCAAATTTAAAGTCTAAATAGAGACTTGCCCCCTCTCTTTTTTCCCCCCATTTCCTCACAGTGTTTTCCTGAGATGTTAAGGGTGAAAAAAACGAAAATCCTTTGTCTCTTAATTTCTTTTATGAACTGTCTGATCAGGTTAACAAAGTACAACAAAAACTGCAAACTCCTTCCAAGGGAATGAGTGCTCTTTCCTGGGAAAGAGGAGCTGTTTGGCCATCCATAAGGACAGATATTGCACTGGACATACAGAATTTAATTTGCTTGATTTCTCCTGCTCCATTAATTATTTCTGGGTAGCTGTGTGTGGTTGGTTTTCCTCACAAATTCTTTCTGGAGGGATCACATCCCTTCTCCATCCATCTCTTTGTAATAAGAACTTGCTGCCCATTTTCAACCAAAAGTAACTCCAGGTTTCAAGATGCTAAAGACATTAAAATTACATGTTTTTTGTAAAGACAGGTGATCAAATAGAGCGAAGATGGATTGGTAGCTCTCCAGCTTGCTCAGTCAAGGGAGCTCAAGTCCTTATTCAATGCTGGAGAATTTCCCCACATTTCCAGCTGGGGTGATCGCCCCTGTCAGAAGCTGGGAGAGAAATAGGTACTGTCCTGATAGTGCTGGTAGCAACCCAGAAATATGAATGTCATTTGAACAGGACTTGGTTTAGAACCTGAAAGTGGATATTTTTAGGTTTTTTCCCCCTGTTTCAAGCAAACAGGGTGACCTAACCTTTAACTGCTCAGTGGGAAGTCATCTCTTTTGGTTTTGAGCTGTGTGTTGCCAGCACTCATCCATCTATTCCAGAATCAACTCTCCTTCATTTATGGCAACAGAAGCTTTGACTGGCACATAATTAGATCCAAAGTGCACATTCTTATGTGGTTGTGCCCTCCCCTGTGCTGCACTAGATTCAGCTTAGGGTCACGATGAATGAGAACCAGACTTCTAACAGGTGTTTGTCCTGCCTTTTGTAATGCTGTCCCTTCCTCCTCTGTTTCTTTCTTGATGCTTGGAAAAGGCTTTTCTTGTCTGTGTACGAGGCAGTAAATTATTAGTACTGAATTATTTAGATGTATTAACAGGGCACTAGGGTCTGTTAGGCTGAGTTAACCTCTTTGCCCATCAACACCAGCAAGTGGGAAAAGGTGTTCCTTTAATCTAAATTACCTGCAGTGCTCTTTACTTGAAGACAAAAGTTATTTCCTTTAGCATTTTTTTTCTCAAGAAAGTAGAATTCATCTCTCTCTCCCTCTGACCTCAGTAACATCTTTCCTCCTGGGAAGAGACAAAAAGCAGAATGTATCTCCACATAATTGTTTTTCTCCTCTTTTTCTGTCCTCTTTGTGACTGATACAGTAATGTAGTGACCCCATATTATACCCAGTGTCAGCTCACAGTCAAATAGAATTAATTCTTTTTTTTCAAAACCAACTCACAGAAAATTTAAGCGATCACACAGTTTTACCTCCCTGAAAGGACTAGACATGCTGCACTTTTTGTTAAATGTGCTAAGCATCTTTTTACTTCACTTTGTTTTTTAAAGGAATGAGAAGCTATCCTGGCACAGTCATCACTTTGACACTTTAATGATCGTGATTATTGTAGAAAGAATCTCTGTCATTTAACCTTGCTAACATGTATTTTACCTCTGTGGTAATATTAATTAGTGCTTTCTAGTAGCTGTGATTTAGCTTCATAGTGAAATTTTGTGTAAATGACAGTGTAGCAACTGCATGAGGTTCTTGGTGTTATGATTGGGCTGTGAGTCAGTTGTCACATCTGGGAGGGGATCTTTTCTCCGTGCTGGCTCTCTGTCACTCCACTCACCTGCAGCTCTGCTGAACGCTCTGCTAGCCAGGTCAGACACCTGTACCACCCCCCAGCTGCTCAGGGTGCCTTTCTGGTTCAGTCAGCACGGGACACACGCTCACTGCACGTGCTGCTTTCTGCTGGGTCCCAGGGACGCTGGCTTTACGCATCCAGCTGTTCGTGCAGCCCCTGAGCACCCAGGAACACGTCCCTTGAAGTCCTGTGTGCCTGCACACACTGAGCTGCGTGCTCTGTTTAGATCCTTTTCTTTTTACTCGCCTCCATATGATCAAATACATACAGGACGTGGCCTTCATACGCCGCGAGATAAAGGATTCATCGGAGCGTGAAGAGCCGTCCTGGCTGCGTCTCGTTGAAGCGGCGGCGGTGTGTGCGCACGCGTTGCTTGTGTAACCGTCCTGGATGTGCAGCATCCCTGCCTGTGCTGCCTGCCAGGCACCTCTCAGGGAGCCACACACACACCTCTCTGCAGCCCCACTCCGAGCACCGTGTTACATCCATTAGAGGGACAAATTGGGTAGGCAGAATTAACGGTGGAGCTGAAACGGAGGTGCTTGCCAGGCTTTCGGAGTTTGCTGATGACGTTCAGAAATAAACATCTCGTATTTTTGAACATCTCGTAGTTTTTTAACAAGATCTACAGATGTAATGGTTTTATTTATTTTTCTGTGGCTCCTGCAAGGCCAACGAAGTTGAGGTATGAATCCTTATCACTACATGCTCAGAAACAACCACAGCTGGATTAAATTGCTAGGATTTAGTAAAATCTCATAAATTTAACCCTTAAGCAAAAGTTGTGAGCTGAGGCACAATCATGTCGTCTTATAACTCTAACCACAACTTGATTTCTTTCTTCACCATGTGTATGTTGAGGTATCAGGCCAGTAATTCACATGTGTGGTTGAACACAGCTTCCCTTGGCTTTCATGCTCCCAGGGAAACAAACCGTGCTATGCTTTGGCAAATTGGGCATAATTCATTCTCTGAGCAAACCAAAAATGGAATTTGTGAAAGACACCCTTATGCATATTTATTTTCATGGTTTTTTTCTTCCACAGAATGATATCACGCCGTTGCATGTTGCATCAAAAAGGGGAAACGCAAATATGGTCAAACTCCTACTTGATCGAGGAGCTAAAATTGATGCCAAAACAAGGGTAAGCTCAAGTGTGAGTGACTGTGTGGAATTATTGCCTCTGACCTGTGTGTTGCTGTAGAGCTTAAATCATTCATCTTCCTGGCAGGCTACTACAGCTGCATTGCATTTATTTTTTGTGAAATGATTGCAGTAGGATACTAACATTTTGCATCTCTTACAGCAGTGTGTGAAACACCAAGCGTGGCAAAGCTCAGAGCCAACCATTTTCCACGTTCCCTTTCCAGTGTTTAATCTAATTAGGAGCTGCTTCTGGCTACTTGGGAGTGGAGGTGAATGTACAGGAAAACGCTAGAAGAGGAGTATTCAAGTCAGATATTTCAGAATTTGAACTCTAGCAGGGTCACTCTGAGCTGCAGTGTGTGTCTGCCTTTCACCATCCTCAGGCAGTGTCACAGAGCAGGGTGTGGCTGATGAGGCTCCTGCAGCTCAGGCTCTGTGTGAGGGGTGCTCGGCCGCTGGCTGGGATTTGTCAGCGTCTGTGTTGGGCACAGGGATGGTTTCCATCAGGCTGACACCCAGCTCAGGGCCCTGAACGATTTAGAAACTCAATGCATACGGTTATAATTGCTGTAGTTATAACCCAACCAAACCAGGGATATTTTATTTACTTACACAGCAGCCAAAAAAAAAAAAAAAAAAAAAAAGAAGAGAAGGAAAAAGTTCAAATATTTGGAAGTAAACCTGAAACTAGTGGTGCTGTGGGTTATCAGGGCAGTCTTTGCAATGTTTCTGTGTGTGCGAGGTAACTCTCAAGAGCTGTCCCAGTAACTTTTTGACAATTGTAGTTTTCTTGAAATATTGATTTATCACCTCTACCTTTTCCATTTTGAATTAGTTGATATAATTTCTGCCGTTCAGAATCATTCTAAACAAAGGAAATGAATAACCTAAGAATAGTTTTTCTACAGTTATTCCTGTATTCACAGGTTTCTGTTTGGTTTTCTAGTGTTTCTGCGGTCTCTGAGATTTCCTGCAATTCTTGTTAGGTACATTAATATTTTTTTTCTCTGGTGAATTCAGAAACTGGGTCAATTTATTTTGTCATCTCTTCGTTCTGTCCACATGTTTTTCTTTAGTTCTTCTATTCTACCTTTAGTCACTGATGATTTATTTCTAAAATGTTTCGGGTTTTTTCTAATTAGAGAACATGGAAGACATGACTTTTCATGGGTAATGTGGACAGTGGCTGTAATTCCTGGACTAAAATTCCAGCCTCCTCCCTGCTACATAGGGGCTACCAGACGGAGGGATGTGAGTCTGCCTTGTGGTGGGGAGGGCCCCATGCTGGCGATGTGACAGATGTGCATTTGGTCAGAGCAGGCAGAAAGGGACTTGGTGAGGGGTCAGCTGCTTCCCTCTGCAAGTATTTGTATGGCCCACTGCAGCCCAAATCATTAGGGAGCAGTACTTTAAACAGTTGGAGTCAAGACAGTTCTTTGAGTTAGGAAAATTCGTGCTCTGCTTCGTTTCCTGCATCACAAGCTCCGGGGTCAGACGCTGGGATAATTTATGTAACTAAAAATACAGGCTGGGACGGAAACAGGATCTGGGAAGAGGGCAGAAGCATTAACAGCTCCTGAGTCTGGCACAGCTTCCCAGTGAGGCAAAAGGCAGCGATGACTGCGGTTCACGGAGCAGCGGCGGTTTGTTTTTCCTGGCTTCCCCCAGAGACCGCCTGCTTCCCCAGACACCCATCCTCTCCAAAAATCGGAAGGGATTTGCATAGCTTGTGCTGCTCGTGCTGTGCGTGTGTCACTCATGGTTGCACTCCATCACCAGGAGCATGGTTCCCTGGCAGGCTGTGAGTGAGTGAGCGAGTGGAAGTTGTGCTCCCGTAGGCTCTGACTCATCCTGGCAGCGTTTGCGGGCTGTGCCCAGGGCATCTCTGCCGAGGAGCTCCCGGAGCCTCAGACAGCTGCCATCGGCAAAGGAGCAGCACCAAAAGCATCACTGGGAGCGATGTGGTGCTGGGTGAAAAAAGGGCCTGGTTCTCATATTCAACAGCAAAGATTAATTGCTGTGAGCTGGCACAACACATGTTCCTGCTAAGTCTCTCTTGTTGTTCTGACCTGACCCAATGTTGTTTTCCAAGGCTGAACAATTAAGATATGTCAACTTTGCAGATCTTTCTTGTTTTTTTTTTTTTCCTTTTCATCACTATTCTTCTTTTCAATGCCCTAGAATGGCCCTACAAAAATACAGGAGGACAAAAGCTCTGGTGATATCCTTTACAACAGCATCACCACCACTGGTGAATGCAATGAAAGGCCAAGAGCAGCTGAGGCTGTCTTTGCTGATACGTGTGTCAAGTCCTGCTTATCAGCTGGATGCCCTGGCAGGACCCAGCCTGGTGTGTTCTGTGAGGGGCAGGGGCTCAATGCACACACAGCTTGATAAACAGGTGGGATTGCATGTGGAAATGAGTCACACGAGGCTCATAGTACCACATTTATAAATGTGAGACCTCTCTCTTTTTTCCTATTTTTTTTTAAGAGATGAACAGAATTTTTGTATGTAAGAGATAAGCAGATTTTTTTGTTTGTTTGTTTAAATAGCTTTTTGTCTTGGATATTGTGATATTATTTAATGCAAAGGTTGATTATAAAAGACAAAATACCTCCTTAGAGGTAAATGGCAAAGGTTCTGTACCTTTATGAAAGGATGTAAAAAAATCTTGAAATTGCTGGTTTCTGTAGCTCAGGGGCAGAAATTCTTAGGCCTTTGTTTCTTCTGTTTCAGGTCTGTATTTCACCTTTAAATGAGAATGCAGAACATACGGTTTTGTGTTGTTGACCAAACACTAACAGAGCCAGGATTTGCTACTCTGACTCTTAGATGGGACAGACTCAGCTATTCAGCTGGCATTTTGTGGTCTGTTCCTGCAATCCATTCTCTGTATGGGATACTGGAATACTCTCCACATAAAGCCTCTTCTTGTTGTTCACAAGCATGATCGTTTTATAGATAAATTCACATAAAGCCTTTCCTGAGCAATAAGTAAATTGAGGTAATGATTTCTTTCCCTTAGTCATTTCCATGAGCGTTTGTGTTTGCTGCTGACAGATGGTCCAGGAAGCCGTAGTGCTGAAGCACTGCACAAAAGGTTAACGTCAAGGGCTAAATCCTTATCCTGTTTAAATTACTGTCAAAGTAATCCAGGAGCTCCCACTTTCTCTGGGTTCATTAGGACTGGGATTTGCTGAGCACCATTACACACCTGCACACTCTAGCTGGGAGTTGAGAGAACATGTGAGACACATCCCAAAAATTGTTATAACTATTTTGAGACTCAGACATGCACTTTTTTTTTTCCATTTTAGTACACGCTTATGTTGCATTGTTTATTTTAACCAGCTGTTCATCTTCCCTCTGTTGGCTTTTTTTTGTGTGTGTGAGATGTCTAGCAACTGGTACTTGGGGCTGGCTACGGAATTCTTAAGGGTACCCCTCAAGAACTTTAATCATTCTGGTTTTTAGCTAACATTCTGGGCAAAGGCCTGTTAATGCCTCATGTTTACTGAATGTTGCCCTAATTATGTTTTTTCTGTCTTCCAGAAAAGACTCTAAAAAGTGAAATGTAATTAGAGAGGTTGATTAAATTAGCTTGATTTGCTCTGGCTGTCTAATACTGCATATGCCAAAGTGAATTTGTGTCTGAAGCAGGCAGCAAGCAAGTTTTAGCCTGGATTAACAATAAGTGTTTATAATCTTCATTCTACTGATTTTGCAGCTAAATAACAGGCCCAGCACTCATATCTGCATGAAAACATGTGGGATATGCTCTTTGAAGATGCATCAGCTCATGAATAAGCTGCTCCAGAAAAACCACATGTATTAAGATGTAAAATAACTCCAACAGCACTGCCTTGGCACTCTGAGCGTGCTTTGCACATGCAGGGAGAGCAAACCTTGTTTGGTGCCCAGAAGGGGCAGCTTGCAGTGGTGCCAGTGGAGTGGAGAATTCAGGAGACCTGGAGCACGGAGGGGCTGTGGGATACAGAGCCCTGCCAGGCTGAGTATGTGCATGGAGAGTCACTCACAGATAAACCCTGGAGGCAGCAGGAATTGCTCCCCTGGGAAGGTGTGCTGTTACCTCTGGCTCAGGGGACAGCAGTGCCTGGCGCTCCTGCCAAGGCCCTGGACAGGCTCCTGGAGCTGGCTGGGCCTGTTATTTAGCTGCAAAATCAGTAGAATGAAGATTATAAACACTTATTGTTAATCCAGCTCTGACAAGCTCTTGCTGAATATTTGCATCACATTTAAGTTTTTTTGCTGGGTGTTGTGCTTGGTTTCATCGCTCTCGGACTGGGTTGGAAGCTGATGCTCACTGATGGGAGAGCTGTGGCACTGAGGCTCCTGTGGCTTTGGGAGACAGCCCAGAGGATGCCATGAATGCAAGGGAAATCCTGGGGGAGCACTGACAGGGAAGAGGGAGCTGGGGAGTACAAGGAGGCTGCTCTGTGCCGACCCCAGGCTGCCCAGGGGTTCCTTAAAGCCACGTGTGCTGGTGAGGAAACAAACTGCAGCAGGGAGGCTCAGTCTCAGTTTTGACCCCAATGTAACAAGATCAGGGAGCTACACAGGTACCTGAGTCTCAACAGGGACCAGAAACAATGCTTAGGTCTCATTTATTTGTGTGTGTGTTTGTGTTTGAAATAAAAGCTGAAGCAGGCAGCAGCCCCAGAGATGGGTGTGCAATGCTAATGGGAAGCTTGTGCCTAATCAGAACTCCTCCCATTGTCCTCCTGGTTTTGCTGGAGCTGCTCTCAGGCTCTCTGGAGGGATAGATAATACAGATGATATGATTTATCATGTCAGTGCATAGTTACAGAGTCCTTAATCTGCAGATTATTGTCATAATCCTTTGTAATGGTTTTCCTGAGCCATTGCAGACTATCATATTAAGGCAAGTTTGCTTCCTAATACATGTAATGTATTTTGTGCTCCACATGGTATGGTCTATGTGAACAGTAAATAAGCGACTAGAAAATCTCCTGACGAAGTCAGCGAAGTCTTGCTGAGCTCAGAGCAGTCTGTTTTAATCTCAGAATCTCTTTTTAAAAAAGAAATCTTTGCAATCTGCATTTCAGATTGCCTCTGCACATTTCTTTACCTGCTCCAAGTGTCACGCAGCAATTAACTAAACCAGTGAACAGGCAGTGTCTTTTGAAACTACAAAAAAAATATCTGTGCAGCTAAATGACCTGTCTTGGTGCAAATTTGCTCTTTGCAGTGGCAGACCTGGCACCATGTGAACCATAGCTGTAGATCAGCTGTCCCGACGAGCATTGTAGGGTTGTGTCACACGTGATGCATCTGCTGGTGGTGACTGCTGTGTGGCCCAGAACGAGCTCTGGCTGGCCAAGCACCACTGCCTGCTCCTCCTGAGCCACAGAAACCTCGTCAGCCAGAAATGCCCACAGAGGGCTGGGGAGCTGTGCTCTGGGAGCACTGGAAGGGTGTGGGCTGGTACGGGAAAATGATCAAATGTGTCTCATTGTGTGCGAGCGTGGTGTGTGCCAACCGTGGTGTGTTGGTGAAATGAGTTGGGGAGGCATTAAATCTGGGAAATGGTCTCTTAACTTTTGTGCCTGATCTCCTGGAGTATCTGTCTTTGATGCACCTGCAGAATGTGATAATTACAGGCAGTAAAAAGAAAGAGCAATCTCATGTACACGACGATCTTTAGCTCCTGCCTACAGGAGGAGTTACCTATCCTTGCTGGGTTTGATTTTCCTTCCCATACAAGATTTTTTTTTTTTAGGTGATGTTTTCATATCAAATATTTGTCTCTGCTCAGTACTTGATATGCCCTTACCTGTGGGAACTGCTGGTATAAGAAATATGCATTGCTCATTTTAAACACTTGTGAAGCTCTGGCAAAACATTCACAACTCAGCTGAAAAATGCATCATTTGTGGGTTTTGGTATTTTTCTCTTTGTCTTTGCTGAAGTGTTTTGAGTAATACATCTTGAATTTGTGTAGTATCATTTTAACAAGTTGTACTTTTCAGTACTTTATGGGTTGAAGAAGCAGAAATGACAATAGAATGTATTTGAGAGGTGTCAGTAAGAACACTGTGGGCCAAGCTGCATTCTTCTTGTGGGAGCAAATGACTCCCTGAGTTAAGGGAGTTAAGTCTGAACCAAAATCTTTCCTTCATCTATGTCAAAAATATACACCTTACTTTAAATGCAAGAACATGCACAATGAGAACCATACAAGTTTTGAGTTAGAGTTGCAGGAAAATTTTATCGTGACAATTCCTGCCTGTTATCTTTCATAGATTTATTAAGAGCAGGCAAAAATGTAGAAGGAGGAGAGTGTAAGGCTCTCTGAACCACCTCCTCCCTCTCCCTCGCTGCCCTCTTCACTTTAGAGGGCTTAATCTGATATTCTGGTAGAGTGTGGTTTAGGAATTATCAAGGAAGAATATTATAATTGCACATGAAAAATATGACTAAGGAGGTACTTTAATAATAGTTGCTACCATACAGAAACAGAGATGGAGTGCATGGAGTGAGCATTGGGTGTGTGAGAAGCAATTTTAGATAATCCCTCCTATAAAAACAATGTGACATACATATTTTATGTCACATATATGTTTTAAGAGGACTGGGAGACACTGGAAAAAAGCCCCTTCCTTGATGACCTGTCAATTGAAAACCAAAATTTCTGAAAACTGTGACATCATTATTTGCAACAAGCACTAGGATGTTGACTATTGCCAAGCAAACTGTTCTGAAAGAGGTGGGGACAGCACGCCTTGGCTCTAGGCCAGCCATGCAGCTGGAGGTCACATAGGCACAGCAAGAGACAGAAGTGAATCCAACATACTTCCATCACCTGGGATTAAGATGGTTTTCTCCTCTGCTGTACACTTGTCAGAATCAGTGTAATAAAAAAGTCTGAGGAGGAGTTTTTTTTCCCCTCTCAGACTAACTGACTATCTGCTGACTTTGATGCATACTGACAAATGAGAGACCCAGTTTTCTCCAAGGCATGCAGGCAAAAAGTACCTGAAGTGCAATCTCATCTTTTTCTTGCATGTGCAATGAGGGCCTGGAAGGAGCCCATTGCACGAACACCAATGTGATATGACTATTTCCATGTTCAGAAAATCAGAGCCAAAACGTGCTCTGTTGGTTTGAACAAACAGGTTGATCTGTTCATGTGCAGAGGAGCAGCATCCTGCAGGAATTAACGAATCACAGGCCTTGCACAAAAGTGTGCAAGATTTTGGCATGTCTGACACTAACCAGGTATAACTGTATCCCACAGGATGGGTTGACCCCCCTCCACTGTGGAGCAAGAAGTGGCCATGAACAGGTTGTGGAAATGCTGCTGGATCGTGGTGCCCCTATCCTTTCCAAAACCAAGGTAACTGGTACTCTTTCCTGCTGGGATAATCCTTGTACATTTTTTTTTTTTCTTTTTCCTAATGTAATTCCGTATGTCTCATAAGTTTAAGGGTTTGACAATAACTTTCCTGTTTCTTGGTTATTTAAAGTAAGTGTGTGGGAGCTCTCCAAAGTGAATGCCGTATGTAGCACACGTCTGCGTATGTAAAACGTGTTAAATCGAGATACACAAGAAAAAATTTCTGTGCCAACCCAAAAGGCTTGTGTGGCAACCCTGCCCCTCAGAATTTCAGCAGCTGAAGGTCTCTGTGTCTCTCCTGGAATAAATACACGGTGATTACAATAAATCTTCAGCTTGTACCAATTTACCCTGAGGCTAGAGAAGAGACAGGAGATAAAAATAGAGCAACGTCCCTTTGCAGAGACAGCTCGTATTTCCTGAGGACTTAGCCTGATTACCAGTTTCTCCACTTTCTACCTGTCTGCAGTTTATCACACAAAATTCTTCCTGGGAATTTCAAGTCACCTGCGCCAGGGTGCACAGATTGCTTCAGACCCAAGGGCTGGCATTAAAGGAAGCCCTTGCCAGAGCTCTCCTGGCCATGGTCTCTGAGGTTTCAAATCTCAGAGCAGCAGCCTGCTCTGCACCACTGCAATCCGTGACTTTCCCAGTCAGGGATGACATTTGGGCTGTGCAGTTTGTTGAGGTTCTTTCCAAAGATAACCTTCACTACATTTTTTTTTATCTTAGTCTGTGTTTCAGCAACATTTCTGTTCCGTTGTTATTTCTTTTCTCTCTCCATCATCCTGCCCTGTTCTGTCTCAGCCCCCTTCTATATTCTGCTTTTCTCCTCCTTTTTTTTTTTTTTTTTCCCTTTTTACTGGAGTATATTTAGCATTTGTTTGGGGAGGTTGGTACCAGCTTTCCTCTGCTCAGTGAGTCACTGGCAAGAGCTGTCATGGGTAATCTGACAGACAGTTTTCACCCATCCTCTGCATGTGGAATTTCCATGGGCTCCCACAGCCCTGGCTTGCAAAGTCTGTGAGAAGGGGAGAACCTCAAGGGGCTGTCTGGGAACCCCTTGGGCCACATCTGCCACTCTTGGAGCCTGGAGCTCATACTCCAGGGAGAAAGGCTCTTCCACCCTCTCGGGTAGCTCTTTTTATTACTTAAAGGGAAAAAAAAAACCCCAAACTGCCACCAAAACAAAACCACAAAACCCCAATCAAACAACAAACCCCACGACAACAACAAACCAAACCAAAAAAACACCCACATAAACCTACACCCTGTTTCTTTCATTTCCACCGCAGTCAATGAAAACCTCTCCCAAGGAACTACATTTCTTTATTGCAGGGATGTTGTATTTTCAGGTGTCACCCCTAAACTTAAGCTGCTGTTCCAGGCCTGTAGGTTTTGAATTTGTTGCTCTTCCTGAGCAGACTCACGCAGCCTGTTCCAGAGTTCACCAGACAAAATCAGGCAGATTACATGGGATAGTGGGTTTGAAATTGCCTGAGGCTGAAAGACAGCCTGGATGGTGCTCTGCAGAGGCTTATATAAACAGTTTTTGCAAACCAGGAGCCTCCTCTGGAAGAGGGAAAGCTGTTATGTGTTAAAAAGTGAACAGAAGAAAGTGCAGAGATTCCTGCATTTCCTTCTGATGTGCTAATTCCACCATTTTCAGAAGGTGAGCTGGGAAGTAGCTGTACCTCTGAATGGCATAAATGAATTCATTCATTTGGCACTAAACTGCAGTACTGTCCTCTGCAAAAATAAGTGGCTCCATTCTCTTCAAATTAAGTCATATATTATTGGAAATAGGACACATCTTTGAGAGAATTTGAACTTCACAAAGTTTTCTCATGTTACATAAAACTCTTTCAGAATAATAACCAGGCTGCAGTTTGATAGCTGTTTCCTGCTAGAGATGGTTTAGCGCAGTGCTGACCCTTTTTTGCACGGGAAGAACCTTAAGTTTATTTTCAGGGAAGGCAGTGACCTAATGGATTATGTGGGGGGTTCTACAGGTAAAATGAAAAGGGAATTCTAGTCCTGAATATGCCAATGATTTTCTGTGTAAGAAATGACATCCCTGTCAATAAATGTCCATTTTTTTAGTTACTGGTTTTCCAGAATTTTTTGACTCTTTGTCTTTTTTCTTTTTTTTTTTTTTTTTTCCCCTTTCCCCAGAGTTAAAGGCATTTTCCCTGATGAAAGTTATTTGACACAACCCCAAAATAAGCTCTGTAATTTTATGGTTGCCTAGTCAGACAGCTGATACTTTGTTTCATCTCTATGGTCCTGTTTTGTTTTGGAGTTTTTTTATTTGGTTGTTTTAACAAATTTTGTTTTGGTGTGACTGTCACTGTCTTTGATTAATCTTGAGCTTCTTTCCCTTTTAATATTTTCTGGGCAATCTTTAAAAAATAGAGAAATGCAAGAGTACTTATAAAGTGGCTCCATCCTAAAGTACCAGATCTCTTCTCATGGTCGTTGTTGGCTTGTCTCTCACAGGAAGGATATGGGACTGGAGAACTCTCTTGCAAGTAATATTTTTATTTTCAATGTGGCATTGAAATATGAACTGACTTGTGCAAGATTATAGAGTATCAGCTACTGCAACAGACTTAAGCCTGGTTTAGGGTATAACAAAAGACAATTTTCCAATTATATTTTTGTCTTCATCAACTTCCTTAGATCCACCTTGCTTTTCTGTGTGAAGTCTGGCTGGCTGCTGCACTTCTTTGTGGCAGATTTCTATCAAGCATTTTGCTGATTTCTTCCTTTCTTTTCCATCAGTGTCAATCTCTCTGGTACAAGTCTCTCCTATAAAGGAGTCCCATATCAAGTTCTCAATCTCTTACTCCATTAATAAGCATGGTTTATTGGCTGTTATTGTGACGAATGACACTTCTCACCCAAAGGATCTTTCTTATAAAAATGGAGCAGGATGGTGTTTAAAGTTTCATGATTTTTTTACTCTTGCCTAAAAAGCATCATCAGTTATCAGCTCTTACCAGGAGGGTTTGGTGACCTAGGGAAATTAATCTCTTTTTTTGGTTCTCCTGTTAACTACACTAGAAGACAGTGAAAACATTTAAAATGCCTTGCTAGTATCAAGCTTCCACGCAGATAATTGCTGTAGTAGCCTTTGGGAATGGGAGAGAGGCTTATCCAAGCCAACATAAATCACAAGTGAGATGCCCATGGGATAATCTTGTTTGAAAGATATCACTGTGTGCAAGAATATCTGCGTCTCAGCACTGCATGTGAACTGCTCCCCAATTCTGACAGGATGTGCCTGTTTGCTTTCACCATCCTGCTTCCGTCTGGATTGAAAAAAAAAATATTCCATTGTGTGTTTCCACCTTTATTTGGAGTGGTTGTTATTCGTGTTACCACACGGTGATAACTGAACAGGGTGAGGGAAGGGTCTGTTCCAGAGAGCCCGAGATCTCGGCTGGTTTTGCCTCGCTGCTTTTTGCCTTTGCTGGCTGCGGTCACACGAGGGCACTGCGTCTGTGGGCAAAGGTTTGTGTCTCACCATGCAGACACACCGTGCTGGCAGTCCCTTACAGCTTATAAACCATTGTGTGCTGCGGCAGGAATAGCTTCTGCACTCAGGACTAATTTTGGCACTAGAAGAATCAAGTTTAAAAAAACCCTACAACTGGAAGAAGGAGCTCACACTCCCAACTGCTAACAAAGCCTCTTGCATTCTGGCTTTGTTTTTTTTAATCTTTCATCATGGAATAGTGTCAGTCCTTTCAATTTTTGAGAATTTTCTCTCATGGGTTTGCTCTGGAAATGTATTTTGGCAGCTTGTTCACTCTTTTAAACACTGCAAGAAACGATTCACTGGTGCATGAATCTCTCTCAGGTGTTTCCCTGGTGGAACAGCTTTACCTCTGCTGCTGGCAGGTCACAGCACAGAGGTTTTATTCAGAGGTTTTTAGCCCAGTTGAAACTTTTGGTGTTTTACCGATGTGGACTGGGAAGAGTGATCTCCAGAGTTGTGTAATGTGGTGTAAGCATGTGTACAGCCCAAATTCAGGAGAACACGAGTGGAGGGATGAAGGCAGGCTGTAGTGTTCACTGAGTGGTGCTCTGACCTGTGCTGGCATGCCTGGCATATACAGGCCACATTAGAGTGGTGAGTTTAATGCTGCTTTAAAAACCAGCAAATTCCCTGGCTGGGGTGTTAAAAGTCACAAAGTGCTGTTCCTCACATGTAAATTGAGCAGCTTGTCTGAGCCAGACTGGCTGAAAGAAGCTACATTTAGAGCATTGCTGTTATGTTATGATGGGTTTTCAATGTGGGGCTGCCTACAAACTCTAACCAAAGGAGCTCCAAATTCTGGAGTAAGAACCCCCATCCTTACACTGAACACGTTGAGTTTATTTTGGGTGCTCTCTGGGCTCGTAAAACTCTTCATACAACGAACGCTCTGAAGAACAGCGTGGAGGAGTTTCCCTTCCCTGAGCGTCCTCTAACCCCTCCGTGCTGGGTCTCTCTGTTGGCAGAATGGTTTGTCTCCGTTGCACATGGCAACACAAGGGGATCACCTAAACTGTGTTCAGCTCCTGATCCAGCACAACGTGCCCGTGGACGACGTCACCAACGACTACCTGACCGCGCTGCACGTCGCCGCCCACTGCGGCCACTACAAAGTCGCCAAGGTTCTCTTGGACAAGAAAGCAAATCCTAATGCCAAAGCACTGGTGAGTACCCAGCAGGCCGCTGCTCGCAGCTGAACATCCCTGCAAAGTTGGGCTGAGGCTTTTTTGGGGAGTTGTTTTCTGCCTGCTGGTGGCAGACAGTGAGGATGGGCTGTTGCTGCCACAGCCCGAGAACAAACGCTCGAGGTTCAAAGTGTTAATTATGTATCCTGCAATCAGAGGAGACCTTTGCTTGCAGACAGTCAGCAGTGATTTATGAATTTCTAGTGTAACTACAGCACTTTTGCCTCCTGGTAGCTCTTTGTGATTATGAAGAGATGAAACAGCTGCAGACATAACTGCTGTAGTTTTTGGTGTGGAGAGAATCCTCATTTTCCAAGTGTTTGTGCAGAGAAAATAATCAGCACTGTTTAAAACTGAGGGAATTTTTATAAGTTCTCAATGATGTGAAACAATAAAAGGTAGGAATGAGTTACATACTGAGTATTTGTGGTATTTTATGTCAAAGGAGTCATATGCCATTCTACTTTAGAAACAACTCCAGCAGCAAAATGCATTAGTGCAGTTACACTGCATGCAAACAGAATACATTAATGCCTTTTGTTCAAACTGCAATTGCAGTCCATTCTTTGATTTGTTCTACAATAACTGTTCCAAACAATTTTGCATTCTGCCATGAATTGGGTTGATTGGTTTCACAGCCTGATGCTAATTCGTTCAACTCCTGAAATGTTATGTGAGCTCCTGAAACCCTCACAAGTCAAGTGGGATTCACTCTTGAGAACCGTACGGGCTCCACAGATTTCCTTCTCTCAGCCCCTCTGGTTTTTTGTGTCAGATCAGCCTATTTTTCAGGTGTCTTTGGTCAAGCTATTACAATATATGGGTTTTGTTCGCTGTAACCAGTGAGTGTGGAGGCCCGTAGGTCTGCAATATTTATTTCTACCTTCTGAAATAATCAAAGGTTCAGCGCATTAGAGTTGCAGGCAGTAGCCTCTCACGGGGCTGATAACGCAGCCACAAATGCCCTTCTCCCCTAAATCTTACAGTGTTTCCTTTTATTCTGCCCTAGTCCCCACTCAGGGGGGTTAAGTAGAAGGAACGTGGGTGCAGGATCTGGAACTGGAGCTCTCTCTTACCTGACTTAGGGGCGTTAAGTAGAAGGAATGTGGGTGCAGGATCTGGAACTGGAGCTCTCTCTTACCTGACTTAGGGGCGTTAAGTAGAAGGAATGTGGGTGCAGGATCTGGAACTGGAGCTCTCTCTTACCTGAAACACACCTGAGCTCAGCCTGGGCATTGGCCACTGCCAAGGAGAGGGGTGAGAGCTGCTGCTCTCACTGGCATGGACCTCACACATGAACACATACAATGTTCTTTACTATATGGCTGGAAAAAAAGATAATTTTGATCAGATCTGAGGGACCAGCTCTGCCAGTTGTTTCCAGAACATTCTGCAAAGGCACTTTTGTGCAGAGCAGCATCAGCATTCAGTGCTCTGATGTTACTGTACCAATCATTTTTAGCTTTAGTGTACCAAGCTTATTTTCCTGATTTACTTGTTTTCTCTGCTATCATCTCACACTAAATGAGATGGTAGTTTTAATGTTCACTCCATCACACACATTCTTTCTAAAGGAAGGGGTGAAATACTTGTAGTTGCAGTAAGATGACAGGTAATGAATGAAAAAACAAACAAGTAGTAAAAATAGTATTGAAGGCGTAAATTCCAGAGCTCGTAAAAGGTAAAGTGCTTTTTTTACCAGCAGTTCTAAAAGGTTGAAAGAAAACTAAACAAAAAACCCACCCCAGTTTCCCCAAAAACTCCAGCAGAAAACCCCATCCGGTTAAAAGTGAATATGGTAAGCAAAAATGAAGGGTTTGATCGTTTTGTGTGAATAGAGAATTTTTAAATAATTATTGGAGTGGGCAATATATGTAATAATTAAAACTGGATATATGAAATGGATCTTTATCTTCTTAAATTTGTTTTCTTTCTTTTTCATGAAAAAGTTAGTAAAGCCAAAACAAATTTGGGAGTTTTGATAAAACTGAAAACATCTATTATGTGAATTCCATACACAACTCTATTTTTTAATGGCACCTGAGGCATCAAAAAGTGTGTTCTTTCTCATTTCCAGAATGGTTTCACACCTCTTCACATTGCCTGCAAGAAGAACAGAATAAAAGTAATGGAACTTCTTCTAAAGCACGGTGCATCAATTCAAGCTGTAACTGAGGTAAGAAATGGTCTTTCCATGCTTGTCTTTGCTTTTCCTACAGACTTCATTGTAACTGTATTGATTAATATTTGAATATTTATGAAAGAGCATGGACCAGCCAAGTCAACAATTATTTTCAACTGTGTATTAAGAAATAGTAAAACTGAACAAAGAAGTTGCTCTAATCTTTGACAAACAACTGATGCCATGTTGGGATTACAGTGGGAATAACAAGTGAAATGTAGCACAAAGATTGTTCTAAAAGCTACCATTTCTGCCAAATTTTTTTTCTGTAATTTGAGGCACTCAGGATGAAATTTGCTCTATTACAGACATGGAGGTGAAGACTATGCTTCACTCAAGTCCTGTTTTAAAAGGTGGTTCAATTCAGACCTTGTTTGGGTTTTCCAGAGAGAAGTTTATATATCATGGGACATGACAAATCAGCTAGACAGAAATCAGTGTGCTGTCACTTCAGTCAGCATGAGACAGCCTGCACCCCGTTCTTGGCACAATTCAGAGATTAATGAAGGACCTATGGGAATTTTTATCTGCATGTATGTGTATTGTACCAAGTTAGGAGAGGAGGAAAGATCCCATATGTGAATGTGTGACCACTGTGGAATGGGCCATGGTAGAAAATGACAGGGAATTCCATGGATTAAACAAGGTACAGTGGGGAATAATTCATCTCCACAAAACGGAGTTTGATTTAATGTGTGGAGGGTTTTTCTAATTACTCAGCAGCAAACCATGCAGCTCCCTTCCTGGCTTGCTTGAGGGAGAGTCTGCCCTGGCTACAGTTCATGTAGCTCCAGACTAGCTTTTTAAAACTTTTAGAAGCATTTACTAAATGCTTTGGAACAGGTAAAAGAAGGAACACAGCCAGTTTTGCTGCCTTCCTGCTCATGTTTGCTGTTCTGCATGAGAAAGGAAAATAAGTGTTTTCCTCACTTCTACCCTCTGGGACTTGTATCTATCTGTGGGGAAGCTGCCTAAATCATGGGGATTTCCAGAGATCCACTGAGCCTTCTCCTTCTCTTGGTAGCAAAACGCCCTTCTGAAGCCTCTGGCTGCCTGTTGGTACAGCTGTGCAGAAGCAGCTGTGAAGAGGCTTTAGGGTAATTCCACGTGGGGAAATATTAACTACTGATTGGATTTTTAAAGCAAAATCCTTGAGGTCATGCCCTGCTAAATGACTGCTCCCTTTTTTCCCCCCCCTCTCCTTCTCCCTCCCTCTCTTTCTCTCCAGTTGGGCTTTCATATCCTGAGTAAGGGCAGTGGTGCAGATTCATGATGGTGATCTTCTTTGCACCAGCTGTATTTTTTTTTTCTGTTTCAAGTTGATATTTAGCAAATGGCTAATCTTCATCTTGCTTATAGCTATAGTTGATTTTGTTGATGAAGAACTACTGAATTCCTGGAATGTTGATATGTTTTCTCATGAATCACACTTATGGGTGTTTCCAATTCCCTGTGCCCTTTCATTTAAGCACATGTATATGGTTTTGAGAAGATAAAACCCTCTCAGGAGAGCAAGCACCTGGGTTTACTTCACTTCAGAATCATTTATGTTTTCCTCATGGCGTTCTTGTAAAGGAATGTGGAAGCCGGTATTTAAATTGGACTTTGGTCTGTTTTTCAGTCGGGCCTAACTCCAATCCATGTTGCTGCCTTCATGGGACATGTAAATATCGTGTCGCAGCTAATGCATCATGGAGCATCCCCCAACACGACCAACGTGGTGAGTCACAGCTTTCCTTCCAGCAGGGCAGGCCTGGGAATGCAGGATGACACCTGGGAGCAGTACTGGGATGAAGTTCCTAATTCTGCTGTCCACCCTCCACCTCCACAGTGCCTGTGGCTCATGCTGGAGCCATGGGCAAGTGCAGCCTGCTGGCTCCTACTTGGGACATCCTTGGCAGGTTGAGGACATTTCCGAAGGGTCTGACCCTAAGCAGGCTCTGCTCCCGTAATTTTCCAAAGTAAAGAATGAGAACACACAGCAGCGTCTCAGACGTAATTTTTGAGATCTGTGCTTGACTGTTGAGCACTCTTTTCCCAAGACCCCAGGGTCTGCCATTTAAGGAAAATTCAACAGATTGCAGCAGATTGTGGGGACATATTGCCTGTGTCCATCCAGCTGCCCGAGCACGCTCCTCTGCTGCCCGTGTGCTGCGTGCCCCAAGGCTCCCGGGGCACGTGCAGAAACTGAACGCGGTGTTGGATGGGTGTTTGAAAGTTGGGAAGTGGAAGGGAAGCAGAAGCTTGTTGATCCTCTTTAACAGTTTGGCCTCAAAATCTCTTTTTTGCCTTCCATTCATAGGTGCAGCTAGAAGACAATATTTTGTGAAAGTCTTCACCTGCTAATTCTATTAAATTATGCAAAAATGCAACACCGTTTGTTAATTAGCAGGTGTTTGTACCTAGAGACATATGGATATCCAAAAACGTAGAAATCACTTTCCCTCCTGAATTTATTCTGTTTTCCTTGGACTTGTCTTTCATTAAGTCCATGAAGCTTTAGATGAATGTACTCAGTAATGATCTTTTTTTTCTCCTTCTTGTTCAATCACCTCAGCGCTTGTCAGATAACAAATGATAGCAGGGGCATAAGGCATAACAGGAGGAAAGCCAAATATATGTGTGCCAGAACATAGAAAATTTGAAATACATTTTTGGACACCATTTTTAACGTTACTAGTAAAATGCTAATAATATAAAAATTGCACTGTCTCTTTTCAGCAAAAAACAGTGTGACATAGGCACTATTGTGTTGGGAAACTGACCCTGCAATAAATTGCTTTGCAGCTCACAGTATCGGGTCAAATATTGATTTAATCTTACATCTTCCAGACAACTAGAGTAGAGTTTTCTGGTGGAGATCATTGTGAGCTGGGTCGCCGGTGTCTCTGTGTTTGTGAAACTCGCTGGTGTTTGCTCTCCCTGCCGCGCGTTTTTAATTCTGTTCTGTTTTTGCTGCTGCCCGCAGAGAGGAGAGACAGCTCTGCACATGGCAGCCAGAGCTGGCCAGACAGAGGTCGTCCGGTACCTGGTGCAAAACGGAGCCCAGGTGGAGGCAAAAGCCAAGGTGAGGAGATGGCCCAGGTGTAACAAACCTGGGTGAGCTGTACCGGACAAAGCAAGGACTCACATTCATCTTGTGTGTGTTTCATTTCTCAATGAAATCTTGTGTGTGTCATTCAGGAAGAGAAAGAGGTGAAGCCAAAATCCTTTGTGTGATGCCCACTGATAATTTTTGCACCCTCTTGCTGCAGCCATGAGCTCTGTAAGAGAGAAGGCTGATGATGTCAGGTTGATGTCATCCCAGTTTTTAATATAAATTATCGTGTGCTTGAAGGGTTTTGTTTTGGAGTGGGACTTAAGGAAGGAGAGGAATTCCCCAAATCTGCTTTTATTTCAGCAGAACTGGAAACCCCAGGCTCCTGGTGTCTCCTGTCATGTCCCTAAAGCAACAGCCTGCATGCATTCAAAAATAGTTAGACTTCCAAAGAACAACACCTAAAGGAAGGAGGCACAGTGAGGGGATGTAGCAGAGGGCTGGAAAGAAGGAATAGATCCTATAGAAACAATTGCACTTGGGGAAGGTAAGGGTGGAGAAAAAAGAAATGGTCAAGAGACATAGAAATCAAAGAGTTCCAGCAAACAGGCAGGGCAAGGAGATAAATG
This sequence comes from Orthonyx spaldingii, assembly GCA_013397795.1. Taxonomy (NCBI): domain Eukaryota; kingdom Metazoa; phylum Chordata; class Aves; order Passeriformes; family Orthonychidae; genus Orthonyx; species Orthonyx spaldingii. The sequence continues at coordinate 994,301 of VZTJ01005155.1, read as the reverse complement.
GTGCAATAAATAGCAGTTTTAATAGGTAAACTCAGGATTTTTTTTTTCCCCAAATGGTGATAAAATGGATATAATTTTTTTAAAAAACACCCTTTCATTGTGAAATTATCTGTGAATTGGGTCACAAATAAGTTTGCTGGCAAGATTATCTACTTACAAGGAGCTCTGACTAAATATTTATAGCTGATACACTTTATATCTGCAAGGAGCCTGATGATAGAACTGATTCATGTGGTTTGTAAATCTCCAAAGACAGCCTTGAAAATGAACAGCTCGTGCTCAGAAGCACAGCCATGTAAATATTTTCTGAGTAAATTCACAGAATTATCTAATTTGTGCAAACTGCCATTGCCTGTGATCAATTTGTTATCATAAATAACAGCTAAGTGCAAGCAGTGGATTATACACCAGTGCTAACATCAGCTGTGAGAATTTTGTGGGGAACAGGCACAAACTGGAATCACTGAAGAACCACAAAGATTCTCCCCCAGTCAGAGGAGAATTGCCCTGCAGAGGAGCAGCACTGATATCCTGGCACTCTCCCATCCCCAATCCCAGAGGTGTAGAACCACTCTTGTAGGATGGGCATGGGCAGAAGTCTCCCTTGCAGAGGACAGCCCAGAACTGCAGTGCTCAAAAGGCAGGAAATTCAGCAGGGGAAGATGGGGAGAGAAAGATGCTTGGCCACACTGTTGTGCTGGCGTGCTTAATCCAAAGATTGTACAGCAGAGAAAGGGGAGGACAAAAACACCAAACCAAATAATGAATAGGGGAGAAATTACCTCTTAAACAGAACAAGGTCACAACACCATAATATTTTCAGTGAAGGAGAAGAAATGAACCGTGAGATTCATGATAGGGAATCCCCTATCTTTAAAACTATTCAGATTGTCTTCTGAATGAGGAGTGAGAAAGTGACAATTAATTTCCACACCATGTTCTATCATCAGTTACATCTGTGGAAAAGTTATCTGCAAAATATCGAACAATCATTCACCAGTTAGAAAAGCACAAAAAATGTGGTACTTCCTGCAAGTTTCCAGGCAATAACTGATTGAGCTATTAAATGTTGCTGTGGAACATAAAAGAAGTCAAGATGTGAGGAACAGAACTATGAATTGGCTCTATTTTAAGAAAGGTCTGCAAAGCAAAGTGAGGCAAATCCAGATAAGGAAGGAAATGGATAAATTTATTAACTTTTATGGGTTATGTCCCTGTCTGTAATATTTTGTGATGCACTAACAAAGCACAAAGTGTCTTTGTTATATGACAAAGAGAAAGCCAGTGTGCAACACTGACTGGGTAAGACCTCAGCGGAATCAACACTCACCTGCAGTTTTGAAAAGTGGCAGAATGTGGGCAGATATTTCGTGTCCAAGTGTGAGGTGTGGTTTCCTCACGCAGCCTGTGTTGTTCCCTCTGTGTTCAGGACGACCAGACGCCGCTGCACATTTCTGCGCGCCTGGGGAAAGCAGACATCGTGCAGCAGCTGCTGCAGCAGGGAGCTTCTCCCAATGCAGCCACCACCTCGGGCTACACGCCCCTGCACCTCTCTGCCCGGGAAGGGCATGAGGATGTAGCTTCAGTTCTTTTGGATCACGGTGCATCTCTGTCTATCATCACCAAGGTAAGCAAGCTGCAGGAGGGGCAGCTGGAATCGTAACGAGGCCTCCCTGTGAATTAAGTGCTGCTGGAGTCACCTGCACATACAAACAGTCTAAGGGTGAGCTGCATTTTATTAAAAGGGCACAGAGCTTCGTGCTTGTAGCTCAGGACTTGATGTATAAAACATCCCAGTGACCAGACATGTGTTTTCTAGGAATGAAAGGAATGCAGGGCAGAAATTCCAGGCGGATGTTGATAAGCTTGCCCTTGGGTCTCTGGTGGTGTGAAGAAAGGAACTGACTCTTCCCTTGTTTAACATAGACAGAGCTTTGTCCTGCCAGGGAAGGGCCTCCACACCCCACAGGCCAGTTGGGAATCTGCAGATTTGCTGCCTGTGCTCAGGACTGTGTACGGGGATGGATGGAAACAGCTGCATCCCTTTTTTCCCCTCTCCTTCTCCCTCCCTCTCTTCCTCTCCAGTTGGGCTTTCACATCCTGCGTGAGGGCAGCGGTGCAGATTCCTGTTGGTGATCTTTTTTTGCACAAGCTAAATGTTTCAGAAAGCCTTATCTTTGTACCAGGAGTGCTCCAGAGACAAACCTTACCCCGACAAAGAGCACCCCAGGCTGCCATGTACCTGCTTTCTCTTACAGAAAGGATTTACTCCGCTACATGTGGCTGCAAAGTATGGCAAAATCGAGGTCGCCAACCTCCTGCTTCAGAAGAATGCATCTCCTGATGCTTCTGGGAAGGTAGGACAGAAGAAGCCACTGCCACTTGCACAGCAAATATCTAAAACCAGATAATGTTTTAATAATATCCTCCTACCTACTTACCATCACTCTGGTATCCACAGCCTGTGTTTAGCTCGAGTTGGTTTCATGTGGTATTCCTGTCCCTGCTGGGGCTGCCAAGAGCCAGCGAACTCTTGACAAAACTGACTTTTGTTGTTATTAGTTGACAACAAAATGGTGTGCTCTGTGCTCACATCCAGGGGAATGGAGACAAACCATTCCCCTGTGTTCCTGCCCAGACTGTTTACAGTCCTTATCAGAGTATTTGGGCAGCTGGCTCTGCTTCCCCAGGTCTCATGACAGGGGGCAAAGGCCAATAGGACCTGAAGCTTTTTAAACCAGCCCAGCTTGGATTTTTACAGATCCAAGGGGCAGTTTACTTATCCACTGCAGTAAAAGGAAAACATTGCCAAGGGTGTGACCCCCTTACCCTGGGGGCAGCACAGATTTGTGCTGCTCTGTGCATCTTCCCTGGGAAAGGTGAACGGGGCTTTCACAGCTCAGGAAGGATTTCCAAATTTCTGTTTTATGTTTTTATTCTGAAAGTTCCCAAAGACTCTGGATACACGAATGAGTAACAAATGTGTTCTTTCACCTTATCTACTGGAATTTTCCAGACTCCTGAGTTTCCCCTGGAGAGGGTCTGTAACAGCACTTGTTTGTTCTGCATGTGTTTTTAGAGCGGTTTAACACCACTGCATGTAGCTGCACACTACGATAATCAAAAAGTGGCCCTCCTCCTGTTGGACCAGGGAGCCTCACCTCACGCCTCTGCCAAGGTACAAGTACTGCCCACTCTGGGGGAGCAATACCCAGACTTTTTATGTCACTCTATTCCCTGTCTACCCCTGTTCTTTCTGGGCTGTGCATGTTTGCAGTTACAGGAGGCTCAGTGGCCTCGTTTGTTAATGTCTCACCTCCACATAAAGCTGTTAGAATAATTCTGCAGGTGAATAAAACAGCAGTAAAAAAAGCGAATAAAGATGTAGAAACACTTTAAATCACTCATTTCAGTAATATTCAGTCTCAGTAAGGACTGAGCCTTGCTTTCATGTGTCCAGCCTCTTCAGTGACTTCTCCAAGCCAGCCAACTTTGTATCATTGCATCTCAAGATCTGTGCAGGGCAAGCTTGGGGTTAAAGCCCAGCTATCCAGGGGTATTTCTCCTGTATTGTGCCACAGGATGACGTCTGAGGCGAGATAAGTTTCTCAGCACAATATATGTAATTATTCACGTGCTTCACAATACTTCTACCCCAGCATAAATGGCAAGAAATAAAACCAGTCACAGCCCTGCTTTGATTGTAATTTACTGTAGGCAAGACAATACCTAGTGTAAGGTTTCAGAGGATATGAAAGAATAAATATGTAAATTTATTCTAGCAGTGCATAGAACAAAGAGAATTAAGAGAAGCTTAAGCTATTTCTTTTGTGGATCCCAGTTTTAAGTATGGGATGGATGAATACTATAATCAGTCAAAGTAGAATCGATATTTGAACAGCAGCACTGGGTAAAGCAGGATGGAAACTTATGTAGGTTAAAGCAGGTTAAGTGCAGTGTAAATACCTCATCTGAAGCAACCCAGATAATTTCCTTAAATCACTGCAAGAAAAAGAAACCCTGTGGAGGAAGGAGAGCTGGTGGAAGAGCCAGTGTTGTAGCTAGGTGGACAGGGCTCCTTGACTGCCTTCCTCTCACACACGGCTGAGTGCACCACAGCTCTGGAGGCCTTCAGCATGGCTGAGGGAGAGGATGGAGTGTGCCACGCATGGCAGGTCCCGGGGTGTGTAGTGCAAGGAGGGGGAAGTTAAATAAACACACGGACCGCCAGCAGTTTCAAATCAATACTGTCGATAGTGGCAATCTGCCAGAGCGGCGCCCCGGGGGAACAGAAGTGATCTCTGATCTTGCTCTCAAATGCCACTGGGGGAAGAAAGGGCCTTCTGAGGAGGATGAGAAGGCACTGACCCAGTTTTCACTGAACGAAGCTGCCAGTGGGAGCTGTGCATCCTGCAGGGGCAGGGATTGCAGCAGCCGCTGCCAAGGGAAGTCCAAGCCGAGGTGGAAGCCCTGTAGAGTGGGGTACAGCATGGCACAAACTCGTGTGTCAGGTCACCTTAGCTTCCCCATCTGTACCAGCACAGTTCTGCAGCCGCCACTTCAGGCCTCCCAGTGCCAGCTGTAAGTTGTGCCTAAAAGAAAGCATTTGTTAGTGCTCTGCAGCCAGTGAGCCAGGGCAGCACCGAGTCAATACTAAATAAAATTAACCGGAACATGTTTGTTGCTGCGGGCACCCGCCGTGCGCTCATCCGAAAGATGATGTTGGTAACAGCAGATGATTTCCTGGGTTTTTTTGTAAGCGTGGTCCAGTAAATAAATGTGTTATGTCATGTCTCATCGCTGGCTCCACAGTTAGTTTCATCAGTAGTTGCCTTTCCTGTGGTACCACTGTCTTTAACACTGCTCGTAAGAGTGGCTCGTTAGCCAAGCCCAGCAAAATTTGCCTCGAAGAGGGATAAGTGACAGGGTGTGGGAAATGGGCATGCCAGAGTACAGTGCTGTGGTACGGTTATTCTGATGAACCATTCTTCTCTTTTGTAGGCAAAAATTAGGCTGGTGTCTGATTTCACGTGTGGCTTATCCCTAATTTGAATTTGGCATCCACTTGACAGTGCCTTCCTTCCTGGCCACCCCATCCCCAAAGCCTCAGCTTTCCTCTGTCCCTTCATCTTTAACCATTTTCCCTTTTTCCACTCTTTTCCCTGGCAGCCAGAATAACCCAATATCCTTCCTCCTAAATGTCTCTGTTCCCTTCTCCATCTATGCACAGTGACAGAGTGCTGCCCTTATGAGGAGAAGATGCAGACTGGGACTGAGCTGAATTTCAGCTTTTATTTTTCAGCTCTCTTTTTGCCTTCTCTTGGCAACCTGCTGCTGTCCATTCCACTGAAAGCAATACATGGCCACTTCTGAGGAAAAGGCTTGGAAACTGCATTTGTTATTTTACATAATGTAATGTGAGCTCCGTTTAAAGGACTTGTTTTAGCAGATATGCAGGATTTAGCATGTAGGATTTAGGATTTGTTAGGTGCCAATGTGGCAGTGATAGTTTTACATGGCAGTATCATGCAGGAAGTCTAAGGGAGAGGATTATGTTTGTTTTTCCTGAAGCACTTTATCTTCAAAGTGAAAATTCAGTGCCCATGTGCTTCCTTTATTGATGGTGGCACTGTGGTTTCCGAGTGTCATTTTCAGATATCTTCGTGTCCAAGGTCTGAACTGAACCTGAATTGAATTTTGAAGGTTACAGAACCTTTTCCACATGAAAACTGTGCTGTGCATCCCTTGCTGCCAGGCTCCTATTAAAGCTCTCTTGTAATCATTTGTGAGCCCCCATGTATTTATTCCTTGCTCATACCTGCATTGCTCTGCATCTCTTGTGACCTCCCTTCCTTTTTAGTCCAGCCCTGCTGCCCTGGGTGTGCAGGGAGGAGCCTCAGCCAGGTGAATGCTTTGTGCTTTTAGGAAGATTTTATTGGGCTGGGTAATCTGAGATGCAAATGGTTCTTATGGTACTGTACAAAAATATAAAATATAAAAGTTTATGCAGCTTGGGTCTCATCCCCCCTGACCTTGTCCCTTAGTCACATGTAAAGGTGTGCACATTTGTCATTTCCTTGAAAATGAGGGCTAAGACATTTCTGAAAGACAGGAAGTTCTTGATTAAACAGTCATTGAAATCTGTACCAAAAGCTGGCCATACCTCCATCAGAGTTTTGGTGTTTGTGTGCTGATTAGTTAATTTTTATATCCATTTATGTATTTTCTGCCTATCTGTCTTTTTTTAGAATTCCAAAACTGTATCATGCAATAGATGCTGCATTTTTATTTTTAGCAGTGGGCTCCCTGGGTACACATATCGGAAGGAATAAAAAGATAAGGAATGCATGACTCTAAAGTTATATGCTTTAGTTTTCCCTTGATCTGAAGCAAACAGCCTGTCAGTAAGGTTTAGGGTAAACGCTGCAAGAAAGGCCATATTTCATGTACATAATGCTTTCATTCACACTGGGAAATGGGAAAAAACCAAACAATAACAGCTGTTCTGGGTTATGAACACACATCCTGCTCTTCAGTTTGTTAAAGATTTTATGTACATTTAAGGAAAAGCAGCAAATGTCTATGAAACAAAACTCAAGCTCCTATTGCTATAGGTTGCCCTCCTCTGAACAGGTATTTTTTCCAGTTTGAAATTCTACTGCAGAATTTGAATTTACTTCCAAATATGAAAGTTTACTTCGGAATCCTCCTCTTTGTAGCAGTACTTTCAAAAAAAAAAGATTGCCTAAAGGTCAGATACATTGATTCGTACAGCTTGTTAACATTGCATTTGACCGCGTTTGACAGAATTTTTCGAACTAATGGCATAATTATTCACAGAGTTGGGTAGGTACAGAAAAGCCATTTATCACCTTGTCCAATGAGCAGCTGGCAACGAGGTGCTTTGTGTTGGCAGAATGGCTACACACCGCTGCACATCGCTGCCAAGAAGAACCAGATGGACATAGCCACCACCCTGCTGGAGTACGGCGCTGACGCCAACGCCGTCACCAGGCAGGGCATCGCCCCCGTGCACCTCGCCTCCCAGGACGGCCACGTGGACATGGTGTCCCTGCTGCTCTCCAGAAATGCCAACGTCAACCTCAGCAACAAGGTGAGTGTTCCCCCCAGCCCTGGGGCGAAGGCTGTGAGCAAACGTGGGTGATGAGGACAGGGAGCTGCAGCTGAATTTTGGGATTCTGCGCGTCTGCGGGTGTCTGAACACACGTCATCATCGTCTCTCCTGGCAAAGAGCAGCAGGCCATGTCACACCGAATGAACTGTGTTTTGTAGTGCTCAGGGTTTGGTGGCAGCACACGCTGCAGTGGAATTTATTCATCCAGCATTCATTGATGCTGGTCTGCCAAAACATGCCAAAACCCAGAGCGAAAATGTCTTCTTCCCCGCAGTGGCTACAGTGGCTGGCACCTGTCATTTATAAACCTCTAGGAATATGCCTGCCTGTTTGTCAATTGTTACATGTACATTTGCCATATTTTTTTGGGTAATTTTTAGGTATTTGTACCATTTTTAGCCCTATAACATTCTATAGTGAAATATGTAACATTTACCAGGAAATGGTAACAAATATTACCACCTAATGGTAACAGCTGACTTGTTCAGGGATGCTGACTTTTTAAATGGGATAATAGCAACAACTTTGTCTGAGATTTTGTTCCTTAATATAAGTGATTCTTCCTCCCCAGGGTGTGTTGCTTAGACTGCAGTGACTTTTGGTGTAATTTCTCCTGTTGGCAGGAAAGGAAAGTTGATAGATTTCAGTTTATGTGTGAATTTATAGGCTATTAAGTTTGCTCTATAGTAATGTTTCTAGCAAATGTGCAGCCTTAATTCTTTAAATGCCCCACTAGACATCATTAATTGATATGTGCAGTTTCAGTATGGATTTGTGTGGCTAGAGAAAAAACAGAAATTTTTTTCATGGAAAATATTCCTTATTCTCAGCAGGTAGGAAGAGCCAGTGTCCTGAGGCAGTGGGTGTTGCTGCAAAGGGCTGCTGTGTTTTCCTGCTTCTAACTTTCCAATTTGATTATTTTTGAGTTGTCCTTCAGAAAGCTTCTCTTGTAGATGTGGATTTTTTTTTTTTCCCTACAAATCTCAGTCGTGTGTGGGCTTATGCAGTGCAGGATGGACTTTGTATCCCCACAGGGAAATTTGCCACGTACATTTTCTGTATCCCATTGGCCATCACATTTTGCTGCTGAGGCTAACACAGGGAGCATGATTGAAGTGCTTGGCACATTGATTCAGTGCCACCAGAGGTTAATTACCTGCAGCATCCTTCAATCTGTTACTGTTCAGTTGCAATCTCGAGTTTCTCATCGTGCTTGTAACACCACCTTTGGGGAGTAATTCCCCTCATGCCCTCTCAGGGATGCACGTTTCCTCGGAGCACAGCACCTCTGCGTGGGAAGCCAGATGTTTAAAGCACACTGAGGTTTGCAATGGGAGTAAAAAGAGCATTTATTTCTTCAGCACCTCTCCATTGGAAGCCAGGTGTTTAAAGCCCACTGAGGTTTGCAATGGGAGTAAAAAGAGCATTTATTTCTTCAGGACCCACCGAATGGTTGGGAGCTGCATACTCACAGCGCCCGTTCTGAGCACTTATTAAATCTTTTCAGAAGGTTTGGCCCTTAATATCCAGGCTCCATTAGGTAATTTAGAGATGGTTGCTGTTCCATATTGGTGTAAGATGACCCACCTAAGCTGTGTTGCCATCAGGATTGCATCCTGGAGTGAAATGCAGTGGGACACTCTCAAAATAAGTGCCTTTGGTAGGGAATGCACTGTGGATGTGGGTTTGGGTTTGAGAGCAGGGAATTTAGTGAATGTTTCTGCCTGATGTGACAACTGCTACCACTTGCTCTCCTGTCCTTGGTGCTAAAGGCAGTAGGAACAGGAGAGAAAATGAACCATAATTTGCAAGTAAAGGGTATTCTTTCTCATTCCTAACATCATCTCTTCAGCAGATTCTTTCTTTTACCCATTTTATCTTCTACCCCTTTTATGTGGCAGAAAGTTGCATAGTTTTCTGAGGTTTTAAGGATATTTAGATGTTGAGTTTTAAATAAGAAAAATTACTATCAGTACATGTTTTCTGTCAAGTCTGTGTACTCCCTGAGCAGGGAGAAAAGGGCCTGATCTCAGAGAAATGCAGTTTCATTCTTTTGTGTTTGTGTCTGAAAAAGATCAAGCAGGGGAGTAAAAGGTAAGGACAAACCTGAGTGAATGTAACTTCCCAAAACTTGCAGAAGTGTAAACAATGATTCAGTATTGCTTTGAAAGTCTGACTCATTATAAGGAATTAGGAGGTAAAAAATACCATGTGACTTTTCCTTAAAGTGCTCTGATTTGCTGTCCCACATGTAACACTGCATGGAGAAATGTTCCTTCCCTAAAAGAAACATCACCTTCCTGGCTTTTAAACTGTACTTTCTTGAAGATCAACAGTGTGATTGTGAAGCTCCATACACAGTGAAAGTGGAATGTGTGACTTCTTTAAATTCAGTCGGATGTTTCAAGTCCTGCTGATACCCAAATTTGCATTTTGCTATCCAAGTGCCTCCTCTGAAGGTTGTTACTTGTTGTTTCTGTTTTACAGAGTGGACTGACGCCCCTCCACCTGGCTGCCCAAGAGGACAGGGTCAATGTAGCAGAGGTTCTTGTTAACCAAGGAGCTGCTGTTGATGCACAGACGAAGGTATGAACACCCCTGTCAGCGTGAAATATTTCCTGTCAGGGAGGCTTGAGCTTCCAGACAGGACCAGTAATTGATTTCAGGGTAAAACTGAAATCGCAGCAGAGAAACATTCCTTGTAATAAATTATTGTAGAATGTCCTCTGAAAACCGGAGACATTTGGGGTGAAACTTGGGTGTTTAATGTCAAGCTCAGCCTTTGAGCAGTAACCTTATTCCTTGCCAAATGTTTAGATCCATATAGGCTTAGATGGTATCCTATTATTGTGCTTCTCTGAAGGTAAGTGGGATTGATCTAGTTTTTGAGTAAGGGAACTGCTATCTAATGTGAAATACATATATGCAGTGGTGGTCCATTTCAAATTTACTTGCCTAAAAATAGCTTTGCCTAAAGTAAATATTTGGACTCCTAAATAAGAGACCTGGATTTTCAAGGTGCTTGGGGATGGCTTTTGAGACCCCCAGCGATGACACCTCCCACTTCACAGTATTGCTTTTTTAGATCAATGTCCTGAAGCAAAGACCCTTTGCAGAAATGGTTTTATGCTCCCTAATGGTGTACAGTGCTCAGAATGTAATGATAATGATCTCAGTGTTGATTACACTTACATTCCTCATCATTGTCTAGATCTTGGAGGCATTCCTTTAGCTGGGCAAGTTGAGATCAAATGCTTGGACTGTAACTGATCAGATCAGCTCAATGAACCAAGGCTCACAATCTGACCTGCACCCTGTTGCAGAGCAGTAGCTTTCACAGCTCTCTGCTGGGTGTGTGCCACGAGTTGGGTGCTGTGCTTGCATCCCAGGGATGTCCAGGTGTGTAAGCCTGGCCAGCATTATTATCACATTCCACTGACAGCTCAGAAAGGGCTGAGTCCATCATCATGTCTGGCTGCAGCTCAGCTGATTATAATCTGTGGCAAAGGGAAAAGTCATTGTTATCTGATTGCTCTACGGTGTAATTCCAACTGTACCAGCTACTGATTTCAGTAACATTATCCTGACATAAACCTGAAACAGTTTTGCTAAAATCCCAGGAGCTTCTCCAGGTTTATACTTTGGTAGCAGATTCTCAGCCTGTATTTCAAAGATGAATCAGTCAGGGCTCTTATCTGCCAAATCACCCAGTAGCAGATGAGATCTGCCCTGGCTCATTCTTTGCACAATTTCCTCAGATGAATGTGGTTGCCTTCCTAGAGATAGTTTCTGCCTGGTTTTGGTTTCAGTGGCAGGACATTGCAGAACCTGTTCTTTTGGCTTGGCCAGAGCTGAATCACCTCCCAGGCCATACAACCTGTCTGAGTGTTTGCCTTTGCCCCTCTGTGCAGCACTCTTGTCTGTCCCACAAATAGCAAGAGTCTGAGGAGACATTTACACTGACAGGTGCAGGCAGACACACGTGTTCACTTTGCCAGCTCTCCAGTGCCCAAATAGGATCCCATTCTGGGCTGCAGTGGCCTTTTAGTCAGGTTAGGGTGGTGGGAACATCTGAGGCGCTGTCACAGCTGAGAGGCAGGCAGGGCGTTTCTGCTGGGTCTCAGGAGCTCTGTAACTCAACTTCAGGCCTGGCAGAGTGGTGGAGCAGGCAAGTGACTCTGTAGAGACACGTGGAAAAGGGGCTGCAGTTTATCATTCAGAGGCCTCCTCTGTGTGGAGCTGAATTTCTTAATTGCAGCTCTGAAAAATGACCTAGTCATTAGGTAGAAGGGGGGGAAATACTGTCGTATTTCTGACTGTGTGCAACATGAATCCTGTCCATCAGTAACAGTCATATAATTTTAAAGAAGTCAGAAGTAAATCCCTTGTTGTTCACCGTCATTCCTCAGTCATCTATGTAATTAGTGTGAGTAAAGAATATTTTCCCAGTACACACTTGTTTCCATGGGACTGCTCCATAAGTGTTAGGAAATGGGGCAGTAAGTCAGGTGAAGTCACATTGTATTTAAGCAGGACTGCTTTGGGGTGTAAGAAGTCACCTGTCTTGGGGAAATTTTCCATCCTGTAGGCTTCTGTGGGGAAGAACACCCACAACAGCTCGTCCTCCTGTGCACCCCACCCGTCAGCCCTCCCCGCTGTAGGGCACTGTCTGCTCCGTGGGAACAGAGTGCCCACGTGCCTTGCAGGGCTCTGTCAGAGTGCAATGAGCTCGATGCTTGTGCACTGGCATGAGCTTGGTGCTTTTCCACAGAGTCCCGTCTGCTGGGTCTGTGCAGCAGAGAGCCCTCCAGGCTCCGCAGAGTCAGCCACAGGGAGCTTGCCTGCCAGATATCCGCTGGGACACAAGGAAAGTGCCAATGCAGTACCGGGTGTTTAAGCAGGGAATAGTTCCTGGATAAACTGATGAGTTCCTAAGGAAAGAACGGAAAAATCCTGAATTTCTACAGCAATGGAATAAATGTTATGCTAGAAGAACAGCCATGCTTTGACCCCATGTTCTGTACAGGTGAAGGGTGGGTGATTGGCTTGTAAAACAGCAGCTGTGTAGTTACAGGCTCTCCCATTTAGGTGGATTAACTGTTCTGTGGGAACAAAAGGTCTGCACATGCTGCCTCTAAAACCAGGGGCACTGGGGGACAAGATAAGCAACAGCTGAGTTGGCTTGGGAGGCCCTGTTGCTATGCTTGCATGTTTGCACAGTCCTGTCCAGCGTGTCCAGTTCGGAGTCATTGCTTCGGACACACAGCAGCAGAGACGTGGCCAAAAGTCAGCGAAGCAGCACAGCTCAGAGTGGCATTGTACTGGGGATCTCTGCTCCCAGCAGTGTCACCACTAACCTTCTGTTTTCTTCCCTCCATTTCACATCCATGTGCTTTTCTTCCCTCAGTTTTTGTGCCGTAGGTGACTATTCAGCAGCGCTTTTTTTTTTTTGTTGGTTTTATTTATTTATTTCCTCTCCTTGTCATATTGCTCATTTTCCCAGGATATTGCTCATTTTCCCAAGATATTGCTCATTTTCCCAGGAGAAGCAAGCACAGGTTATGTCACTCCAGCACAGTAGCTGTCAACAGGGTGAGAACGCTTCATATCGTTTAACTTAATATCAGTAGGTCATTGAACTCCTGAGTAGGGACCAGTGAACTATCATCTTCCTCCCCTGGTGCATGTTCTCCAGTCATCATTTATATATAACTTACCCTCCCTGTGAAAACATCCAGAGTCTGCAGTTCTGACCCTGCTCAGCTCCGAGGGCTGCACACACTTGTGGAGTTTTCAGGTGGTTAAAGGAGAAGATGGGGCAGAAATATATTTTTCATCTTGAAGCTGTAGCGGGGAAGGAAAAAAATCCAGTATTGCAGAAAATCACTTGTACAGGGAATTAGTGTGTATGATTGGGATCAGTTCTGGCTATAAAACTCAGGAGCATTGTCAGAATTGCTCTCAGACGTGAACAATTGCATCTGTGGTTCTCTCTTGGGGTGGTTTTCCCTCCCGAGAAATGTTTTTCATGACCTTTGTTATAGAAAAAGGCATGGAAGGAAGAATAGCTGCTGGTTATGAAGTCCATTTATTAATAGTGCTGTGGAATCCTTCTGGTTTTGCCGCATCAATTAACTAAATAGCCTCTAATCCCAGAGCTGCAGGAGTCTAAATCAATGCTGAAGAGTAAACAACACTGGTGCAGCAGGCCAGAACTAGTGCCTGAGAGGCCATAAGGCTGCTCCTACCACTTGAAAATGGAAATTTTGTTGTGTGGTTTAAACTCAGCCATGTCAGAAAATACACTGCTGGTGGGAAAGTTTCAGAGCTGCTTCAAAACCCTTCACATTCAGAGAGCTTTAATAATTGAATTTGGAGTTCACAGAAGGCATGTCAGTGTCCTGCAGCAAAGGCAGCAGCTCTTGCCTATCCTGACATTACATTTGTGTGCCTGAATTTAGGTGTGCTAAAGAGTTTTTGATGCTGAAAATGTGCTGTGCAGTACCACACTTAACACAAGGCATGGCCATCCCTGCACAATAATATTGGGAGCTGAAAATCAGTCGGAAGCCATGGCTGTGAGCAGATATCCCTCCTCTGGTGGTCGTGCTGAGTGTAAAACGCTGTCCTGGTACATGTGATGTCGCTTTTGTTTCAGGGCTTTTGTGCTGGTGGTTGGCACGAGTGAATGTTGTTTCATGGCTCAGCAGGTCTCCACATGTCATTTTTCAGCTGTTTATCCCATTGGATAGTGCAGTTGTAGGATACAGCAGTGCTGTGATGGACTGGCAAAGGAAGACTGATGAGAGAAAAGTGCTGGTTCAGTCAGGGATGGGGAAACAGGATGTGGAGCTTTGATTTCAGTGCAGGTCATTTTAGTCAAACAGTCACTACACTGCTCTTGGTGTTGGACCTCCCCTGGGGGAATTGATGGTCTCACAGTCCCTGGCTGGAAAATAAAGCCAGTATTAAACTGTCTTTTTGTTTCTAGAACTGTAGTTTTGGTAGGAGATAATGGTGGCTGAGAGGTCATGATGTTCTTTTGCAGGTTGAGCTGGGACTTTTATTTCAGATTCATTCAGGTCTGCCTGCTTTGTTCTGACAGCAGCCCCATAGCACCCTGAGTTCATAACAGCAGTCCAGCTTTTCCATTGGAATATCTAATTTTCAGATGCAGGAAGAGATAAGAAGGAGGCAGGGAGGGAGGGGAGTGCTGTGGAGAAAAATCGCTTTCATGCAGAACAAACCCTCAAATACAGGTACCTTCAGTATATATCTTCATGGTGCTTTATCGGTCTCTCCTTGGCTCTTTGTACGTGCTCAGTTGTTATCAAGGCATTTCTGTGGAAATTTCCAGCCTAATAATGTGCAATAATGAACCTTTGCAAGGTACTGCTACGTGTTAGGCCCTGAATCAGCAACGCAGGGAAGTGTCTGTGTACACGTAGGTTTGTTTCATTCAGTCAGGCCTTTGTGATCTTTGGATCTAAAGCAACTTCTAGCCCTATAAACAATAATACTGGGGCTTCATTGTCTGACATTTACAACAGAAAAACAAAAACTGAGCAGCTTGAGAGTCAGCATGACAGCAAAGATGCAGTAATTCAAGCTGTTAAGATTTATGGTTATTGCCAGTGGAGGATATTAAAGTAATTCACTGACATGATATACAAGACTTGTGCTAATTCCCCTCAAAAATAAAAATTGAAGGGCAAGAGAATATGGGATTCTTCATGTTTGGTGTGTTCCATTAGAAATGGAAAGTTCAGTATTTCTGATTTTATTTTTTTCTTGGCACTTACTCTTGTGGCTTTTGATAAGCCCTTCCCAGCTGCTAACTCCCCTGTTGCTGCTCATTCTCTAAAACAGCCAGAAGGTGATGTGTGTTAGAGCTGTGTTAAACAAAAAGCTCTGGTTTCCTTGAAGTAACTTTTTCAATTTTAGGCTGCCTTCTAAATCCCTTAGTGCTTTGCTAGTAATTGTAACTAAGCCTGAATGCAGAAATTTATATAATTGTGAGGCTGGGTTTTGTTGTTTTGTTTTTGCTTTTTGGGGTTTTTTTAGTGTTTTTTTTTTTTTGTTTAGGGGTTTTGTTTGTTTATGTGGGGGGAGGTTAATTATTAATATCTTTTGAAGCAAAATATTTCAGCCTCATGGGCACCTTTCTATAGAGAATGAAAGCAGTAAGCTCAAGTAGCCTTGAGAATTACTACTTTCATTGTTAATTTAATAGTGTAATTGCAGAATCTGCCAGTTGGAGCGTTTCAGAAAAGTTAATAGAATACCTTGATTTCCGTGGGGATTTTGGGGTGCAACTGTTGCACCTTCCTGAGCTGTTGAACGCAGGGATCTGTGCTGTCACTGGGGAGTTAAGGATATCCTTCCCAGGTTTGGGGCACTAAAAGGGCATTTTGCTAATTCTGTTCTGACCAATGCCCTGGCTCCCAAGGCTGCTGGCTGTGCACATGGAGATGTGCCGTGGTGTCTCCGAGGGCCGCTGTGCCCAGCGAGCCGTGATGTGCTGTGTCACATCTCTGTCACTGCTGTCAGCGGCTGGGCGCTGCCTCGCCAAACAGGACCTGACACCAGATGACCACAGGCTGTGGCAAACTTCAAAGAAAGCTCCCAGGACCCTTCCAGGAGCTCAGGCAGGGCTCTGGTGTTGTGCCACCAGGCCGAGCAGGTGCCCGCGCGGCTGCTGGGGACGCGCGCGGTGCCTGTGGCAGGAGCTGGCTCTCCGTGCACACCCCTCCAGCTGCCTCGCTCCACCAGGCCAGCAGCTTCAGAGCTCCTCCTGCAGCTTCTGCTCAGCTGTGACCCTGGAAATGCCATGATTTCCACCATTAATTGGGAGGGGAAAGAGGAGAAGCTTTCACGTGGTCTGTGATGTAAACAGCAGGCTGGTCAGGGGTGACAAAGAGCATCACTAATTCCTCCTCCAGCCCTGTTTCAGGGTGCCACCTGTAAATCTCTGTATATACCATTTGTGGAAGGAAACTGTCGTTGCAGTGCAGTAAATATTGGGGGTTTGATAGCTCCTTTTCCAGTCTTCATTGTTACAGGCTGGAGAGGAGCCTTTACAGATCACTTCAAAGGGAAAGCTGAGATCAGCTGGTCTTGGCTCTCTGATATGCTCCAGATTTTAATGTTTTAGGGTTATTAGCAGGGGGTTCTCAGCAGGTGGTCCTTGACTTTGGATTTCATCTCTCCAGTTGGTTTTATGCTGATTTTTCGTTTTGTGTTTTTTTTGACCTTGCTGGTCACGTTAAGAGGCCTGTATGTTCAAGGGGGAGAAGGGAATTAAGATTTTGTAGGACGAGATCTCCCAGGCTTATTTTTTTAACTGTTTTTTGAACTGTTTTCATAGCTTGGCCGTCCTTTAATGTGAGTTTATCTTTGCCCTGTGTAGAGGCAGGGGCTGTAGAAGCTGTGTTTGAGGTACATGACTGAGTTATCATTCTGCTGAAGAATCAAGACTCTGGACAGCTCAGGGAGCCCTGTCAGATTCAGACTCCAGGCACTCCTAGGAACAGGAAGTTATTTGGCCAGGCCTAAACAATATTTGTAAGATGAGGTCCCTCTGTTCAGTTCAGGATTACATTTAAGCTACTGCTCAGGCTTCTACCACTGTGTGCAACTGTTCTGTGCAGGGAAAGTTCCTTGTGGCCATTTGGCATCTGATCCAATGTTCACATAAGGCAGCAGAGAGTTTCATTCTGGTGATGCCAATGGAATTTCGATTCAGTGCTGTTTCTGGCACTGATTAACTCATCCTGGTTGTCACAGTTAGATGGCAAAGGGTATATAATTAACTGGAAAAGAATGACACACCCTAAATTAAAGTAACTGTCACAGCTACCGTCTCCTAGCATGTGTTAATACAACTGGAATTAGGTAACCTTGTGTGAAGTAGTATCAGAGGCAAAGTGACGTGAAAAAAACCAAGGTGTGTCTAAACCCATGGGCACTTGAGGCTTCCCTCTAGTGGAAATAGCTCACATTTGAGGTTTTCTCTTTCTTTCTCCTGAGCAGCCTTGACTTCATGGTTTGGACATGTGTAGTGCTGGCTCCTGACCCCCAGGCTGGCCTTGGATTTGTCTCCTCGGTGCTTTTGACCAAGTTGTCTGACCTGAGCACAGCTCACTGACATGGATGCTAAAATGAAGGGACAAAGCCGAACTAGAACTTCCTCTGACTACTGCTGTAAAAGAAAAAAAAAATATTTCTATGAATACAGTAGCAACAAAAGTAGGGTTAAGGAAAATGTCCATCCTTTATTGGATGTGGGTGAAACATAGTGGCAAAGGGTGAGGAAAAGGCTGAGGTACTCAATGACCTTCTTTGCCTCAGTCTGTAACAGTAGGAGCAGTTGTTCTGCAGGTACCCAACTCCCTGATCTGGAAGAGAGGGATGGGGAGCAGAAAGAAGCCCCCATAATCCAAGGGGAAATGGTCAGTGACCTGCTACACCACCTGGACATGCACACGTCTGTGGGTTCAGGTGGCATCCACCCAAAGGCACTGAGGGAGCTGGTGGAAACACTCACTGAGCACTTTAATTGACTTTCATGGGAAGTGTGGTTTTTTCCAAGGCTGGAGGATTTTTCACATAGGCCAAAGAAATAACACTTAATGGGATTTTTCCTGTTTCACGCCTGTTCGGTCTTTTTGATTTATTTTTTTTTTTTCTTGGTCTGGCCACATGTGGGATATTAACATTTACTAACTGCTGGTGTTCGTTCTAGATGGGATACACTCCTTTGCATGTCGGCTGCCACTACGGAAACATAAAAGTCGTGAACTTCCTTCTGCAACACGCCGCGAAAGTGAACGCCAAAACCAAGGTGAGTGTCCCCCCACCCCTCCCCACTGGCTCTGGGGGGGCTGTGGGTGCCGTGCCCACCCTTTTTCTCTGCCTCCCCTCTCTCTGCAGAACGGGTACACGCCGCTGCACCAGGCAGCGCAGCAGGGGCACACCCACATCATCAACGTCCTGCTCCAGCACGGCGCCGCGCCCAACGAGCTCACTGTGGTAAGTGCACGAAAGGGGACAAGAAAACCTCTGGTGGGACAGGAAAAGGGCAGAGGAAGCCTGTTCCCATCACCCCCACATCCTCTGTGCCATCATCTCTCCCAGAACGAGAACAGCAAACATCCAGAAAACCTCTTGGTTTTCATCCCATTTCACCCCACTTATATATCCTACTACCCCAAAAAGACACTTATTTCCATCACCGAAATGCAAACTTTTTTTTTTTTTTTTAATTTTTATTTTACATTCTTTTGCAATTAAATAGCAGTTCTTACACTTCTCCTCGCTAACGCTCAACTTGTGTTACAAATGTTTGAATTGCTAGAATGGAAACACTGCCCTGGCCATTGCTAAGCGACTTGGCTACATTTCAGTTGTTGACACATTGAAGGTGGTGACAGAAGAGACCATGACTACAATTGTAAGTACAGCTTGGTTCGGTGGGGAATGGAAAAATTTTTTCCAAAGCCAGAGAATAACTATCACTAAACTTTGTTCGGTTACCTGAGTACTGAGATTCCAGTCACCTATTTCCTTTTAGCAGTATAAAGTCGATATTAAGTAAAACATGAGCTATTTTCAAGGTAGTAGGCACTATGAGGATGTACACAGAAAGAGAACCAGCAGAGCAGAAAATGGCCAGTGTAAAGGACCGGTCATAACTGCAGTATTTCTCCACACAATGTTTATCCACACATCTTGTTGTTTAGGGAACAAGTTTGCAGCTGAAAAGATGTTCCTACAGGCTTGTGTAAACAGAAGCTGCTGCTGTCCTTTGGGAGCGTTTCCCAAGGGTCTGGTGTTTAATGGATTGA
Organism: Orthonyx spaldingii; assembly: GCA_013397795.1. Taxonomy (NCBI): domain Eukaryota; kingdom Metazoa; phylum Chordata; class Aves; order Passeriformes; family Orthonychidae; genus Orthonyx; species Orthonyx spaldingii. The sequence continues at coordinate 975,320 of VZTJ01005155.1, read as the reverse complement.
ATTTGACCTAAGAAAACCCATTCCAGTATAAAAAAATGGTTGGAATTTACTTAAAAGCACTTCATTGTGTGGGTTCTGGCCCCTTCCATAGGATGGTGAATTCTACAAGTCAGCCCCTGCAACCCCAAATATCCATTCCCTGACGTGGATATGAACTCCAGCTTGTCTGTCGTGCCTCTCAGGAAGCATTAGCCAGCAGACACTGAAGGGACTGGCAATGGTCAAATATTACCTGCTGTCAGAAAAATTCACAGAATCCCAAATATTTCTCAGAAGGATCTTATGTTCACGAATGTTTTGCCAAATTGCTCTCTGAAGAAAACAGTTTTGTGAGGTGAGGCACTTCCGTGCATTACCGTAGTAATAAGGCCCAAATTGGGTCTGAAGAACATAAATTCACAATATTTGCTCCAAATTTGCTTTTTCCTTTCAGCAATTATTTTTCTTTTTCTGATTAAGAAGAGAAAATGCACATGTATGTGTTTTTAGATGTATCAGGGGTGGAAAACAGTTACCGTGTGTGTTCCATGTTCTGTCGTCACCCTTTGTGTGGTCTGTCTGTACAAGCAGGTGGTTGCAATATGATGAGCTTTTGGGATGACAGGCACATTTTAGTTCTGTTACTGCATGCACCTTTTCTTCCTGCCTTTCCTGCCTGTGGTCTATAATTCAGTAGTTTGCAGAAACTCCACCACACAAAAGACAAATTTCGGAACAATAAAACATAAAGGAATATGCTAGAAAGTAATGCTGATTTTTTTTTTTTTTCCTTACACATTCTCTCTATGTTTTCTCGGGAACAAATTTCTCTTTAGAAAGAGAAAATGTTTTTCCACACTGAAAAATTTGATGGAGAATCTTATACAGGAGAGCCAAACTTGAATGGCTGCCTAGTATACAATGAGGTGGCTGCAGGAAAACTACACCTTTATGCTAAAAACTCTCAATATCACAAGGTTTTTCTTAGCTTGTAGAACCAAGAAGTTGGGGGTGTTTGTGCTGCATGAAGTGACTATTTATCTTCTGTAGATGAAGAGTAGGGAGATGGTGCATCAGGTTATGAGTTGTGCTGGAGGAAATTTTAAATCCTGAAAAACCTCTTCAACCCCAAATACCTACTCTCAATAGAAGCCCAGAAATAATTTCCATTAAAATCAGAATATGCTACTTATCAGTGTGTAATTTTGAGACTTTGGAAGTCTAGACGTGAAGTCTGATTTACAACTGAGGGTCTTAAAAATCCAATTTGACTGCTGAGACTTATATTTTGAGGCTTGTGGCCAAACAACTCCCAAAGCTAAATTTAAAGAAATCAGGGATGAACATAGTTTATTTTACTGTGACTTAAACTCAAACACCAATAAAAACAAAATCCAGTAGTACCTGAAGAAAAAGTCCTGTGATTTTGCTGGTTTAACAATGTGTTAAAAAGCTCTGCAGGTAGTTCCCACAAAACGAATTGCATGAAGCTTTTTATAGGCTTTGTAATGTTTGAGCATGCAGGAGCTCTTCTGCCTGTATCAAGTGATGGGAGTAGCCCAAGAAATGTGAAATGCCAAGTGAGTATTCATAAGGCCGGAGAAAAACGGAAATCTTTTAAAATAAATGAAAATGGAAAGATTATTTTACCCTCCTGAACTTTTTAATGATTTCTTATTTGCATATGAAGCATGAGAAGTAATGGTGGTTAAAAAAAATACAATATTAAACCCCCATAAAAGTGGGAGTGGGTTTTGGTTTGGTTTTTGTTTTGTTTTGATTTGATTGGTTTTGTTTTTAATTCCACTGCACTCCTTGAGTGGTAACTCTGCAGAATCTCTTGTCTGACCCAAACCTTTACCAGTGGTTGTTCTGTACCCCAGCTGAAAAGTAAAATGTGCATGTGGATGTCATTCATGGGGTACAGGTATTCTAGGAACAGATTTCAGGCACTCAGAATATTTTTTTTCTGCTTTTTTTTTTTTTTTTTTTTTTTTTTATATTGGTCTTTGAGTCTGAATCAATACAAACATTGGGATGAAAATCATCCAACCACTTCTGAGTGTCTTTCATGCACAAATCCCTTCAGGGGTATCATTTAGCCTGCATGTGGTTACAGTTGTTCTCATTTGTGGGAAAAACACACAATTCATGCTGAGGCACCTCTGACTAAAATTCACATAGGTTCAGCCTGCTCCCGAATTGCAGAATTCTTCTGATGTCAAAGGAGAAATACTTACCTCAGAAAGTTTGGTTTTATTAGAGATGACATATTCCTTGCTTAGAATTTAGAAAACTACTTAGCTTAGAATTCCTAGTAAACCCCCTAAAATGAAGTTCAATTCAGTATATTTGATTCTTCATTTCATGCCATCATCTAGACTTTCAGCTCATGCTTTTTCTGCTACGACAGTATGAACATAGCTTAAAAAACAAGTACAATATTGCCTATTTCTGCATCTTTAAAATAGAAAGTGAATAAGAAGCTAAAAAATTAAGTCTTGTTTGTCTAACTGCAGATAAAAATCTTACCTTGCATTTAGTTTTTAAAATAACTAGAGTTTTAAGAAAAGTTATGCCTGCTCTCTGAAATGACTTTTTTTCTATTCCAGACTGTTACAGAAAAGCACAAAATGAATGTACCCGAAACCATGAATGAAGTTCTTGATATGTCTGATGATGAAGGTATTCAAAATTTTGGAAAACTTCCTGTCACTCTTTGTGGTTGTAAGAAATACCTGTTTTAAAAAACCAAAACCAACACACATTATTAGTTGGATATGATCATTGACCATTTGTTATTGTTTTACATTGATTTTGTTGACACATCGATAGTCTGTGCTTTTTTTAATTCTTTTGTTTATTTAAATCATGCAGTTCGTAAAGCCAATGCCCCTGAAATACTCAGCGATGCTGAATATTTGTCAGATGTTGAAGAAGGTATTTGTGCGTTTTTGTATTGCACTGATATTGAACTTAATCCTCTTCCTTTTATTTCATCTCTCTGAAAATTAATCCTTTCAGATAATTTTCTTATTATCCCACTAACAATAACTTCTGCTTTACAATTAAGAATGCTTTCAAAAATTCTTTGAGCTATTACTGATAATCCTCTAACTTTTTTCTGAATTTCTTACGATTTTTTAATCAAATTACCTTCACTTTCCTGGAATAATCATTTTGCTGCTGTTTTTATAGAGTGAATAACGGTTTTATTGTTTTAACTGAAGAATGAAATACTGGACAAAAGGGTAAAATATCAAAAACACTTTAGAAGAAATGACTGATAGTGGAAGTAAATGGCAGAAAGGAAGAAGTTCTTGTTTTTATTAAAACAAGTGACTGTGTTCAATTTTCTCATTTTTCTTTAGTCAATCTCTCTTTCTTCATCCCTATCCATGTATTTACTTTTAATTTTCATAGCATTCAAGCAGCAAGGTGTACACGATATTTCAGCTCTTTGTGTGCAGCTCTTGTTTAATTCATGCATTGAGGCTTTTGGTTTGTTCCCCAGCTGTCGTCGTGTTCCCAGCCCTGCAGTTCCAAATGGATCATGTTCTTACCATACACACATGTTTCCCAAATAGCTCTCCTAGGCCATTGTCTTGCTCAAAATACTGCATTGTTTCAGCTGACAGGAACACTGGTGCATAGTAGTGTGAGTTAACAGAGCAGGAACTCGCTGTGTCCCGCCGCACAAAGTGCAGCGAGGAACGGACGAGGAGCACCCGTGTGGAACCAAAGATCTAAATTGGGTCTTTTAATGTGTGGGATGATTTTTAAGGCCAAATCTGCGGAGGGTTTTGCGAGTCAATAGCTCTCAGTTTAACAAGAACCACACCAACAATTAGGAATGCAGGTAACGCAGTCGATTCCTCGCTTATTGCAGACTGTGTTCTGCACCCGCGGTGTTGCCAGGGGAGCTGAGACTGGTTTATAATAAACAGTCCTGCTCTGCGTCCTTGTGTCTAAACTGGAGAGAGAGGTTTGAGGGATGGACAACTCTGTGGGTAAGGAATTGGCTGGGTGGGGCATTCAGAGCTGTGTTCAAAGGCTCAGTGTCCATCCAGGTGGAGACCGGTGATCAGTGCCATTCCTGAGGGATTGGGGTTGGAACTGGTGCCATTCCACATCTTTGTTGGTGACGTGGACAGTGGGATCAGGGTGGGATCAGTGCACCCTCAGCAGATTTGCTGACAACACCCAGCTGTGTGGAGGGGAGGGATGCCACCCAGAGGGACCTGGACAGGCTGGAGAGGTGGGACCGTGTGAAACTCACGATATTCAGCAAGGCCAAGGACAAGGTCCTGCATCTAAATCAGGGCTTTCCCAAGCACAAATACTGGCTGAAGAGAATCCCTGAGGAGGACTTGAGGCTGCAAGAGAAGCTCAACACGACCCTGGCAATGTGCACTTGCAGCTCAGAAATATCCAACCATGTCCTGGGCTGCATCCAAAGCACCATGGGCAGCTCTCGCGAGACCCCACCTGGAGTGCTGCATCCAGCTCTGGGTTCCCAGTGTGGGAAGGACGTGGAGCTGTTGGAGTAAGCCCAAAGAGGCCACAAAGATGATCAGAGGGCTGGAGCACCTCTCCTGTGAAGACAGGCTGAGGGAATTGGGGTTGTTCATCCTGGAGAAGGTTCCAGGGAGACCTTAGAGCACCTTCCAGTACCTAAATGGGACCTATAAGAAAGCTTGAGAGGGACTTTTTACAAGGGCGTGTAGTGACAGGACAAGGGGAATGGCTTCAAGCTGAAAGAGGGTAGGTTTAGATTCAATATTAGGAAGAAATTCTTCACTAGGAGGGTGGTGAGGAACTGGAACAGGTTTCCCAGAGAAGCTGTGGATGCTCCATCCCTGAAAGCGTTCAAGGCCAGCCTGGATGAGGCTTTGAGCTACCTGGGGTAGTGGAAGGTGTCCCTGCCCATGGCAATGGAGCTGGAACAAGATGATCTTTAAGGTCCCTTCCAGGCCATTCTATGTGATGACAGGGTCTTTTTCAAACCTAACACTGGAAGGGAGCTCACAAATCAGATTATTATTTTATTAATCTGTGCTGAGCATCCCAGCGTGCAAGGCTTGTGATGAATTACTGGCTCTGGGGTGATAACCACGGGCCTGTCTCTCTCTCCTGATTTGCATATCTGTAAAGACAACTCAGTGGCTCCTCAGTGTTTGCGGGGTATTTATATACAATGCATCCACTCACACCAGTCGAGACAAATATGTTCAAGATGGTGAGGCACTCTGACAAATCTCAGAGCCAGGGAGCTGATTTCCAAGTGGGAGAAAGGCACAAATTTAACAAATGAATCCAAGCTCTCCCTCGCTTGGCTGGCGTTCATGTCCTCAGCCAAAACTCTTCAGTGAGACAGACTTCTTGAATGGCTTCTCAATGAGCCACAACCCTCAAGGTTTCTCTCACAAGAGAAATTGAAGACTTGGAAAGTAGAGACTCAGAGACAAATGTCAGGAAACCATTTCCTTGTGTTTTATGTCTTGCTGTGCCCACTGAATAAGTATTTACATGGGAATTGTGTAATTTCTCTTCCCTGCTGAGGACAGTTTGGTTTGGAGTCAAACTGGTTGAGGGGAGAGATTTTTTTATTCTTTTTCCTAGACTACTCTGGCAAATCTGCCCAAATGAGGTTAAGTGCTGGGAAACTGCTGCACCGCAAAAAAGAAATGGTTTTTGTTTCGGAAGATGTGAACATGATTTTGTGGGGGAAAAAAATGAAGGCTCACCTTCACACATAGCAGAGAGTTTGTAGAAGAATAAAACCAGTCATTCTTGAGCTTTTAATTTTTTTTATTTTTTTTTTTTATTTGGCCTTCAGTAGATGACAAACTTTTGGGTGTAAACCAGGACACTGTTTTAAACCCACTTCATGGAGATTCCTGCCTCAATAGGAATGAGTATCATGCTAATCAATCCCTGGAAGATTAGACAAATGTCCTAACAGAACATGAATGCACGCTGCCTGATCCCTGAGTAGGTGCTGAAATACTTTAAGTGCTTTTAAGACAGGTCAGGACATCACCATGCATAAAAATCTGTTATTGGTCATGTTGGGAGGGGTTGATTTATCATATTTTTAAGCTCAGTTTTCAGAGTTTCTTTGGCTCCATAAAGTTTCACAGGTTCATAAAAGTTTCGGTGGTTTGGTATTGGCTCTTGTCCATGTTTTTGTGAAACCAAAACCTTGGCTACATCTTGAAGCATCCTCCTTTTCCCTGTGGCTCTACCTCTTCTGTCATCAAGGCAGCTCTGGACAGGCTGTGATGAAGGAGTGGCAAAATCCTCAGGTATCTTTAGCAAAGCCAAATGACAAATGCTCATCTGGATCCCAGCCTGTGATTAAATTTTGTCTGGGACTTTTCCCAAGCCACATGATGCCTTCTCTCCTGCTGCCAGAGAGCCTGTGTTTCTCACTGGCCTCAAAAAAGAACCTACCCTGTGCTCCTGCAGTTCCCAGCTGTAGGAGACATGCTGGGGGACCAGAAAAACGGGGAAAACTTGGGATGAGAAAGGTGATAAGAGGTAAGGAAAAGCTTCTTGGGGAGAAAAGAGTAAAAACAGTAGAACTTTCTATCCCAGAGAATAAAAACAAACAAACCGCATGAGGGATGGGCTGGAACATGGAAAATAATGGGTGGCAAAGTGAGCAGCAACGCTTGCTGCCTCTCCAGAAGTTTAAAAATAGGGGGCATCAGTGAAATCAGCAGGAGGCAGATCCAGCTTAAAAGAGCTGCTCCTCCTGCAACGGGTATTTGACTTTTATGACTCCTTGCACAGGTCCTTGGTGCAGGGAGTGTAAAAAATTTATACCAGTTCAAAGTGTAACTGGAGGACTTTAAAAAGGAAAAAAAAACCCACCCAAACCTGTTCGTGACTACCTAAACCTCTTTCAGGCTTAGAAAATATGTGCTCAAATCAGTGCCAGCTAGAAAAATGTCCTGGAGGACTTCTGCAGGTCCGTGTTGCCACACTGTCCTGTCAAGTGTGGCTGCTGTCAGGGACAGGGTGCACTAGAACTGACGGGCCCTTGCTTTGACCTACTGCCGCTGCTTTTCCCTGGACTTTGAGCTGTTTCCTCTACTTGTGGTAGCTGTGTTTGCCCACCGTTAGCAGGGACATCACCTTTCTTCAGCGTCTGGCATATTATGAAGGGCAGGATGGCAAAGGTAGCAAAGCAGTGCAGTATCCTTTGGTGTTTTTTTGGTTTTTCTTTTTTCATCGGTGCCTCATTTGTGGGCATTTCTCAGTTGTTTGCGTTCAGAGATGAGTTTTGTCCTCGCTCTTCCTCTCTGCAGGAATTCCGTGTGCTGTGGGCAAACGCTGTTACCTGGAGCGCAGAGGATTAGGCTGCAGCACCTTAATTAAACAGAGTGGGATCGCTGAAACGTGCACCACCCATTTTGCTCCAGCCTCCCACGATCACAAAACAATGTCTGGAATTCTTTGAAATTACCACTCCTAGGTGCAGCTTTTCCTTTGATGAGAGCATTTCATCAGAGTAATCCTGCCCTGGCTGGATTAGCTGCAGAGCAGGATAACACCTAATGTATTTTACAGCTCAACTGAGTATTTTTTTTTTCTTTTTTTTATCATTCTCCTTGCCTTTGACAAACGATGCCTCCTCTGCTCCTTACAGCGGCGTAGCGCTTGTCTTCAGGTATTGTAAGGGCAGAAATTGCCAAATTTAGTGGCCCAATTCGTAGTTGGTGACATTTACCCGGATCTCTCGCCCTCCTCGAGCCACTTCTTCGCCTCGCAGGCTTCGATCCGGTTTTACCCATCACCGAGGGTGTGGAGGGTGGGCTCCCCCAGCCCCGGGGGCAGCGGGGGAGGCGCCGGACCCGGCCGGGGAGGGCGGGAGGAGGCAGCGCCTTCCCCGCAGCCCCGAGCTCCGTGCTCAGCCCCGGCATCAAGTTACAGAAAAACTACACCCTCGCAGCACCCCTATTTACATACAAATAACTGGAGTGCCTGCATTTATGTCACCATTCAAGAGGCTTGCCAAGGGGAGGCTGTAATCCAATCAGCAGAAGCTTTAAAGGGATGTCTGCAGAGTGATTAAAAGGGGATTTTTACTTTTTTTTTTTTTTTAAAACTTATTATTTTTTCGTTTTGTTTCATATTTGCAAAGAACTTTAATCTGAGTTGAGAGGACAAAGATGCACATATCCTAAAATACACGCGAAGAGATCAAGATGTTAAGAAGATCTCAGTTGTTGTGTGGAAAGCGAATATGACCCACAGGGATTAGTTTGCTTGTGCTGGTTTGGAGATTAAGTCTAAATCACTGCTTAAGGACTAATAGGACTAATAGGAATTCTTGGAAACACCAAGGGAAAAAAAAAACCTTATAGACCAGGCTGGTGAAAATGGCTTTCCAAAACAGTAAGACTTTTTTTAAAGTTTCACTTGATGTATGATGTTTCTGTTTCGGGTCTTTGAATGCTTTCTGGTGTATTGTGAAGAATTTAGCTTTTTATCTGCTGCTTAAAATGCTGCTTGTTGCTGGGCTGGAGGAGAAAGTTGGTGTGTGTTTGTTTGCCGTTCGCAAAGCAGTAGCTGAAGGGGTATTTTTAGACCTGATTGTTGGTTTAAAAGCAGAGCTCGCCTGGGGTTTCCTGAGTTTAGTGAATGGAAACTGGTCTAAACTCCTTGAATGAGAGCGGGAAACGTGAGTGTGGGCTCGGGAGCCACTCACCTTCGGGAACGCGCTGTTGTTCAACTTCTCCACTGTGCAATTTAAACTGAACACACCTAAAACGCGTTCACGACAAAGGGAGGGAATGTCGGCGAGCCGTGAGCTTCCAGGGAGCGCTCTCTGCTCGCTGCTGTTGAGGGAACGGGAGGGGGGGGAAAAAACTCCCAACCACCGCAAAAGGCATATTTTGGACTTGCTCTGTCAATGCAGGAATGTAGGTTTGCATGATGTAATGGCATGCAAATGCTCCCCGCCGGGCAGCTGCTCCGTTAACCCTTTGTGCCCGCCTCTCCCAGCGTTTAACTTCCCTTCCTCTCGGGTTTTTTGGTATTTTTTTTTTTGGGATAAAACAGCGAAGGCTCTCCCTGTGTGCGGATGGCCGCGTCCTACGTGTGCCGGCGGGCCCGGCTTTGTTCCTCGCCCTGGGGATGGAGCTGTTCTGGGGAGAACGGGCTTTGGGAAGTGCTTGCCTTCGGAAATCAGCCTGGCCGTGGGCAGCAGTTCGTTTAAAAATAATTAAAAAAAAAAAAAAAAAATCCCGTCTTACATCCGAACTTCCAAAAGGTCTTGAGGAATACCCAAGGTGGAAGGCGGGCCTCTCTCTTCCTTCCCTCAGCCTCCATTCAAGCTCGCTGCGCTTTCCAGGAGTGTGGGCAAACAGGCTGTCTCTCGCAGCCAGGGGTTGGGTTGTTTTGGTTTGGTTTTTTGTTGGTCGCTTTGTTGTTTTTGTTTTTGATTTTTTTTTTTTTTCCCTTCACACGGAATGATCCACCTTTGTCACCCCCGGTTTTTTTTTCTTTTTTTTCTTTTTTTTTTTTTTGGTAAGGAAAGCAAAAGTGAGTGCAATGATGCAAAGTACAGAAGAACTCTTTAGCTTGCTGAAACGATTGGCCAAAAGTCATCCCTCGTATAACTTTATTGGGTTTACGTCAAGGTGGAGTTTTGCTTCTTTCGTCTGCCCCCCAATAAAATCATTTTCCCAGGCGCATTCAGAGGGTGGATAATTAACATACAACGTGGAAAGAGCCTTAGGGAAAGTGGGGGTGATGGATTGATTCCTTATTGGCGAGCAGAGAAGGGCGTTATGGCTTACTAAGCACACAAACATCTGCCCTACGTGTAGCTCTGATTCCAGCCCGGCTTTTGTACCGGCAGGTGAGGATGCAATGACAGGCGACACAGACAAATACCTCGGACCCCAGGATCTCAAAGAGCTGGGAGATGATTCTCTGCCTGCTGAAGGATACATGGGCTTCAGCCTGGGAGCCCGCTCCGCCAGGTATTGTGTTTGCTGTTTCTCGTGTTCGTGTGCCACCACAGGTACAGGTTTTTACAAACCAAGCCAGCTCTTCCTTCCACACAGCACCGGAGTCTGGTTTGCAGCGAGGCAGAGGGGGTGCACTTCCTTTTGAAGCATATGTTCATTGCAGTTTTATTTCATATTCTTCGTTCATGTTGGCTTCTTATGGCGATGATACAGAAAACTTAACTATTCACTTTTTCTGGTCTCTGTTTTCTGGCTCTGAACATCTCCGAACTGCTCTTCTCTAGTGGTCTGCAGCTGATCTGGAAACTGATCTAGAGCAGCCAGCACAGCCAGGTTTCTTCTGACTGCTGCTGGTCAGACTGATGCTCACAGTAGAGGGTTCCTTAATGGGTGTGTTTTGCTGAAGAATGTAAACGCCAGAAAAACTGAATTTATTATCATTTTGCTGTTTGGTGCGTTTATTTCTTTAAAGGTGCTAGTGAGTAATCCAACTGAGAAAGACAACATTAAAAAAAAAAAAAAATGCTCCTCCCCCCCAAGGGAAGAAAAAAAAAAAAAAGGCAAGTTTCCCCTAAATTTGTTGCAGGATTTGATTTGACAGGGAATGGATTACGTGTTGCAAACAACAGGCCAAAGTTTCTGTGAACCTGATAAAACGTTGTAAAGTTAATGTGCTGTCTGACTAATGTTAATTTCAGCGCAGGTATTTCTAGATCAACGTTTTAGATTTCATTTTTGAATGTTGCTAAAGCCTGCGTGCCGTGTGTGTTGCTCCGAACAGTTAAAGCTGTGTGAGCAGAGATTACTTCCATAGTTGTGGATTTGCAGTGTAGTTACTGACAGTTGAATTGTACTGAAGCTAATAATTAAACCTCATAAGCTGGAGCCCTGAGGGCTTTTTCCTATGCTGTAGTTTAAAGATCTGTTTTTAAAAGTGAGCTCATTGTCTGACAGCAAATGGCAGCTCCCATAAGGTAAAGCTTAGATGTCTGCCCTTCAGACTTGTTTGTTATGGCCACGTTAGAAATGCAAGCATGCAGTGGAAATTTGCTCTTTAGCAGTCCCCAGCCATGTTGTGCTTGATTTGCAATTTTTAGGGAAGTTAATAAGGATTTATGAGATGATGCATTCATGAGAAGTGCCAAAATGCTTTGAAATAGTCCATTAGCCAGAAAATCAGCAAGTTAGATCTGAAGGGAGAATCTCGTGTCACTGTAAACTGAATTAGCAAAGCTGACGTGCTGCTTTCCAATCTGGTGTGAGCAGGGGGATCACACAGGCCTGTGGCTGTGGTCGGGGCTGGAGCAGGGCAGTGATGGAGCAGAGGGAACGTGCTCTGTGTGCAGAGCCCAGCCCTGATTTACCTGGCACCTTTCACTCCTTGCAGCTCCCTTCGTGTGCAGGTGGGAGAGCGGAATTCCACAGTCAGGATCCGTGAGGGAGCTCTGAGGGTTCAGCCCCACGTTATCTTTTCTTTGAGAGAGATCTAATATTCCCATGCTTCTGGTTTTAGCAGTGCCATTACTATTTGTTGCTGCGTAGCTCATTTTTTGCATTGCCCATGTTATGCTCAGAGGAGACAAATAAAGTGTGGGTTTTTTTCTGTGAAGGATTTTATTTAGCAAAAAAAAAAAGTACTCTGTGGATGTATCTTACTGCTGATTCTGAGTGTAACATTAAGAAATGAACACATTAAATATATGAGCCATCCAGCCATAACATCTTGCTTTTCCTGTCTGATTCTTTGCTTTCTATTTCTCCTGTTTCTTTTCCACTGTAAATTGCTTTAGTCCAAAAGTCAGGTAAGAAGGCATGGCATCGTGTTACATCTCTCCCATCTTTCTGCTGCTGCCATTGCTTATCTTCATTTTATTCAGCTTTGGAAAGTGACATGCTTTTATTTTGGGGAGCAGCGGGTGGGGTCCAGCCCTAGAGAATATCCCTGTGTAATAACAAATATAACTTAAATTCTTTATGCCCTTTATCATGTAAAAGTCTGCTTAACATATGCCTACGGTGTGTAATTAAGATCCCAGTTCTGCTTCTAGCACCAGAAAGAACGTGTGCTAAGGGATTAGAGAAACTCAATTAGCAACTACTAAATGCATGAAACACGTGGTAGAGTTTTGAGTGTGAAAAGTGTTGCTGGTTCAAAAGTGTACTATGTTGGTGGGTGTTGCTTTGTATTAATTCACCTTTTTTACTACTTTATTTTTTGTCACGTAGCAAGCATGTCTAGGCCTGCAGCATGTTTTGAGCACATACCATAATGTACCTTCCAGGGTTAAATGTAAAACACTCCTACGTTGGTTTAATTGCAACACGTTGAGAGTGATCATAGTTATTTCTAAATAGTTTAACATGCACAAAATAATCCCCAAAACATCGGGATCTGTACATAGTTGTCAATTAGCAAATTGATTCCTCCTTTCATTTCAAACTTCTTATCCTTTCCTTCCTAACTGTGGGGATAACTACTGTGTCTGTAACAATGCCAGAAGTGGTTCAGCCACAAAGAGAAGGACATCACATCCAACTTGCTCTTAGCTAAACCTGCTCCAGCAGCCTGAGCTGTGTGGGCAGGCACTGGGAGCTACCCACAGCTCCCCCAGGACCTGCCCTCGTGGGTCGCCTTCAGGATTAGGGCACGGAGATATTTATCACAGTTCATCTAAATTCTTGAATGCACTTTTCCAGATTTATTCTAAAACCACAACATTACTGCCAAAGCAGTAAGCATCTGTTGAGTTTTTGCTTATGCATATTGTAGGGAAGGGAATATTTAACTACAGCCAAGTACTTTTTATTCCATTTTCCTCCTTGTATTTATTCCACCGATTATATATATTTTGCCATCTTATGCTATCCCTGGAAGTTGCATGTATTAATTTTTTTTTTATTTTTTTTTTTTTTTATGTTTTTATTTTCTGTTCATCTCATTGTCACCCGCACTTTCTATGATAAATGGTAAAACACAACAGCCTCCGCTCCTTCAGTTCGGATAGGTCCTACACGCTGAACAGGAGCTCCTATGCCCGAGACAGCATGATGATTGAAGAGCTGCTGGTGCCAGCAAAGGAGCAGGTATGTGCTGTGCCTCTGCCACCAGGCAGCTGCGCTTCGTGTTTGCAGGGGATTGCAGTGTGGAGCCCTCAGCTGTGCTCCCAGAGCCTGTGGCTGCTCTCTGAGCTGCTGGAAAAGGGCAGGAAAGGAGCTGTGGGGTTACCACTTTGTGGGTTTGATCCTGCAAGGGGCAGGTGGTGGCGGGGTCCCAAAGCAAAAGGGTTTTTAAGGGACCAGTTAGGTTTCTGAGTGTGGGGTTGGTTATTGGCTGAGGTCAGTGGGTGCTCCTGCAGCCTCGGGTATCTTCAGAGTGCTTTGATAAGCTGGGAGCAACGAGTCTTACACTGAGCAACCTTTGTACTGCACAGACTGGGAATTGCTCTGTCCACATGGAGGGGACTCCAACTGCTGTCCTTGTTTTTCCACTCTTGGGAAGAATGTGGCCTTGTAAAGATTAAGCCATTACGGACTCTTCAGTTTATGTATCTTCCAAACACTTGTGCAATGACTAATACAACAAAAGCAGCATCTTTTGACCTGATTATAGCGTGGGAAAGCCTTTCCAAAAGCTGGGGATAATGGAGTACTGTCTGCTTTGTTTGTGAGTTCCTCAGCATTTTCCTTGGTAGGCTTGCTTCAGATTTCCAAATCTAACTGAATTACTCAGGAGTTTCTTGATATACAGAAGTCAAAGATCTGCTGGGAAGCTGAATAAAAATTCACACAGAAATCCTTACTTGGAAAGAAGCGTGGAGTGGAACTGTTGTTTGTGTCCTGGAAGAGCATGAGGTGGATTGTAAGGAAACAGAGGTTTTCTACTGCTGTTTTCACAGAGCATTCCTGCACTGGGGGAATTACTGATCTCAGAGGATATTTTCATGGGGAAAAGCATCCACAGGGCAGGACTTCTACATTTTAAACCTTGATTGTACTAGTCTGTAAATTCTAGTGTGGTGTAAGCTATGCAGCTTTGCTACAGCTTTCACACACAGTTTTGGTAGCATTATGGGAATGGCAGAAATTGGATTCTGTTTAGCAACAGAATGTTTGTTATTAGATTGTTACTCTTAAGTTAAATGCTGTAAAACTCCAATAACCTTAATTTGCAACAGCCTTCTAGGGAGAGTTTCCAAAGCTTGCATAGCAGCGATTTTGTGGCTTTGTTTGGTTTGAAGTCATAAAACAAAATCTGCAACTGCTGGCACTGGGGACAAGAAATTCTGTCAGGGCTGAGAACCTAAAGCTGCCTTGATGCCTCCTAATGCTAAGACTTCATTAAGTGCTCTTGATAGGATGGAAATTTCAGAGGAGAGGAAGACTCTTTAGTCTGAGAATATATTGCATTGTTTTATGATTCTGGCTAATTTTGTGATTCCCATTTGGATTTAGCACTTAGGGTGCATCTTATCAGATAACAAGACTTAAAACCAGCTCTGTGCTGAACAACCCTCAGGTAATGTGGTAGTGGGGAAAAAAATGTCAGTCCTGTCTTGAGAGGTCGGTAAAGCCATGATTCTGTGCAAAACAAACATGAAAGTAACAAGCTGTCTTCATGAGAAAGGGAGGCCAGCTAAAACTTTCTGCCATGGCTCCTTCAAACCTCCGTGTCCTGACAAAAATATATCCATCCCCTGGAACTCCTGTGGTTTTCTGCCCAGCCCAGCCCTAGCTTTTGGCTGAAGCAGGAGAACTGCATTTGGGAGATGGAGAATATCCCTGCCCCTCTTTCTCATGCCTCTGTGCATTAATGGGCTCGTAGGTAATCTCTGCTATGGCAGTAGAAAGCAGGGGGGAAAAAATCACCAATTTGTGTTCCACCAATGGAATTCACAGGAACAAAGATCACTGTGGGTTGAAGCCAGTATTCTAAAAGTCCATCTGGGGACTGGGAGGAGTTAAGGCTATTTTGGGAATCATACAGCTTTGAAACAGTGATCCATTGCCTGTCTGTATATGCCATTTCCTCTCCTTTTGCACAGCTCAGACCTGTCTGGAGTTCATGGCAACAGCAAAGTCTGTTCTTGGCAATTAATTTTATCACAAACATCAGTGTATAAAAGAGTAAGGAGCTTTTGCCAGGCTCTTGGTCAGGCTAAGACAGAAGACCCCATGGCCACCTCTCCCCAGGATCCCTGGTAGACTTGGGAGTCTGAAAAGAGTCAAATGAGGAAGATTTGAAACCATTCCTTACTGAACCTCAATGCCAGATAAACACATGGAGTGGTAGAGAAGAGTTTCTAATAATTCCTTAGAAGTCCTGCTATTCTCCATTGTGTGCATTGCTGACCCTGTGCACAGGGAAGTCTGAATCCAGGCCACACTGTACCTCATAACCTGGCTGCAGCAAAGTTACAGTTTCTGTGTCCTGGCCTGTTACCTTGGATGCAGCAACTCAGACTAAATCCAAATGACTTCTCCCTGGAATAACTTACATCAACCTCTGAATTTAATCAGCCAAAGGCAGGATGACTCTGGCTGTCCATTAAATAGCAGCTTGCTGAATCACTTCAGTCTGGATAAGTTCATCTGGGAGGAAGCATAAATTCTTCTGTTTGCTGAACTCTGATATTACACAGCCTGGATATGCAGTTATGCAACCAGCAGGATCCTTGCCAGCAGAACCCTCAGTATTTTTATACACACATTTGCATCTAAGGCTGCCACACCCTTCAGCAATGCATTTTTAATCTCCCTCAGCCCAGGGAGGGAACACTGGGACCTGACCAAACACAGAGTGGGTCCTGTGATTTGATGTCACTGACAATCTTCTGGACTGCTTATATTGCAACTTACACAGGAAGATTTTTTTTTTTTTTTTTTGCCTGCATGGAAAATCCAGCACCTCAACAGCCTGAAAAAATGAGAGCCACAGATGTGTGCTGTGTGTAAGAGGAGTGTGTCCAGCTATCAGCTTTTCCTACTCTGCTTCTCCGCCAACATTACTGGCTGAAGGCTTTGGGCTTTTGCTTGCTCTGAATATGTCCAAAAGATCTGTTTGAGTGCACTTGGTCAGAAAGGAATGGTTTAAAAAAACAAAAAATAGTCACCTGGTGTACAGACCATGTGTCAGGACAAGGAACTAGACTGAGGAACCCCTCGTGAGGGTGTAGGAAAACCTACGACACATCCCTGAGTGCAGTGGCACCTCTGTCTAGCACAGGGTATTTTGGAGTGATGGTATTTCCTTGGAATTTATATGGCCCTGTGTTTAGTTTTCTATATCCCACTTCTAAGGGAACATAAGCATTTTTCCTCTGTTGCAGGAAACCCGACCCCACATTTATTTGTTGATGTGTCCTGGTGCATGCCTGGGCCTCGGTGCAGTGACGCTGTTACAGCTTAGCAGGCATTTCTTCAAGGACAGACACCAAATCAAGTTGTTCCTTTTGGCCCATTTCTTATGTGCCTTAGTCTTGTCCTATTTTTGATGATGAAGTTTATCACCGAGCAAAGTAATGAATTCATTTTTGACATCTTAACTTTTTACAATGCCTGAGACAACCTGTCTGAATCTTGCACTGTTTGATATCAAAAGTAATAACGTGTTCTGTATGAGCTCTTATAAATCACTTGGAATAGCAGGAATCCACAGAGATGACTTTCCTGACTAAACCACAGGCTCTCCAGGAAATGTTGGAGAATCCCTAGTATCTTATTGGAAAGACTAAGAAAGCTGTCTTCATTAAACTAAATTACATTTTTCAAATGGTGCTAATTAAGTCCACTGCAGTTGCTTAATTGTGATTGTTTTGACAGCGCTCATTTTATCTTTTACATCTGATGGTGCATTTTGCTGTTTAACACATGCAAGTTTGCCCTTTTTTGTTGTCTCTTGAACCACCAGGCCTCAAGTACGTCTGTTACAGCACAAAGTTTAACAAAAGATCCTTCATGGAAGGGTTGAGGTAGGGAAAGGAGGAGGCATCGAGCCAGGAGGTTGGACAGAGCAAAGCTGCGCTCTGCAGGGATTTCTGTCGATGGGCAGTAAATTACAGTGTCAGTAGTTTTTGGAAGGAAACCTGGGATCCTCATTTCTAATAAAAGAAATGCCTAAAGAGTGCCGTTTTTTGGAAACCCCAGAGTGATGGGAGTGTTGCACATTCTGGACAGCAACACAGCAACTATCTGCCTGCTTATCTTGTGAAAGCTTCTCAAGAGAAGTGTTTTTGTGTGTTCACGACTGAATTTGCCAGATTTACTTCTAAGGCTGATATTTCTATTCAAAATAATTAAACTGCACTAGCAGTATGTGTATATATACATTTACAGTATCAGCATGTAAGAAAACCCAGGTGGAAATAATAAGATTTCCCCGTGTGGAAGTGTGTGCTTGGCTCTGGTCTGACTTGAGCCCACTGAATGGGATTTGAAAACAGCCCATGAGGTTTCAGTCCAACCAGGCTGCTCTCTCTCTCTAGCTGCATTTGCCTCTAAGCAGCAAACAACCTACTTACAGGAAACATCTTTAACACCGTCTTGGGGGAAGATTGTGTCTGTTGCTTCTTGACTTACTTTTATTGATGCAACTTATGGTGGTGCTTCTTAAACTGCAGGGTAGCTTTCATACCACCCTGGAAATAGGGGAAAACAGTGTTTGAAGTTTAGTTGGTTTAATTTCCGAAGACAAGAGAAACAAAGGGTGTTTTGCTGGAGTGGCTTTGCTGCCCAGTGAGAGGATTTATAGTGAGGGGTGTTGTGGGGCACAGGATGCAGGAATGTCCATGTGCATGGGCAGCAGGAGAAACAAATCACACCTCAGAGTGTGTCCCAGGGGGAGTTAATTATAGCCTCACAGGGTTAAAGCTATTTCTGTCCAGATGAGCAGGGACAGTGGCACTCCACAAAGCAGTGCCCGTGTTGGTTGTGTATAAAGCCAAACCAACTCCCTGCTGCCTTCACAGCCTCAGTGAAACTCCCAGGGAAGTCACTCACAGGTTCTGCTTGGATAAGGATCAATCCAATGGCATCTTCTGAGGGGGAATATTATTACACTGCCTGTCTGTATGGTGTATGACTGCAGTACAAATGGTAATTTATTTTTTTTTTCCATCTTTTTACCCTGGCACATAAAAGTAAGTAAGGATTGGGGAGAGACATACTTGAAGCTGAAGGAAGTGCAAAAAGTGGGCAAAAAGAATGTTTAAGGAGACAAGAGTTTGTGTGTGTATTTCATGGTTCTGTTACAGGATTTCCAGTCATTTAACCCTGGGGATATCAGCACTGTCCAATGGAAAGGACCAGATGTAAATTTAATATAATTATATTAACAAGCTTGTATTTAAGACAAGTGTTTCTAATGTTAATTTTAAATTCCAATTTATCTCTTTTGTTTTGTTTTGAAGCACCTGACGTTTCAAAGGGAGTTTGATTCTGATTCTCTCAGGCACTATAGCTGGGCTGCAGACACCTTGGACAATGTTAACCTTGTCTCGAGTCCCATCCATTCTGGGTAGGTCACCTCACAGTTTTCCTTTCTCTTTAGGTGTGGAGCTGTATTGTTAGCTGCAGAACACAGCCTGCTCTCATGGCTGACAACATGTCTGTTCCTGCTCCACTTGAAGCCAGTGGCAAAATTCACACTGACTTCAAGGAGGGTGCTTAATAACAGGAGTCACTCTAAATTCTTGCATATCAAACCAAAATCTTGCTTCTGCACTTTTCTGAATGCCAAAACCTTGTAATCCCACAGGCTTCTCTTTAAGAGTCCTGTTTTGCTGTCTCTGTTGCTTATGCTTTGCTTTAAGTGCCATGAGACGATTTTGTTTGCATTGTATTAAATTATTTGGAATATGGAATCAGAGATAAAATGTTATGCTTTCTTAGAGGAAAAAATGGGGGGCTTTAATTTGATCTCTTATTTTATTTATACCTTCGAGCTCCTGCCTGGTCTCCAGTATCTGTAGTTTGATTTTAGTGGTGCTATTTGTTTACTTATGAGTCATCACTGTAATTTAGGTGCTTCTTGACAGTGCCACACAGGCTTGATCTAAATGCAGTAGTGGTGATGTCTGAATGCATATTGTAAAAATTTGCAAATGAATGTGTAAGCAATCTTTGCATATTATTAGATTGTCTGGTGTAAATATTTGTTGTTTAGTTTTCGAGACCAGGACATAAAATCTCATATCCGTTTTGATTTGCTTCCCCATTTTGTGACTAATTACATCCTTGTCATGAAAATGAGTGCAGCACACACCAAAATATTTCATTTCCAGTACAGCAAGCCCCACAAATCTAAAGCTACAGTCTCACAAGAAGCACCTGCATCTGTTGAACAGATCTATACAGCAGTGAGTTTTTAGGTCCCAAGCTGATAAAACACTGCACACGGTCAGTGTTTTAGCATTAAAATGTCAAGAATTGCAGTATGAAAAGGCTGCTGGTTACCATGGAATGGTGCATTGGCAAAGGACCTCAGAGAGCTGGTAGCCCAACCCTTGGAATTGCTGTAGGATGAAATGTAGTCAAGGAATTCCTGAAATACGTTTAATGTCCTAATAATTGCTAAAAATAAGAGATTCCATGGGCCCCCAGCTTCAGGAGCCCACTGTCTTTTGTTATAAGATTTCTTCCCCCGATAGTCAAGCCTAACATTCTGTTGCTGCAGACTGAGCCTATTTCTTGTCATCTCCGTAGTGGTCATGGAGAACAATACCTGACTGGTCTCTTGATAATTGTTTTCTGTGTCAGAAGGCACGGAATCCTGTCTTTTGGACTAAAATGTCCCAGGCCCTCCTGGTGGTGCTTTCCCCATTTCAGAATTACATTCCTGCTGCTCTGCCCCAGCTCTCCCCTCTTTGATGAGAGCCTGTTTGTAAGCCAGGATTGCCACCTCTTTGCTCTGACACAGTGAGAGTTATCCCTTTGGTGATTTCAGTTTCTGTTGGTGGATGTTTGTGATCTGCTAGAATTTCTTGGCTCTCTTCTGAAATCCTGAAGTTTGGTTCTTTTTACTGGTGTTGTGCCCAAGTGTTTGGTTTCTCCCCTCTGTTTGCATTTGTCTCTCTGGTATTTCAGTTTATTGGTTCCAGCCCCTTTTCCCATTTTTTAGCAAGACAGCTTTTAATTCTGATCCTATTTTCCCAAGACTTTTCCGACCTTTTTTCTTTGTTGAAATCATGAAGGCATTAGCCTAGTACCTGTGCCAGGACAGCAGGATGAAATCTGCACTCAGAAGTTCCCTTTCAGTGTGACAGGAAAGCACTGATGAGATCTCTCTTGAGGAAACTTCTCAGGTGATCCAGCACTTACCTTATCTATACTCAACTGCTTGCTGAGGTACCCATGCAATACTTCCACACATCAAAGAAGGAATTCAAATTCATTTGGCATGAATTGCTCTTGCCACTTACACTTTTGGTTTGTTTTTATTTTGAGGACTGGTGGTAGGCAAGGTGTAATATCTTGATTAATTACCTTGATGCTTTAGGCCCTTATAGAATAATTATTAAATAATTTATTCCTGAATATTTCCTGGTAATTTGGGTTAGGCTGATTGATCTAAAATTCTCTGGTTTCTTTTCATCCTGATAGAAGATAGGTCTGATGTTTTCATCCTGCCAGTCCTCTGGGACGATGCTTGCCTGCCTTTAGGTCTTCAGCATGCTCCTCACCCACGGTTCCAGCCCTCCAAAACACATGTTCTGTGGACATGGGAGCTTTCCCATAAGTTCTGCTCCTTGCCACATGAGCCCTCTCTAATGCAGGGGTGCTCTAAGCTGCTGCCCAGAGGGGAGCAAACTGAGGGGCTGCGTGCCAGGGGTAGGGCAGATACCCTCCAAACAGGTGTAGCTCTCCACATGGGCATAAACCAAAATATTCTCCAGACACGTAGGGTTTTTCTGACCCATTGCATTTCTTATTTGAGATAAAGTCCATCAGAAGTGATGCTCTGAGGATTCAGTTCCTTTGTTAGGAAGAAACCCCCAAACCTCACTCGTGGTTTATTTGCTTTTCAGTTGTGGATTACAATATTACAAATACGATCCTGTTTGATTTTCCTGGTTCTCTTCACCTAGAGGCAATCAACAGATGTTCCTTTCTGATCTTCCAGTACCTCAGCACATCTGATACGCAGAGGATCATGGCTTTTCACGTCTCTTCTGCCAGTCTGTTCCTGAACAGCAAACCCTTTCCTGCTTGTTTGGGGTGCTGCCCCTCTGTCTTTGTCCCCAGTTCTGTCTGTGGTGTGGTGGCCCTGTGGCCAGGCTCTGACCCCACTGCCCTTTGCCATCTCCATCCTCACAGGGCTCCCTGATGTGCCGTGCTAGACCTCCACTGCTCCCTCAGGTCACTCTTTCCCCCATTTGCCCACTTTCAGAAGAGACCATCAATGTTTGTTCTTTTTTTTCTTAACCCAGGCAGGAGGGGAGTTCTGAGAGCAGGATGTGGAGATCCAGCAATGTATCAGTGAAAGGAGAAGAAAGTAGGAATTGTTGGCAGTGGTTTCAACTCTTCTGGTTTTTCCTTTTTTTAAGCCAAGACAATGTTTTATGTTTTTCTCCTCGAGTTCAGATAAGTTGTTTCGCCAGCATATATTTTGAACGGGGGCCATTGTAAGCAGTGCATTGAAATGCATCTTGAATCTTGAGGCCTCTGGAAGGGTAGAGACCCTCACCACAATGACCTTCAGCTGTCAGATGTGAGCTCACTCCTGCAGCTTTCCCAAAGTGAAAAGTGGCTGTGCTCTCTTCGTGCTGCCTTTTTTAACTCCTTGGTTTTCTTAGCTGAAAGAAAGAGATGAGCGTGCCACGCTGCCTTCCAGCAGTGAGAAACTCAGAAATACTGGATCCAGTCTTGCAAGGTGGAATAAATCAGATTCATTATAGTTTACTGTATTTTATATGGTATTTACTATAGTTTAGTCCAACCTGCTGTACAGACAGAACTCATTTTTGACAGCAGTGCAATGGGCTGATACTCCTTTCAGGCATCCTGCCATACATATGTTTATACATTATGCTGTGGAAAATAAACTGCTTTAGAAGAGTACAAGAACTGGTTTTCTGTGGCACAGCGGAGCATGTTTTGGGAATTCATTGTAGAAGTTGTGTTGCAATAAATTCTCTGCTGACTAAGTAAACTGCAAATGCTTTTCTCCATCTGCTTCTGCATTTTCCAGAGAAATTATGGAGTTGTGCTGATTAATTAAATGAACCCTCCCTTTCAGATTTTATATGACATATGTCACAATGTGAAGCAAAAACCAAATAATTTCTAAAGCTGGCCTTCAAACATGTTGCTTTTGTTATTTTTCTGATTGTTACTTTTTCTTTGCACTTATTATTGATATTTTCTGTTGCTTGCCTCTAATTATCTTACATTAATTTTCCCATTTGCTTTCTAAATTATTTTGCAGCTATTCCTCTCCACTCCCCCAGTATGATTCAAGGTGATAACTCTGTGCTTTCTGTGAATCCTCATTTTATTTTCTTCTTTGAAACCTTTTTTCCCCACAGAGTGTGTGTAGATGTTTGTAGTGCATCCAACCACATCCTCATCCCTTCCATGTACTCAAGTAGAAATGCTCATTAGCCTTTAGCCTTGTGTTTTAGAGGTCATGTTGTAGTTTCCATTATTAGTGCAACATTAATTTAGGTAAGCATCAGCTACTAATGTTTGTAGCTAGCAAGTGCATGAAATGGTGTTTGGAATTGTTGTTATTGTTTTACACGGTAAGTTACTAATCGGAAAATTAAACAAGGAAATGATTCATTAATTGCTGCTGACAATGACTGCCTTTCTTTGGGAGCAATATGCACAAAGGGTGCTCTGCTGCAGGTTTTGTCTCCATTGGAGGCTGCAGTGACACCACAGCTGGAAGGGGCTGGTTCCTGGGCACAGATTCATGTCAAGGGTTATTTACCCTTGCTGTGAGCAGTGGGCAGTAGCTCCAGGTTGCCAAGGCTGGACTGACCTTAAAATCTACAGTCTAAACATCCCTGGTAACTCAGGTGCTGATTTTTGTAGGTATTTAGTTTTAACTTCTACTGGCTAATTATTAAAATTATTAATTTAACACAGTTGATTGAGGTGCCTAGAGATTTTTGTCAATTCACTCTTGCATACTTTTCATCATTTAAATAGTTTGGATACAGAAGGCAGCATCTCATTTGAGTGCAAGTTTTGGCATTTTTGCATTAGACGAAAACCTCCTTTTCATTGTTAACTCTGAGGTGGCTTAACAAGCCAGTAACTCTGTACATGGTGGCAGCTCTCCAAAACATTGCTTTGTGCTGAGCCATCAGGCCAAGCCCGACCTTGCCAAGCTCCCCAGGAGGCTCCTCCTTGGTGCACTGAGCAGCTGTGCCTCCCTGGAGCTGCTGCAGCTTCAGCCCTGGGGATGCTCCAGCCAGGCATCCCTGCACACTTCCACTCTGAGATGGCCCCGTCTCCTCTGCAGACAGAAACCATGCACGTTTTTAAAAAGCCAGCAAAGCATCCAAAAATATTAAGATTATAATCACTTGCAGAGTGTATAGTTTAAAGCTCGAGCATATTGATTTTGACACAGTGTGATGTTTGTAGGAAGTGTTTGGTTAGCCAAGATCCTGTCCCGCTGGAACAACTCCTCTTGTGAGGAGCTGGGATACCCTAGTGGCAACATTTGGACTTGTTGGAGTGTGCAGTGCATTTATCTGGGAGAGAAATATGGAATGTGGATACAGTTTTTCTGTATGAAAACTACTGTGGAATATCATGCCTCAGTATTGTAAAGTGTCTGGGGCACAAGAAATTATAAATTTGGGCTAGGGTCATCTCAGAGAGCAGTTTCACCTCCCCATCTTTACTGATGGATTTTAATTTGAGGAAAGGCAATTGCTGCAGAGCACTTGGGGGCTTTTTTTCAAGAACCACCACAATTCCCTGGATTATTGTCCTACACCCTTACTGTCAGGAACCAGGAAATTGAACGTATTCACCTGTTAGCCATATGAAGGTTTAGTTCTTAAAAGCTGGAAGCTTTGGCAACAGCCTTGAAAATAGTTAAGCCACATGACAGATGTGTCAGCTGTGCCAGTGCCTGCATGTCATACAGACTGAGCAAACAAAGGCTGTACTGGCTTCAGCACTGAGCTGGTAACTTGTGTTCCTCTTGCTACCAACCCGTTATTGCATTTTCTACCTGAAGCTATTCTAATATTAATTGTTAATTTTAATTTTTCCCTCGCTAATGGAAAGGATTTTATTCAAAAATATACCACTCATCATTTACAAATATAATTTCTTGCCCCTCTGTTATAAAACGGAAAATTATGCATTGGGATGACACTTGCAAGTGTGATTTTTCTTTAATGTCTCTTTTTTCGCTAGTGAATCTAATCTTCAAAGAGAAGTAATGGCATGGTTTCCTCCAGGGAGCCAACAGCCCAAAGGAAGTTATGTACTCAGTAGTCATCACTTATCTTCCCCATCAGTGGAAGCCTGTACTGACTGTCACCCATGGTGCTGGCACTTGCTCTGGCAGCCATCAGGAACATTAGCAAATGAGGCAGTGAGGAGGTTTTAAAGACCGAGGTTCCAAAAAGAATAAACATTTTTGATTCTCCTTTTTTCTACACTGTCTGGTTGCCTTATGCACGTGAGGCTAATTACTCTCATTTGTGGACAGTAGAGCTAACAGCAACAAAGGGATGTTTTAAAATTCTAACGAACCACTGCTAATACACTACTTGTGTACTCCTTTAATCCACATTGCTCAGTAGAGCCCGGTCATTTCACCATGATGTTGCTAGAGCTTTAGCAATTCCTGCTTTCGATAACCAAGTAGTTATCATGTAAGTATAAGTTTTAAAAGGATCTCCACGTTCTTTTTAGCGTAGCTGGGATCGGGAAGACTTTTCTAACATTCTGAAGTCTGTGTCTGTTGCCTTTTTGCTGAGCCGCTCGCTTTGTGGCCGTTCTCACTGACGTTTTTTCATTTCCCTGCAGTTTCCTGGTTAGTTTCATGGTGGATGCCCGCGGGGGTTCGATGAGGGGCAGCCGGCACCACGGCATGAGGATCATCATCCCGCCGCGGAAGTGCACGGCGCCCACGCGCATCACCTGCCGCCTGGTGAAGAGGCACAAACTGGCCAGCCCACCACCCATGGTTGAAGGAGAAGGCTTGGCAAGTCGCCTTGTAGAAATGGGGCCAGCAGGGGCACAGTTTTTAGGGTGAGTTGTTCTGGGGGTTTAATTGTTTGCGCTCATGTGGCACCTTTCATTCCCTTTGTCCTGTGGGTCCGAGTAGTTAAACATTGACTCTACCTCACCTGAGCACCTAACACAGGCTACTTAACCTAAAACATTAAAAAATGCCAACCTGCCATTCCTTCTGGATAGAACCCTTGTGTTTTAAGGAGAGTTTTGCCTCTCTGGCTGCAAGATGGAGATGAAGGTAAGGAAAGCCATGGGAAGGCCTGGTCCCACCCCCATCTACTCACGCAACCTGCCTTGGAAGTCAGGAGGAGTCAAACGCTGAAAACCCAGAGCAGGTTTTGACCCTCTTGCTTGTAGAGTATTTAGAGCAACAGCACTGTCACAAGGAATTGTCCTAAAGACACCACAGGGACACAGATGTTGAGCCCTGTTCCCAACACGTGCACGGCTCCCTCTGGAGTTGCTGGGAGCTGCCTGGCTCCATCTTGTGGAGCAAAACCACTTGGAGTGACCATGGAGCACCTGTAGAGTGGTGGTACGAGTAGCACCAGTGCTAGGAACTGGCTGTTTTTAAAGCTTAAAATAGGGGAAACAATCCACTATGATGTGGCCTTTCTTTTTTTTTCCTAATTATAAATTTTGTTCGTTACCGTGAGTGGCACCCTGGTGTAAACTGCTGGTTCTGTCGGGAATGACAGCTTGTTCCTAATTTCCCCTTCTCGTTTCTCTTCCTGCTGCATGGATGTTATTCAGTAAACTGCATCTTCCTAAAAGTCCTCCCCCTCTAAATGAGGGTGAGAGCATGGTTAGCCGAATCCTGCAGCTTGGTCCACAAGGAACAAAATTTATTGGGTAGGATATGTACGGAAAAGATACAGAATGTCTACAGTTTTTCTTTTGTTTCCAATTTTTTGTTATTCCCATTATTTTTTTTAAGTTTCCTAAAACTTTCAGTTGATTTATGTCACTGAAAGAAAATCATAGTGGCTTGATTTAATATAGCTCTGCTACTACCTTGTGCTTATAGGCATGTAAAATTCACTGCCAGCATTCTGCTTTCATAACCTCTGTGCTTTTGTAATTTTTTAAATTTGAAGTGTTTCTACTGCATTAAATACATTTTAATACCCAGTGGCAGTCCTTTAAGTTCAACCCTGTGGTAGAGAAGGTATTTACAGGCCTCGAGTGAGACTGTTTTGGGAAGAGCATTTGTAAAACGTGACCGCATAAAGTCTATTATTTATGAAAGATTATTTAGAAAAAAATGTTATCAAGTGGATGAATTGATTCAGCAAGGCTGAAGAAATGCTAATCTTTTCAACCTGCAAGAGGCATCTTGTTAAAATATTAATTTACAAAGCCAAGTATGCTACCCAAAGGAACTGCAGTGTATAGTCTAAACATGTAAGAATGTTTCCGTATGTTTTTGACTGTTGTTTTCAAACCGCATTGTGAAATTGATTGCCTTAGGTTTTCAAAATATTGGTGAGTGTTTGGTGTTCCAAACCTGTTCAATACCTTCTCACTGAGTATTCTCGTTAAATGTCATGCACAAAATTGTGTGGTTTCTAAATATTTACAGAGACAGTATCTGAAATATTAGCCTGCAAAGATTGTACTACAGCGTTAGTTTTCAGCTTATGCTCTTTTTGAACTAGAGATTAAATATCTTAAGCAATGTATTTGAATTTTTGGTATTTTCTTGCTGTGCACAATGGGAGAGAGCAGCTACATTCCTGGTTTTTTGTTAAAGGACTTGAGACTAGAAAAATAGACTGGGTGTTCCTAAAAGCATCTAAAATATATATTAATTAAATTCTTTTTATCATTTTCATGGGGGAAAAGAAGACTAACTCCTCTCCCTGGGAATTTAATGTGCAAACAGGGCTTCCAGCTAGTTTGCTTTTCCCCATGCTGGCTGTTGTGATTCCCTGCTCAAGTGATGGATTGGTTAATGCACCCAACACCTGGCAGGTGGACAGAACCACAGAAATGCTGCACACTTCTCCCATCATGCGACGCTGCTTTTAACCAGGTGGCTACAAAGCAGCTGAACCCTTTACAACCTCTGTAGGAAAATCACGATACTGTCTATTTAAATGTCTTAAAGCTGCATAATCCATAAATGTTCACTTACTGTGTGATTTCAGTCGGTTTGTCGTAGCACACTTTAAAAATGCATATCCTGCCTGTGGAGTGTTTGGCAACAGTGTCTGTTTTGTTGAGGAATGGCACATGAAGTGAATGGTGGTTTCTGTCGGTTGTTCATACAAACTGTTCAGTAATGCACTTGCAGTCCTCTGTTGAAGGTACATTGTCTGGTGACACAGGTGTATTATTAACCACCTTCTCGTTCCTTTTCCTTGCCCCCCCCAAAAATGTTTGACAGTAACTAATATAAATGTGGTCGTGGTGTTGTTCAACCCAGAGAAATCCATTCTGAAAGGACCTAACGATTCCCCAGTGATGTTTGCCGTGCAGAGGTTGCAGCTGTGATGCTGGGCTTGAGAACCAGAAAGTGGAGCTAAAGAAAATCAGTCTCTTTTATTTCACAGGAGCTGCATCAACAGAGAGCCAGGGAGAGCTTTGAAAACTTTGGGACTTAGTTTGAAGTTCAAAATCTACATAAATGCATGATTCCTGTTATAATCAGTGGCTGTTGCATGCATTTGGATAGCCAGACTGCTTCTGAACTGACTTTGTCCCTTCAAACTCTCTGAGCCAAATCTGAATTTTGACTGTGCTAATGCCAATTAGAAGTCAGCAGTGCTGTGTGTGCTGGAGGCAGGTTGGATCACCTACACCCTGGGATAAATGAATAGGGAGAACTCTCCTTACTAAAAGTCATCATTCTTTTTTTCATGGAGGCAGATATTTCAAAGTATTTACACTGAAAATGAACTATATATTAATATTTTCAATTTATCCATTAATTATAGTTTAAAAAGTAAAGGATTGTGCAGCTTTGGCAATTTTAAAAACATTTTTACCCTAACGGTGTTAACTATTTAAAATGACTGTAGCTTTCTTAAGGACCCATAGGAAATTAAGCGCGGTGAGGAAATATAGGGTTAAAAATAACATGATTCCTTTTTCTCTAGCCCTGTCATAGTGGAAATCCCACATTTTGGATCAATGCGAGGCAAGGAAAGAGAACTGATCGTGCTCCGAAGCGAGAACGGTGAAACGTGGAAAGAGCACCAGTACGACAGCAAACACGAAGACTTAACCGAAATACTCAATGGCATGGATGAAGGTAAATATTTCCTCAAAGCTTTAGCAAGCCTTGCCTTCGTGAAGGCTCGCTAACACGGGCTGGCTAAAGCAAACTGAAGTAAAACAGCAAAGCAGGGATGTCTGACGTTGGGGAATACAGAGCGTGTTCCATGTTAAACTGATGGAGGGGGTGTGAGGAGAAATTGTTCCGCAGTGGCCTGGAGCCATCCTGAAACGAGTGGTCTGAAGCCTTGCCAAGTTTCAGCAGAGCTGCACAGTTGCTTTCCAGCATGGATTTGAGCATCACACGCAGCTGGAGGTACACGTGTCTCTGCTGCTCAGGCAGGGCCACGGGAAGGTCATTCCAAGGCAAGGATGAAGTGTAAATATCAGCTGTATTTCCCACGGAGGCAGACCCCGGCCCGCAGAGCATTCTCATTTCACGTGGTGGTGGTGTTAGAGATTGCCTCCCACAAGCACAACCTGCCTTCCTGGTGCCAGTCTGGGAAGCCTGGCTCCCTTGTTGTGCTTGAATGTTGCTGTTTATGTGAGAGTCCCTCAAGGTGAGGGGACCCAGCTGTACAAATCCATCAGATGCTGTCACAGGTGGTGCCTGAAGACAAACTGTGGGCAAAGCCAGGCTGTGGGGCTGCAGTGATTCCTTGGCACCACTGCTTTCTTTTTCTAGCAGCTATTTTTCAATCCTTGTGCTGATAAATCATGGCTTGAGCTCTTTGCATCTGAGTGTGAATGAAAGAGTTTGTGGTTTGAACTTATGGCTTTCTGTAAGGGTTTCTCCTCAGGATTTTCTCTGGATAACCTCCTACAGAAAGTCATGGTGTGATAAGCTGCAGGAGAGTTCTTTCATTATCAGCAAAATCCTGTGAAGGAAATGATGAGGCTGTGGATGGCTCTGAGAGGTGTCTGTGGGGGAGCTCTGTCTGATTTTGGCCTCTCCTTGCTTGACAAGGGCAGCCTCAGCAGAAGGCATGCCTTGGGGACGTGGAGAGTTGTGCTGTTGTGAGGGTGTCCCCAGGCATCTGAAATTCATCATTTTTACCGATTTCCTGATCATCTGGGAACGGGGAGAGCAGGAAAGGCTGCACTTCGAAGTATTTGAATTGCACCTGATCCTGTACAAACACAGAGCAACAGCAAAGATCTGCTCGTTACATGATGATCTACTGTAGCAATTTATTTCAAAATAAATGTAATAGAACCAGCCAAGCAGGAGGGCAGAAACACTGCAAATGTTTTGTCAGTGGGTTTGGAAAATGAAAATAAACCTCATCACTGAAGGGTACCTAAAAGCAGTGGAAGAGGTGGACGTGGCCCAGGGTGGTATGGCTTGGGGAATTATGATTGCTGCAGGATCAAATGCAGTGGTTGCAGCCTTTCAGAAAGAAAGATGTCACCCCTGCCCCTCGTTCTCTGCACACTGGGGTGAGATCAGAAGTGGTGATTTGGCATTTGGGTGAAGCAGTGGTGCCTTGTCAGGGGCGAGGCAGTCAGCACTGATCAGCAGTTGATTCCCTTCATTTTCAAACTGAGCTCAGTTTGATTTGGGGATAGGAAATCTGGGCACAGAAATATTGTTCTAAAAGTGCTGCAGCTTGCAACACTTAGGAAAGAGTGCACATATGGATAAATTGACATTTTACAGAGAAGAGCTCAATAAATAAAAACAGTTTGAGAGAGGTGGGCATGAAGCCCTCAATATCTAGAGCCTAAAATAATAAGCTTCACAATCTGGGGCCACAGGACAACTTTCTGATCTACTGAGGGTTTCAGGTGGCTCTGTCCTTCTGGGGAGCTGCTGTTTGAGGTTAGTGGGTCTAAGTACAGCCAAATAATCACAGAAAGCATGATGGACATTATTCTGTTAGAGTGAAAATATTTGACACCTTAAAAGCCAAACCTCAGGAATGGCTTTTACAAATCCTGGCAAGCATTTGTGAGAGGAAAAGGAGAAAAACCACTGCAGACACATCCACTGGGTTGATTATTTGTTCAGTTCATTTTAGCTTAATCCTTCTCTAGCTAGGAAAACAAAATAAATTTTAAAAAATCCACCCTGCATTAAAATAGTGTGAAATTCCACTCTAGTTAAATAACACCTTTTCAGTGTGAAAGGTCTTCCAAGCAATGACAAAAACATTACAAATTTGTACAATTGAGTGGGTTGGGGTTTTTTTCATCTGAACTTTTCCTGGTTTGCTACAAAATACCACAGTTAGACTTGGCTCTGGGGGAGTATCTGGCATCTCAGAAGCCATAACTCTGGGAGAAGTTTTATTCCAGGTGTGAACTCTGGAGGCAGAAGCAAGCTTTAATTTCAATAGAAAGCAGCCACGCAGTCATTTAGAGAAGTTTAGTGTGTCTTTGCAAGAAAACTCATCTGTGTGATCATCTCTAAGCGCCACGAGGTGCTGCAGGAGCGCCCCTTTCCTGTTAAAAGCAGCTGATCTGTTCTCTGTCAGACCTGCTGTGCTCACAAATCCTGTCCTACCCATGTAGTGAAGGAGGGCAATCAGACCTTTATCCCCAGCTCCTTAATCCGCCGAGTTCTATTTATTTTATTTATTCGGCTCCTTAATCCGCCGAGTTTTAACGATGCCGTTTGCTCCTCTGTTTTGTTGCTCCTGTTTTGCTCTCCCACGTATCCAGCAGGGATGAGAGCAAGGACATCCAGGCTCCCCTCCTGGGGACTGCCCAAAACCTGCTCGGTGCTGGGAGCAGCTCCATCTGCTGGGAAACCTCGTCCTAGACCCGAAATAATCCCGAGGCACCGCTCCAGGGCTAATGCAGGATTAAATAACAGCAGAACTTTTGGGTTATTATCATGAGGGAACAATGAGCCGTGATGCAAAGAGCCCGTTCTGCTTTGGTGCAGTCAGGCTGCTGCTTAAAGAGGTTTTATTTTAAGGGTGGTGCTGTGCTTAAACACAAATACAGGGCTGAGGGAACACAGGGAACTTGGCACTTTTAGGTGTAGGAGGAGTGTGGCTCCCAACAACAAGGGTGGCAATTCACAGCTCTTCGCCATATTACATTTATTTATACTTGAATCAAATAAAATATATGTATTTTTTGAATTTATTAAGTTTTTTTTAGGAACAAGCTCTCTGTCTTGTAATTGGTAAATACATTTTGTTTTCAGACAGGCTCCTTTTAGATGTAACTTGTGCTTGCTTTTAACATTCCTGCACCTTTTAGAGGTACCCACAGACAAACTGTGGGCACAAATGCCCACACTGGGGTAGATTACCTTTTGACAGTCATTTGCAAACCAGTGAGTGAGCCAAGAAATGCAAATGTTTGTGGCTACAGCATGCTTGCAGCTGCACAGTGTGGTTTCAGATGGGAAGCAGGAGTTTTTACATAACTGCATCGACAGATCAAACCAGAGCGTGACCTTTTTTAATACCTGAAGTTTAAAATACCACCCTAAACCACTCTGCAGTGATTTTGCCACATTTCCAAGGAAAGTTTTTAAGCATACTGCTGTTAAATTATGTTGTGAATGGCAGGATAAAAGACTGCACAAAAACAGGCATAAAGGACATTGCCTTATTTGAGGGTGAAATATCCTTGTGGCACTGGGAGTGTCTGGTTATGTATGAGAAATACTGGGTCTGGTCACCAGCATCTTCCTGCCCTCAGCTTCTTCTTGCCCCTTGCATTGTGCTCTCCCTGCCTCCATCCCCCTTCTGGATTTTTCTCCGTGCCTCCTGCATGTCCTGCTTTCAGAAGAGCAATTCCTCAATGGGCAAATCCCTGTGTGGGGAGAACTGGGGTTCTGTGCTCAGCCCACCTTGAGGTCTGGGCGCAGTGACAGGGTCAGCTCTGCTCCAGCCAGGACTGAGGGAGGCTTGCACAGCTCAGAGAGCTGCTCAGGCTGGGAAGTACAGGTGAGATTTGCTTTTTCAGTGCTAGCAAAATTCTTTTAGAGGCCCTGGCAAGGGAAATCAGATGCCAGACCACACAAAGACACCTTGAAGCTCATGAAACAGCCAGGTGTGCTCTGGCTTGTCTCACCCTATTTCCAGTCAGAAGAGTCTTGCTCTGTGTTACGTTATCTGAAAGTCAAAAAAAGAAAAGTATTAGATGTGGATGAACTTGATCCACAGCTGCCTGTCAGCAGAGAGAACCGGTGTGATTTCTGTCCTTGACCCGAGACAGCCTGTGTGAGGTCCCTCTCTGACCTTGGAGGACATGGCTGGATTTCTCCCTTCCAGGAGCCTTAATGTTCACGTGGCAGCATGGACCGAAGGGTGGGGAGGTGTGATGTTCTTTTCCTCCCTCCTTCCCCTCTCTCCACCTCCTCTCTCCTCCATCACTCCCACCCAGCCATCACAGGAGAAGTGTCCCATAGGCATGGGTGGCAGGAGAAAACCTCTGTGCATATTATATTCACCCTACCTTTCTCTTGGCTCACTAAAGCTGAATGTGAGTGTTCTTGGGCTGTTAGCACAAATCCTGGGAGATGGTGACATGGGGAGATTCTTCCCAGTTCTCCACTGACCTTTCTTCTTTGCCTGTCCCTGTCTGTAAGACGGGGTGCCTACCATACTTCTCTGTGGCTAAAACCCCCTTCCCTCCAACCAAAAATGCTTCAAGGTTTATCACTGAAACCCTTTGCCCAGGAATGAAGTGTCAGCAGCTGAGGAAAATAGTAATGATGGTATCTCCCTCTGTAAAATGCATGAGGTGTGTTGGGGAAACGTGACCTCTCCCAGGACTAGTTTTCCCTGTTTCATTAATTCTGTCATGCTAACACTGCATTTCTCAGGGTGGTAGGAGAGGTGCTTTGATTGCTCATCATCTTTTTTTTTTTTTTCTGTTAGAGGGCAGCTTCATATAGAAGCCTACATATGTATTATCCAAACATAACCTCCCTATATATAGTCCAACTCCTCTCCGTGCCTGACTGTGCCACTCTCGTATTCACATCATCTCCCTCCTCTGAAGGAGAGTGCCTGCCAGGCTCAAAGGACTTTGAAATGTTCTTGTGTAAACCACTATTTTTCTACTTCAGGAGAATTTTAATTATCCTTCATCTCTGTGAGCATTTTACAGTGGGTTTTGTCTCTAGCAACAAACAGGAGATGATTAGGATTTACCAGTCAAGATTATACCTGCCTGGGAGTTTAAGAATCCAGTTTGTCTCCTGCACAAGCCATTGCTTCCAGAGGCTGCAGGCAGAATGCCTAATTCATTAGAGGGCTTCAGATATCAATCTCTGAGTCAAAGTAATGGAAGCTGACGTTATGATGAGAAATTATTCACTTCTGGTAGGTCCACATGATCCTACTGGGTGTGATCAATCCAAACTACCTGCTGGATGTTTTAAAATGGAAAACTGACATTTTACCAAATTTACATCCTAATTCTTTTGGAAGTGTAATTGAGCCTACACGTTTAGAGGAGGAAAATGTCTCAGTCACAAAGTATTTTACCAGTGTCTTTTGTCATAGTATTATTTCTGGTCTTCCTGTTTTCTCTTGCTGGATCTGATTTAAAAATGTCATCTTTTGAGGAACAAACTTTATTTAGAGGTTCCCTTTTTTAAGGAGGAAAATAAGAGCTGAAAATAAGAAGAAATTTGTGGGGTGCTGCAATGAAACACAATTACAAGAGCTAAAAAGGCCAAGTGCACGAAGGTGCAAGGAGAAATGCATGGCAGTTGCATCATTATCTCCATTTGTGTATTGTGTTTATATCACAGGGATTTCACCAATGCATTGGGGGTTTCACCAGTGCAAATATAGATATATACACACACATATAGCTGCAAAAGTAGTTATATTTTTGTTGAGTCACAGAGTTTTCCCCAATGTGTGTATGGGGGAAACTATGTCAGTTATTAGGGGTAGGTACTCTATGCTTTCTGAGCCCTGGTGACCCTACAAGCTGGGAATGTGGCTGAGAGCACTAATTGTTGATGACCTGGCTCTGTTTCAGTTGTGTCTGAGGATGCATTAAGGTTCTCTGGGAACTGAGGGGCACACTGCAGTTATTTTGGGGCAGGTAAGCAAAGGGCTGGAAGCCTGGTGTGGAAGGGAAGCTTGCTGTTGGTTCACTGGCAGTGCCGGGAGACAGAGCTCTGTCACTTCCACAGTTTCATGGAGAGCTCAGTGTCTGGTCGGGATTTTTTGGATGCCAGTTTGGGAAGTAACTGTCTCAAGTACCTTAGGTGGCTGAGCCCTGGCTTGCACACCTGACGTGACGGGATATGGGTCATGAACTGCCTGTGATCTCCCCTGGTTTTCTGTATGTCACAGCTGTATGAGGGAAGAGGTGGGAATAATTTGAAGGTGTGCACAGAAAGATCAGTGCACTCGAGTGCTTTCAGATAGAAATGAGACAGGGAAGAAGCTTGACCGTCTCCTTCAGCCCTCCTTGGGCTCCTATGCTGTGTGACAGACCTGCTACTCTGTGGCAGCTGCTGCTGCAGAGACTGTCACACCTGAGCACTTCGGTGTCTTTGTTGCTGTTGGCCCTCATTGTGAAGATTTATGCAAAAACTCACAGAAAAAACAAAGCTTGATAATCTGTAGCTGTAGAAAAAGGCTTCCTTTTTTCTTCTGTAGTAAATAAATAATAATAACTCCCCCCCAACCTTCTTAGGCATTTTAAGGCTTATTCAAACCCTCACATCACAGACGTGTGTGGGATGAACTTGGCCAGGGGAAAGGGCCGGGGAATGCCTGAAAGTTTAACCTGTGTCGTGCCCCCAGAGCTGGACAGCGCCGAGGAGCTGGAGAAGAAGCGGATCTGCAGGATCGTCACCAAGGACTTCCCGCAGTACTTCGCCGTGGTGTCCCGCATCAAGCAGGAGAGCAACCAGATCGGCCCCGAGGGCGGCGTGCTGAGCAGCACCACGGTGCCACGAGTGCAGGCCTCCTTCCCCGAGGGGGCTCTGACCAAGAGGATCCGCGTGGGGCTCCAGGTAAAGCCCCTTCAGTGTCCCTGCCTGCAGCTTCTCTAAGTGCAGCTGCTCCATGCACAGGAGTGGAAGCTGCAGCGCCTGCAGCTCCTCAGCAGTGGGTTGTGACACGGGGCATTGTCACACCTGAGGGCTGAGCTGTGCCTGCAGCTCCTCAGCAGTGGGTTGTGACACGGGGCATTGTCACACCTGAGGGCTGAGCTGTGCCTGCAGCTCCTCAGCAGTGGGTTGTGACACGGGGCATTGTCACACCTGAGGGCTGAGCTGTGCCTGCAGCTCCTCAGCAGTGGGTTGTGACACGGGGCATTGTCACACCTGAGGGCTGAGCTGTGCCTGC
The DNA here is from genome assembly GCA_013397795.1 of Orthonyx spaldingii. Taxonomy (NCBI): domain Eukaryota; kingdom Metazoa; phylum Chordata; class Aves; order Passeriformes; family Orthonychidae; genus Orthonyx; species Orthonyx spaldingii. The sequence goes on along the minus strand of VZTJ01005155.1, from coordinate 939,649 downwards.
AGCTCCTCAGCAGTGGGTTGTGACACGGGGCATTGTCACACCTGAGGGCTGAGCTGTGCCTGCAGCTCCTCAGCAGTGGGTTGTGACACGGGGCATTGTCACACCTGAGGGCTGAGCTGTGCCTGCAGCTCCTCAGCAGTGGGTTGTGACACGGGGCATTGTCACACCTGAGGGCTGAGCTGTGCCTGCAGCTCCTCAGCAGTGGGTTGTGACACGGGGCATTGTCACACCTGAGGGCTGAGCTGTGCCTGCAGCTCCTCAGCAGTGGGTTGTGACACGGGGCATTGTCACACCTGAGGGCTGAGCTGTGCCTGGAGTTCCTCAGCAGTGGGTTGTGACATGGGGCATTGTCACACCTCAGGGCTGAGTTGGCTGCCTGGGCCAGTGTCCCCCAGGCACAGGTGATGCTCAGTGCTCCTCCCCGTGGCAAAAGCCCAGCTGCCCCTGGATCACCTCCCTGAGTATTGCTGAGCACCCCAGGAATGGAGAGAGGAATGCAAAGACCTGGAGCCAGCACAGCCCCAGCAGCTCCACAGACCCCCGTGCTGTCCCTGTCTCTGGTGGCAAAGCAGCAGCTTGGGAATGGAGTCACTGGGCTGCCCTGTGCCACAGGAATGTGTTTGGTAGGGATTACATGCAGCTGTTTGCCAGCTGTTACTGGGTCCAAAACCTCCCATGTACATCTGCTGTGTCTTGGGACATTCACCACTCCATTGCTAGGGATGAAATCTGGGAAGAGCAAATAGCTTAAACTCTGCTTAAATAAACTGCACAGAAAGTGGAGAAATACTCCATAGGAACAGGAGGCATCTTTGAGTTCAGTCAGTTATCACTTAAAATTGCCTTAATAGCATGGCAAGTCTGATGGGATCATGCAAAAGAGATGCTGGTTTGGATTCTACTACTTGAAATTCACGCTGAAACGTTTCTGTTAAAGATATTTCACATCTCAAGATGATTAATCTTGAGAAAATGGGAGTTCTGCTCTTCTGGTTATGCAGTTGCCTTCCCAGAGCTCTGTGGTGTGAAGGAAATATGCCATGTCTGTATGCAGTGTTGTGACTGCTGAGACTGCAGTGTAACTGCGTGTTCTCTGCATATCAGTACACTCTGCAATTTGAATAATAGCAAGTCACGGGTCAGCCTGATTGAAACAGACTTGAAAGCTTAAAAAAACAAAAAAATAAAAAAGGCGAATGGATGCAAACCTCCATTACCATGTCTGTAACTTTTGACTGGAGAAAATTTGAAATTTGCCTGTAAGTCCTCTATAACTTCATGCATTCTTTATGATTTTGACCCAGACAAGTATTTCTTTTCTAATAATCACAGGAAACACTGAGTACAGAGGTCAGCTGCAGTGCAGTGTTCCTCAAGAGCATGGATTTGTGTTTGGCAGAGATGTGAGAATTGTCCATCACCTCCAGGGGACAGTGTCTAGTCCTCACTTCTCAAGTGCAAAATAGGCCTCTTTTTGCATTTTGAAATTGTATTTAATGCCACTGATCACTGTAAATTAAGAACAAAACCAAACATGCTCTGAAAAGCTCTCAGCAAATACTGCAGGGAACCTACTGAGATTTATAGTTTAGCTCTACAAGTTAGCTATTAGGAAATTAGAAGTGGGGATAGAATAAAAGCTAAACATGAATTGCACTAATAATCACCTTTGAGAGTTATAGAAGAAGGCTTCCTGGGGTAAAAAAACAAACAAACAAATAAAATTCTACAGAAAATATAAAGAAAATAGAATTATCGTTTAGAAAATAATTCTGCATGTCTGTAAACAATTTGTAGCTCTAGTTTAAGTATGTTCCCTGTGTTGACAGGCTCAACCAGTTCCAGAAGAGATTGTCAAAAAAATCCTTGGAAACAAAGCAACATTCAGTCCCATTGTCACTGTGGAGCCAAGAAGAAGAAAATTCCATAAGCCAATAACCATGACAATTCCTGTGCCACCTCCGTCAGGAGAGGGAGTAACCAACGGGTACAAAGGGGACACGACTCCCAGCCTTCGACTCCTATGTAGCATTACAGGTCAGAGAAAATCCTGCTCTTGGCAAACGTTTCTGTGCTCACTCTCACAACTCCTTTTTTCCAGTAAGGGGGATCTTGGTGTGCTGGGCCACTGGGGTTCAGATCAGCAAAGCCAGCTCAGGTCATTTCCAAGGCTCCCACTGATTCCCTGAGCTTTGTCTCTGGTCCCATGCCATTGTAAAAGACCTCTCCCAACACTGATTAAACACTATTTTGTATTTAGCCAGTATGACGAATTTCAGTCTTGGCTATTAAACGTGGTTTTCAGTTAAAGTAATCTGCAGAATTTGGTCCTAGCTGGTATCAAAGGGGGATTGCTGCTGACTTGTTCTTTCTTGCATCGTTGTTTTTTGTCGTGTGACATGGAGCTCAGCTGTTGGAGAACATCAGTGTCTAGGTTCTCTTTGTATGTGTGGAGGTAGAGATACTCTTTATGCAGTCTGTGTGTGCTTAGTGTTTGAAAGGAGATCTCCCTGGTGTGTGTTTGCACAGGAGGCACTTCGCCTGCACAGTGGGAGGATATCACGGGCACCACTCCGCTGACGTTTTCGAACGACTGCGTCTCCTTCACCACCAATGTCTCAGCCAGGTATGGAACAGACCCTGCCAAACACACCTCGGGAGTGATTTCCTTTAATCAACCCCGTGCATGGCTGTGGGGTTGTGTTTTGGCTTTCTGGAAGCCTTCACGAGGCTGGTGAAGCAGTAATGGCCCAGATGCTGCTTTGCTTTGTCACTGCCCATCCTGGCAGGGACACAGCCTGTTCCTCTGAAGGGCTTTGGTTTTTCTGTAAATGGCAACAGAAAGGGACAGCTTAAACTGGTCATCCATTAGAAAAAAAAAAAAAAAAAAGGGGGAATTCATAAAAATGTATTTGTTAAAAAATCTAAAGGCATTTAGTTTCTGGCTGTGGGCATTTTAGTTGAAAATGATGTTAAATGGCTCTCACAAAAATATCAGTTGCCAAAAAATGATGATTTGAAATTAATCTTGATGGACTTCATGGACTTACCTGCTGATTGGAGGCGTTTAATGGGATCTATACAAATCACACATCCTAGTGGAGAAAATTCATGGTACAGCAGGCAGAGAGTTTATCATTCAGTAAATAACATTGCAACTATGAAAACCTTTGTGAAAATAGAGAGAATGGCTGGCAGAACCAAATAGATCAGGGCTGAAATATTGTGGGAAAGACTGATACAAAGTGTAAATAATTTATAATTGGTATCACACTTGTCTTCAAGTTCCTAATCATAGGATGAGAAAAATAACAATAGAACACCTGTCTCTGGGAAACTTCACTGTGGGGATATTTGGTTTAACCTAAATGGGAAGTGGGATTCTGCTGTATGTGTTTTATTTTGGCAAATCAAATGTATAGTGAAGCATCAGCACATTACAACATACATCGTGCGTGGTCACAAGAAATCAAATTTCCCCACTCTGGCTTCAAATGAGCCTTCAAATAGACAATTTTATGAGACACCAGTGTGAAAAGGGTCAGATAAGTTTGTCAGCATTTCCCTGACAGATATTACCATTTCTGGATGGATAAAGCTGTAGGACAGCACACATGCAAAATGACCAAGGATGCAGGACGTAGTTTCTCTTTAAAGGCTTAAGCAATGCTGGAGCCTAATGAAAAGTTGATTTAATGATTTATTTTTTCCCCTCAGATTTTGGCTCGCAGACTGCCACCAGGTACTAGAGACTGTTGGGCTGGCAACACAGCTCTATAGAGAATTAATATGCGTTCCTTACATGGCAAAATTTGTGATTTTTGCCAAAATGAATGACCCTGTGGAATCCAATTTGCGCTGCTTCTGCATGACTGACGACAAAGTGGACAAAACTTTGGAGCAACAAGAGAACTTTGAGGAAGTTGCAAGAAGCAAAGACATTGAGGTACATTTCTGGCAGCTGGCTTCCTCCTTGTAGGTGGGCAGTGTGTTTTCCAGATAGCAACAGGGCCTGCCAAAGCCACGATAAATCCTGTGGAACAAAGGTTCACAGCAAGGCCGTGCCAGAAACTTCTCAAAAGGACAAAATAGGGCAAGAGTGGAGGAGCAAGAGGACCTGTGTGGATACCCCAGTGGGGTTTGCACTCACTGCTGTCAAATAGCCCTGGCTGGGCTTTGCAGACAGCTGGAATTCCTTCTCATTGGCCCTGCAGGTCGGGAGTAGGACTGGCTTGTGGTGAAACCATAGCCACCAACTTATTGTTTCCCAAGGAAATCTACCCACTCTTACTCTAGAAAAGCCAGTCAGGTGGCTCATGGTTTTTCCAAACTGCCTGTACTCATAATACCTTGCCATAATGCACAGTGATATTCTAATTTGTTGTTGAATGTCATCTGAGTGGGGACTTGTGTTAAACTCAGGAGCTGTGTTGGGGGAAATCACAGTACACTTAGGTGCATGAATCTACTATTACAAAAGGTCTTACTGACTTTTATTTCTTGCTTTGATAGGTTCTAGAAGGAAAACCTATTTATGTTGATTGCTATGGAAATCTGGCCCCTTTGACTAAAGGAGGACAGCAGCTTGTTTTTAATTTTTATGCTTTCAAAGAAAATAGACTGCCATTCTCTATCAAGGTAAAGGAAGAACAAACCAAATGATCCTGCTGGTTTCTTCCCTTCCCTCATGCCCCTCTCCCTTTTTTCAGCCCCACAGGACTAACTTGCCCCTGGGATGTAAGTGTAGGTTTTTAATGTGTGAATAACACAGAGAGGGGCTTTTCTTGAGGCCACAGCAGAACTGCTGGCAGATCTGGGAACAGAATTCCCATGATGTGGGCTCAGAACCTTTTGCTAAAACCATATCTCAAAGTCGAGCCCTGACATATCACCAGTAGGTCACAGTTTCTGAGGGATTAAGCAAAGGAGATGCATTCAGAACAGCCTTCCAAAGGTGTGTGTTCACCTCTGAGTGGCCAGGAGTGGATGCTCACCTTCCTTAGCCTTGGCACAGCTGCCGTGACGAAGGGGTCGTTGAGCATTGTGGTAAATAAACACAAGGGCAGAATGTGGCAGAATGAAATGAAGGTGAGCAGACAGTGCCTGTCAGTGATGTCCCAGTATGAAACTGGCAGGTTGGACTCACTCAACACCTTGTCTTGCGTGGATTTGCCGTCAGAGAGCTTTAGGCTGCCCTAACTCTTGCACAGTGACACATTTTCTCCTTCAGCACCTCAGGCTGAGCTCCAGCTTGGTGTTATTGGCCTTTACACACTAGAAAGCTCCTTGTAGACAGAAATTCTAAGACACATTCCAGAAACCTCCTCTAGGACTCTGAATTACTACATATCACTGGTGCAAAACTTCTTTTCTAGGTAAGAGACACCAGCCAGGAACCCTGTGGTCGATTATCATTTTTGAAAGAACCAAAGACTACAAAAGGACTGCCACAAACAGCTGTTTGCAACTTGAATATCACTCTGCCAGCACACAAAAAGGTATTTGTTAGGAAATGTTAACATTTTCCTTAGGGTTGGGGTTGGATTTTTTTTTGTTCCTTTAGTTTTTGTCTCTCTTTTTTTTTTTTTCTTTTCTTTCCTGCTAGTCATAAAGAAACCCTGTGAATTGTCAGTAATGAGAATGCTTTGGAGTATGATAAAGGCTTTTAAAATGTGTGTTTTATTGGTTTCGTGTATGTAGAACGCTTTTAAAGTCTCTTGTTACTGTGGTGTCAAGTTCCTATAATTTTTACAATTCTGTTTACAGCTCATGCTTCAGCCTGCAAGCCATAGGTTTTTGCTTTCAGTAATGTCATGTGTTTATTTGCATTGGATGTAAGATTTTATTTTTTTTTAATTTCTTTTGTGTTGACATTTTGGATTTGCTTTGCTTTATGAATCAGCTTGCATTTTGTGCTCCCAATTTGGTCCTTTTCATATCCTGATATTCTTTTCCCTGCTGTCCATTATAATATTCCTTGTCTCTGCAATGCATCTTGGGACCAAAAGGAAACAGAGTCAGATCAAGATGATGAGGTAATATAAACACTGTCTTCTGTTTTTATTTCCTTCAGATTTAGTGAAGAAAAGTAGTGTGTTATAGAGAAAAACCAAACAACTATTTTTAACTGTGGCGTTGAAATGATACCTACAGAAAAATAACCATATGCTTGACTTCTGACAGTCTGTTGTAAAACAGTAGAAGTGCACAAATGTGGAAAAATATTATTATATATTATGAAATGAAACCAAGCATTGAATAAAAAGTCTAAAATGTAATTAATTTTCTTCTGAAAAAGGATATATTTATAAATATCAGACCAAATCAAATTTTGGCAAAATCAAGAAGAGGTTAGGGGACAAGATTTTACCTCTTGGAGTAAAACTGGCAATGCTATGGTAACTTGTATTTCTGAGAAATACACCTGTACTGCTGAGGCCACAACAGTGGCCTTTACCTCTGTAAATAAACTGGATTCTTTCAAAAAAGTAAACCAGCCAAGAGAAATTTCTAAATATTATCTTCAAATCTATTTTCAAATGAACCTCAGCTGAAAAATCCACTGTTTCATGAAACCTGCAACATTAGATTGTCAGAAAATTGAGTGGGTTTTACTCGTTAGAGGTAGTTATAGATGAGATCATCTTATAAAAGAAACTACATAGATGTTTCCAATTTGCCTAGCAGCATTTTTTTTTCTCTTCCTGGTGGCAAATAAATTGCAGCTGTCACCTGCTGGTTAGAATAGCTAAAAAAACCCAAACAACTCAAACCAAAACATTGCTTACGTGTTAAAAAATAATAATAGCAAAAACATCACTTTATCTTCACAGATTTTGTTCCCAGTGAGCTATTCTATAGCTATAACAATAGCTTTCTGTCTAAACAAACTGTATTTTTAGCCACATATTCAAGTGAGTAGATCTCTGAAGGACTATTAATGTTTGACACCGCAGCTATGCCACTGAACGACTTATGAGGCAGTTTATTAGTTAACAAGAGCAGTCTGCTTTCTAATCCACATCTTTGCATTTTGTGCATATTAAAAAACCCCCTCCCATGCCTTTTTTTGTCCTTACTGTATTCACTTTAAAGCCAGTTGTACATTGTGGTGTATGTGCTTTCGGGGCAAACCAATCTGGGGCGAAACACTCAACCGGTCTGAGTTGCACTCTTATGAATGTTTCATGTCTGTACCTGTAGTGTTTTGTGTTGACCTCCTGTTTCTAGCCAAAGGTGGTTTATTTTACAGAGAATGAACAATATCACACCATTCCTAGTGGCGTGAAGCAGTTTGTTAAGTGATAACGCGGTAATACCGAGATGCTTTAAGGCAGGATGATGAGCTGCTTCTGCTGTCTAAGCTCTTCTACCTCATAAGCAGAGGAATGACCCCGAGGGCTCACTCTTAGGGCTGCAGTCCCTTCCCTGCCTGCTCTGGAAGGGCGGTCACTCACAGCAGGTTCCCTTCGCGCAGCCACGCTCCCTGCCTGGCACCCAGCACCCAGGAACAGAGACCGGCTCTGCCCCTCCCTGCCTGCCCACCCAAATTCGGCTTCAGCATGCCGGCCTGAAGCTGAATGGAAGCATCCACTCTCCCCTGTGGGCTTGTGTGCCACGAAAAGCTGCTGAGGTTTGAGGACTGCTGTGTTCGGATGGGGGCAGTGATGCCCCAGGCCCTGAACCTGCTGTGTTTTGTTGCAGACGGAGAAAGCTGACCGGCGCCAGAACTTCGTCTCCCTTGCTTTACGTAAGCGCTACAGCTATCTGACTGAGCCTGGAATGAGTGAGTTGCTCTTACCAAAGTACTAAACCGTACAGATGTGATTTTTTTTTTTCCATAAGAAGAGACATTTTTTCTATAAACGTTGTATTTTGGTGTCACTCTGGAAAAAAAAAAACAAAACAAAACAACAAAACAAAACGAAAAAAGCAAAGCTGTCTAAAACCAAACTCTTGGATGGTCTGTGAACTCTGGTGTTGTGAGAGCTTGAAGAATCCTGACTGGCAAATTGTGTGTGTTAGTTAAGTAAAAATGTAATAGTTTTTAAAATGCCATGTAGCTCCAGAGTAGGAGGATTGCAAATTGCTTTCTAAAAGAGTCTCTTCCTCTCTCCTCTGAAACATTAGAGAGAGGTGCTGTAGAAGGGGATGTTACACAAAAGTTCAGAAAGCCACTCAGATAAGCACTGAAACGTTTAGATGCTTAACCAAAATAGACTCTCTCATATTTTATATTTTCCCTCTTCTTTCTCCTCCCCTTCCCTTTTTCCTCTGTTCACTGCAGATGCTTTTTATTCCCTGGCACCACACATTGCTTCCTCTTAAACTTGTGCTCCCCTTGACCAGACCTGTGGCATTCCTTTCCTTCCCAGTTAAATACAGTGATGTATTTGGCTTAGCTTTTCTTCCTCACTTCTCCTCTCTGAGGTCGACTGCTATTTTTCCCCATTTCCAGGCTTTTTCTTGCCTTTTTTTGTTCCCTTTTGACTTCTCAGTTGCTACCCTGCAACAGACCCTTTGATATAATTCCATAAAATCCATAGACAAGCTTCATCGGGTCTTGGGAGTTCCCACTGGATGGCTGCTGCTTAATTATCCTATAAGATCTGTGGCTTCTTTGGATCAGATGTGCTCCAGAATATATTGCACTCCTCAGGCCGGGAGGAAGACTTCAAGCATATAACATCTGAAGGAGCTATCAGATCTGCTGAGACATCTTGATGGACTGTTAAGGTATTGTCACAGGCTTGGTGGGAACTGAGAGAGAGGGAAAAGGAAATTGCTGGAAATAAGGTTGATGATTGTGTATATCACTCACAATAAATTTTTTAACCCTCAGTGCGGGGGAAAAAAAGTCTTATTTATTCACCAAAGGTCTATTGAGTCTCATTTGCAAAAACTAGCAGACAGATTTTTTAGCTCTGCACCCCTGCCAGTGTGGAGCATATTTCCCTTACCCCTGGGACTTGGGGAAAGAGCCCAAAGGGCCCCTCAGCTCCTCCCCACTGAAGGGGAATGCTGCAGTGGGTTAAACCTGCAGGGTCCTGATGGGTTGCTTGAGGCTGAAGAGGAGCAAGGATGAGCAGTGGGTGCCCTCAGCGCTTTCCATCACCAGCTGCAAGCAAGGAAATGTAGTTTGGTGCACAGAAATTGGTAACTGGTACCTGTTGTCTAATAAAACCTTGGATGCAGAGTGGTGGAAACTATTGGGGCCAAAAAGGGCTGTTATATAAACCCACTCTTTAGAATGTTATCCTGCTCTAAAGCCTTTTGTGGCTGTGGGGATTTCTTTGCTACTTCAAAATAGTTCAGTTGCCTTGTTCCCTGTCCAGTTCACAGCTGCACACACAGGTAAATTGTTGCATTTTCTGTGTGCTGGTTCTTCTCTTCAACTGCGAAAAGGAGCACAGAAGCAGCATCTTAAATGTCTCTGAATCTGTGATTTAGCAGGCAAAAAAGAAGTTAGGGGGGCAGCCTGTGGGTTTGCTTGCCTCCCCAGTCAGTCGTGACTGATTGGTTCATCACAGTGCAATGGGATTCCTGTAAAGATACATCCTAACACCAACTGCTGAACAAGTTATTAATTCTTTTCAGAATAATTTTGGCCTTTGTTTCTTGAACTTGAGACTGTATGAACCTTTGGTGAATGTTAGCAGCTACTGCTAATTAAATCTTCATAATAAAGTCTAGTTCATTTAATGAAGTGCATTATGGGTTTGTTTTGGGTTTTTTTTTTTTCAGGTGGGGAGAAAGAAGTCTATTTGCACTTTCAAATGATGCAGTAAGGAAAAGTGGGTGTTTCTTGATTTAGTCTGTGCCAGTCAGGCCTAGTACTCAAGCTCTCTTCAACATAAATGTTCTGATGCAATATCACCAGCCATCCACACTGACTTCTGGGCTTTGATTGGCTTCTACAGGGCCAGCACATTTCTCCTTGCAGGATATGGACCTGTGGTGCACTGAGTATTCACTATTTTATAGGAGTGTGTGTGCTTTAACAGTTTGGTGTTAGCCTTGTTGAGCTTCTTTCACTGTGAGTTACCCTCTGTCTACAAGACAGATCAAGCAGGTTTGGCAAATTATTAGTGTAACTTCAGAGAAAGGTGTGTTGAAAAAGTTCTTTGGCTATTTTAGCTCCATTTCTAATTCCAACTTTAAAGAAAAAACAAAAGCCCTCAAAGTTGCTTTCAATGTCAGCTCTCTGAATGTTATTGCTGTATCAGAGGATATGTTTGTGTAATGGGATTCCCAGAAATACTTTCTGACATGAGTGCCTCCTGTGATGCAAAATGTGGTTGATGATGATTCTGTTCAAAGTGTCTATGAATAAGCCAAGAGTTCTGGGGGATGGTGACATTTAACAGGTTTGTCCTTGCCAGGAATTTATTTCCTAATCTATTTTTCTTTGACTGCTTTTCTAATGTTACCTTTTGAGAACTGTAAAGTTGAACAGGTCTGTCTTTGAGCTGATACGAGAAATCTCCTCAAAAGGTACCAAGACACTACATCTTGTAGAAAAAGTGTACTCTTCTTTTAATGACCTCTTGTGAAATGATTTCGTAAGATTTTCGTATTTGTGCTTAATACACCATACAAAATGTATTAATCTGTGTGCTCGTTCTGACATGACATTTGTGCATGAATAAAAACCGATTCAGTTGCTTTGCCTGCTCACGACTATCATACATCATACTTTCCATATTTCATTTTTGACATATGCTTCTTAAAATCATTTCATGAAAAATTTTACTTTAATTTTTACCAAACAAAAGGAATATTGCATGAGGAAAAAAATGCATATGTTCCTTTATTTCTTTTATCTTTTTTTTTATTTTATTTTTTAATATTGACTCAGAAAAGCTCTTGCTCTTATTGGCTTTGTGAGTGTGAAGCATATCCGAATTGTGCATGGAAGATAGAGACTTGAATTTATTCCAGTTGCTTCACAGTTTGCACATCAATTGCCTGTCACTTAAAGGAATTTTGGGTTCTGCATGAAATAGCTCTGAAGTGGTTTAAAAAAAGATTTTAGCTACATAATGTCATTTTTACGCAAGTTTATATTTTTGTATAGGTTCAAATCTGAACAGAACAACAATAGCAATTATTAAATGGATAATTCTAATAGTTGCACAAAGCAGAGACATACCTAAACAGGCAAAATAAAGCTGATATGAATATTTCAGAAGTAGCACATCAGAAAGTCAATAGGAAGTAAGAGAAGAAATTTTGATGTGACTTTATTTTTACCTTATGGATTCATTTTGTGTGTTTTCTGTTCTCCATTGTTTGCAGATTTGGTTGCTATGTGCTTTCTGTCTTTCATTTCATGTTGAATTTTAGTTTGGACCAGTTACCAGTATATGGCTCGTTCCTAATTTTTTTCTTTCCTTTTTTTAAATCTTCTTTTGCCTCCTTCATCCCAACTCATGCAAACAATTGTACTTGCTTTTTGTAATATTACAACGTTTACTGACCAATTTTCTTCTCTGGTCTCTCTGTTTTTCAACCATTTTTGTTGATTTTTATGTTTGATTTTAATTTAACAATTTAAGAAACAGTTGAACGGAGTGCAGGAGCAACAAGATCCCTACCTGCTACTTACTCATACAAGCCATTCTTTTCAACACGGCCATATCAGTCATGGACAACAGCTCCAATTACAGTGCCTGGGCAAACCAAATCAGGCTTCACTTCCTTATCAAGCTCTTCCTCTAACACTCCTACAGCTTCCCCATTAAAATCAATATGGTCTGTTTCTTCTACTTCTCCAATCAAATCCACGTTAGGAGCTTCTACCACATCTTCAGTTAAATCTGTTAGTGATGTAGCATCTCCGATTAGATCATTTCGGACAATCTCTTCGCCAATAAAAACTGTGGTCTCGCAGCCTCCCTACAGCATGCAGGTTACTTCAGGCTCTTTCGTCAGAGCTCCCGCAGTCACAGAAGCTGCCAGCCTCAAAGGGCTGGCCTCCACTACCACATTCCCCTCTCGGACATCTCCAGTGACTACAGCAGGATCTCTCTTGGAGAGATCGTCCATAACCATGACGCCTCCAGCATCCCCCAAATCCAACATTAACATGTACTCTTCGAGCTTGCCGCTTAAATCGGTCATCACATCAGCATCTTCACTTTTGTCGTCCCCTCTAAAGTCAGTGGTGTCACCTGCTAAGTCAGCAGTTGATGCTGTTTCATCCACTAAAGTCATGATGGCCTCGTCTCTCTCGTCGCCAGCAAAACATGTAGCTGGGCACACAGATGTTCCATTGCTTAATGGGTCTGTGTCACCTCTGAAATACCCATCTTCGGCCAACTTGATAAATGGATCCAAAGCTGCAGCTGTTTTCCAAGACAAGATCGCTGCAGCTGCACATTCTGCAACTTGTGCTGCTAACGCAGTTGCTGACACGGCTGAGAGAGTGTTTTCAACAGCTACAACAATGTCATTTTCTCCACTCAGGTCATTTGTGTCTTCAGCACCATCAGCTTTCCAGTCAATGAGAACTCCTCCCGCAGGTGCTTTGTACACAGCCCTTGGGTCAATATCTGCAACTACCTCATCAGTAACTTCATCAACAATAACAGTGCCGGTATATTCTGTAGTCAATGTTTTGTCTGAACCAGCATTAAAGAAGCTCCCAGAGTCGTCTTCACTTACAAAATCAGCTGCTGCGTTACTGTCACCTATTAAAACATTGACTACAGAGGCACGCACGCAGCCTACCTTTACTCGAACTTCATCTCCAATAAAATCATCCTTGTTTTTAGCACCCTCTGCTCTCAAATTGTCCACACCATCTTCCTTATCCTCCAGTCAGGAGATACTGAAAGATGTTGCTGAAATGAAAGAGGATCTGATAAGAATGACTGCAATATTGCAGACAGATGTCGCAGAGGACAAACCGTTCCAACCTGACATACCAAAAGAGGGTAGAATTGATGATGAAGAGCCCTTTAAAATTGTTGAGAAAGTAAAAGAGGACTTAGTAAAAGTTAGTGAGATTCTGAAAAAGGATGTGTGTTTAGAAAGTAAAGGGTCGGCTAAAGTATCCAAAAGTGATCAAGGACACCTGTCTGAGGATGACTGGGTAGAGTTCAGTACAGAGGAGATTGATGAAGCGAGACAGCAAGCTTTGACAAGCCCTCCTATATCTGTTCCAGAGAAGGCCCAAATTAAAACTAAAACCATGTCGGAAAAGGATTATAGCTTGTCAAAAGTTATTGATTACTTAGCAAATGATATCGGTAGCAGTTCATTAACAAACATAAAGTACAAGTTTGAAGAGGGGAAAAAAGAAGGTGAAGAGAGACAAAAGCGCATTCTAAAACCAGCCATCGCTTTGCAGGAACATAAACTTAAAATGCCTCCAGCCTCCATGAGGCCTTCAACATCGGAAAAGGAGTTATGCAAAATTGCAGACTCCTTTTTTGGAACAGACACTATTCTAGAGTCTCCAGATGACTTTTCTCAACACGACCAAGATAAGAGTCCCTTGTCTGACAGTGGCTTTGAAACAAGGAGCGAAAAGACACCTTCTGCCCCACAAAGTGCTGAAAGCACGGGGCCAAAACCACTTTTCCACGATGTGCCCATCCCTCCCGTCATTACAGAGACGAGAACTGAAGTAGTTCATGTCATCCGCAGCTACGAGCCATCATCGGAAGATATTCCAGAGCAGAAGGCAGAGGAGCTACCGGCCTCAAAACCTACCCCTGCGTTTATGGAGCTGGAGCAAAAACCTTCCGGGTCTATTAAAGAGAAGGTTAAAGCTTTTCAAATGAAAGCCAGCAGCAGTGAAGAAGACGACCATAAGTGCGTCCTCAGTAAAGGTGTCCGAGTGAAAGAAGAAACTCATATCACTACAACAACCAGGATGGTTTATCATAAACCTCCATGCACAGAAAGTACCTCTGAAAGAATCGAGGAAACAATGTCTGTTCATGACATAATGAAAGCCTTTCAGTCTGGACGTGACCCTTCCAAAGAACTGGCAGGTCTGTTTGAACATAAATCATCAGTAACGTCCGATGTTAGCAAGTCTGCTGAAACTTCACCACAACATGCAGAGAAGGACAGCAAAATGAAACCCAAACTGGAGCGAATAATAGAGGTCCATATTGAACAAGGTAATCAGGCTGAACCTACTGAAGTCATTATTAGAGAAACAAAAAAGCATCCAGAAAAAGAAATGTATGTATATCAGAAAGACTTACCTCGGGGAGATATTAACTTAAAAGAGTTGGAAAAACATGATGCTTTTCCTTGTTCAGACGAACAAGGTCAGCAAGAAGAAGAGGAGCTCACGGCCGAAGAGTCACTTCCTTCTTATCTGGAATCCTCTAGAGTTAACACTCCCGTGTCCCAGGAAGAAGACAGTCGCCCTAGTTCTGCTCAACTCATGTCTGATGACTCTTACAAAACACTGAAGCTTTTGAGTCAGCACTCAATAGAATACCATGATGATGAGTTGTCAGAACTAAGAGGGGAGTCTTACAGGTTTGCTGAGAAAATGCTTCTTTCAGAAAAGCTAGATGTGTCTCATTCTGATACTGAGGAGTCAGTTACTGACCATGCTCTACCCCTTAGTGCAGAGTTACAGGGGACTGATAAACGATGCAGAGAAAAAGTAGCTACTGCCCCCAAAAAAGAGATTCTCTCCAAAATCTATAAAGATGTGTCTGAAAATGGTGTAGGTAAAATGTCTAAGGAGGATCATTATGATAAAGTGACAGTGTTACACTACACTGGAGATGTTAGTAGTCCCAAACATGCGATGTGGATGCGCTTTACTGAGGACAGATTAGACAGAGGTAGAGAAAAGTTGATATATGAAGACAGGGTGGACAGGACTGTTAAAGAGGCAGAAGAAAAACTGACTGAAGTATCCCAGTTTTTTCGGGATAAAACAGAGAAGTTGAATGATGAGCTACAGTCTCCAGAGAAAAAGCAGCATAAAAAAAATGGCAAGGAAATACATTCTAGCCAGAGCTCTGCCAGCAGCAGCCCTGAGAAAGTTCTGCTCTCTGAGTTGCCATCGTCCGGGGATGAATGGAGTAAGGTGAAGCAGTATGCACATGATGGGAAGTGCTTTCCCAAGGTGGATGAAAGAAAAGCATCCAGTTTGCCCAGCAGTCCTGAAAAAAGGATATATGTGCAACCTGCAGAGGACTCTAAACGAACTATGGAACACAAAGGAAGTGCTCAGCAGACTGGAGTACCTGAGACTGGATTTCAGCTGAAGCAATCAAAGCTCAGTTCCATTAGGCTTAAATTTGAACAAGGTATAAGTCCCAGGAGTAAGGACGTAACTCAAGAAGAAAAAAAGCTGGATGGTCAGTCCAAAATTCCAGTAAAAAAATTGCAAGAAAGTAAGTTACCAGTGTATCAGTCCTGTTCAAGAGAGAAACACGCAAAGCAAGTAGAGGTCATTGATGGGAGCACAGCTTTACAGAAAGAGGTGAAAATACAGGAAGACCTTGTTCCAGGTAAAGGGAAAGCTGTCGAAGACTTTCATGCTTCAGACCCACAGAAACAAAGAACTGAGATGAGGAAAGGCGTGCCAGAATGCGTTTCAGAACCGCGGGCAAAAGAGCTGGCGTATGGCTCAGACTCAACGACGAAGGGACACTGGGACAAAAAAATCTATAGGACGTGGGAAAGTCCTGGAACTTCTAACCATAAAACACAGAAGGAAAAACTTTCACATGTGCTGGTTCCAGATACAGTAAAAGAAAACCATGTCGATCATGCTGAATCTAAAACTGACAAAAAAAGTGAATTTATCACTGTGACAGAGCACAAAGTGGCCTCAAATGGAATCCATTCAGAAGAAGTGAAGGAAGTGACTGTAAAATCTCCCTCAAAAAGGGTTTTATACAGAGAATTTGTTGTCAGGGAGGGGGAGCGTAATGGTGAAGTGGCTGATAAAATATCCAAAAGGAAAGAAGAAATTGCTGTGTCCCATATTCCAGTCAGAATTGTTGAGGAGAAGAGAGCCATGCTTGATGGTGTCTATGAACTTTCAGCTAAAGTATCCCAGTCAGCTGTGATTCAGGAGAAAGTTGAAAGACAGATTGATTATGTGGAAGATGAAAAAATAAAGCATTCAGAAATCAGAAAAGTTACCAAGCAGCAGAGCTCAATAGGTCTAAGTCCTCCTGCTGAGGAAGCAGAGCTATCCCCTAGCAAATCACCAGATTCTTTAGAATGTAGCCCAGGAAAGGAATTTCCTTCAAGTGACGTAGTTGACCCTGGTGCCAGTGATTACTTGGATAAAGTTGCACCGCTAGTAAGCACTGAGGGAGTAAAAGAAATTAAGACCTTACCTGTTTATGTCAGTTTTGTTCAAGTAGGAAAGCAATATGAGAAAGAGGTGCAACAAGGAAGTATTAAAAAAATTGTCAGTCAGGAGAGTAAGACAGTACAAGAGACGAGGGGGACATTTTACACAGCTAGACAGCAAAAACAACCTCCTTCTCCGCAAGGTAGCCCAGAAGATGACACGCTAGAACAAGTGTCCTTTATAGACAGCTCTGGTAAAAGCCCTTTAACACCAGAAACACCAAGTTCAGAGGAAGTGAGTTACGAGTTTACATCTAAAACACCTGACTCACTAATAGCTTATATCCCAGGAAAGCCCAGCCCTATACCCGAGGTATCTGAGGAGTCAGAGGAGGAAGCAGAGGCTAAGACAACTTCTGTGAAACAGGCAGAGGTTGAGGAACCACAGATTGACAAAGCATTGCCCAATCTTATAAATAAGGACTCTAACAAAAGACCCAAAGGTAACCGAGTTGCCTATATTGAATTCCCTCCTCCTCCACCACTGGATGCAGATCAAGGCGAGTCAGAAAAGAAGCCTCCTTATTCCACTGAGAGTGAAATGGAGATGACTGAAGTGAACTTGCAAGATGAACATGACAAATGCCAACTGGCTGAACCTGTCATAAGAGTGCAGCCACCGTCTCCTGTGCCACCGGGAGCAGATGTCAGTGACTCCAGTGATGATGAATCCCTCTATCAACCTGTTCCGCTGAAAAAGTACACGTTCAAACTGAAAGAGCTGGAAGATGACCAGAAAGAAACCTCAAAACCCAGAGCCCCTGAAAAGATTGAGAAACAGAAAGAGTTAGGACATCCCACTTCTGGGAAACCCAATGAGTTTGACACTGGGCTTGATTCACCCCAGAATGATGTAGTGCAAAATGGGAGTAACAATGACCAGTCTGTCACAGAGTGTTCCATAGCAACCACTGCAGAATTCTCCCATGATACCGATGCGACAGAGATTGACTCTCTTGACGGTTATGATTTGCAAGATGAAGATGATGGTTTAACTGAGAGTGATTCTAAACTTGCAGGTCCGGCAGTTGAGACCAAAAAGGACGTATGGACTACAGAAGGCATTGTAAAGCAGACTGATCGCTGCTTTAGCCAGAGTAAGCTTGAAGTCATTGAGGAGGAAGGCAAGGTAGGCCCTGAAGAAGACAAGACACCTTCAAAAGGTCCATCTTCTGACAAAGCTGGAGATAAGAGCGATAAGAAGTCAGGGGCACAGTTTTTCTCTTTGGAAGGCAGACACCCTGACAGGACTGTATTTCCTGACTCCTATTTCAGTTACAAAGTAGACGAAGAATTTGCAACACCTTTCAAAACTGTGGCCACCAAGAGTCTAGATTTTGACCCGTGGTCCAATAACCGAGGTGACGATGAAGTGTTTGAGACTAAATCAAGGGATGATGAGGCTAAGCCATTTGGTCTGGCAGTGGAAGACAGATCTCAAGCAACAACACCTGACACAACTCCAGCCAGAACTCCAACAGATGAGAGTACGCCAACTAGCGAGCCCAACCCCTTCCCATTTCATGAGGGGAAGATGTTTGAGATGACTCGCAGTGGTGCAATTGACATGAGCAAGAGGGATTTTGTTGAAGAAAGACTCCAATTTTTTCAGATTGGTGAGCATACTTCTGAAGGGAAGTCAGGGGACAAGGGGGAAGGGGATAAAAGTACAGTCACTGCCATCACACAGCCACAGGCAGGGGACAGCACTGTAGAAACAAACCTAGAGAGACCAGTAGAAACAACAGCAGTTGAAAATAAGCCCGGCATCCAGGCCAGTGGAGATTGCATGGAACAAACACTTGGTAGTAACTCACTGGAGAAATCATCGGCAGCAGTAAACGCTTCCAAAGTTGATCCCAAATTGCGCACACCAATTAAAATGGGAATTTCTGCTTCCACCATGACTCTGAAGAAAGATGGCCCTGGCGAAGTGACAGATAAGATAGAAGCTGTGATGCCAAGTGGTCAGGGATTAGAAAATGAAACTGTAGAAGTGATTGCGAGTTCAGCTTCTAGCCAGACGAGCTGTAGGCAAACAGAAAACACTGATTTTCCAAAAGATAATTTTAATAACAACAACAATTTGGATTCATCTGCTGTCCCTACAGATGATATTACCCGTAATGTAGTGCTAAAAGAACATTTGGAACCGAAATGTTCCCTCCAGAAAGCTAATCAAGCAAAAAGCACTTCAGGAAAAGGTACAGGGACAACACAAGGACACAGAGTAAGAGATAAGCAAAAACCACACGGAGAGCAGCAGAAGTCAACAGAGTTGGTAGGGGCTAGAGGAAAATCAAAGCTTCCTGTAAAGGCCAGCTCAGTAAAACAAGCCTTTTCACAAAATAATCTCCAAAGCAACACAGGGAGTAAAGTGAGAGAGGCTAGTAAGCCTGACAAAGCGAAACAAAATAATTCTTCTCCCTGTCTAGAAGCAAGGTCTAGGATTCCTGTAAAAAATACACATAGGAGTAATCTAGCTAGAAGAACTCCAGCCCTGCCAAAACAAGAGCAGGTAGAGAAAGAAAAACCAAAACAACTTCCTTCTAAATTACCAGTAAAGGTAAGATCTACCTCCGTCACCATGACAACAGTTAAAGTAAAGAAAAGTCAGCTTAGGGAGGTATGTAAACATTCTATTGAATATTTTAAGGGAATTAGTGGTGAGACATTAAAGCTTGTGGATCGTCTTTCTGATGAAGAGAAAAAGATGCAGTCAGAGGTCTCTGATGATGAAGAAGACAGTACATCAAGGAACACATCCTTATCAGAAGCTACTCAAGTTTACCAGCCTTCCATTACACCGAAGTCTGCTAGAGACATGAGAACAGAGGCAGCATCTATAAAATCAAAGATTGAAAAGGCCGACAGTGAGAGGAGGAGGAGTAAGAGGACTGGTGAGAATGAAGGCAGTCAGGTTTCTGGAGCTCTCATGGCTCACCTCGTGGAGATCAAGCCTAGTTTGTAAAACTTTCAACTTGTTGATCCTAGTGCATGAACTGTTGTGATTGCCTGTGGAGTGACTTAACTGTAGTTTTCATTCTGTCATTGTCATCTGTATGTGCTGTCTTATTCTCTTTTTTCTTCCTTCAAACAAATTCTGTACTGTAGAAAGCTAGTGAAGCATGCCAAAGACATTCATGTAACTCAGAAATTGATGTAACTCAGAAATTGAAAGATGTCTTTTGTGACAGCAAATTGATTCTGTCAAAGTAGAGAAAATAGACAATAATCTGGCCTTGGTGGTTTTCACCAGTAATTGAACAACTTGTCTACAGTCTTAACAGCTAGATTGTCAGCATGTTTGGTTTCATTACACGACATCATGTAGTTTTTACATTTGGCTTTACACAGGTGAAAATATGAAAGCTGTGAAAAAAATTTTGTTTTGTAGGTTCTTAGGTCACACAGCCATTCTAGTAAACAATATAAGCACTGTCAACTTAGTCAATTAAAGCTATTATTTATAATAAACTATTATCCGGTATTGTGGTTTTCTGTGCAAAACCTTTTTAATTGAGAAATTGTAAATCACAGGTCCACAGAGTCCATGTGAACGGACAGATATAAGGATGGCAATTGTAGCTGATCACCTAGGACTTAGCTGGACAGGTAAGCTTTTCTGCTTTAATATTGAAATCAGTCTCTGCTATTGCATTTTTAGGTATTCCTTTACCAAAAGACGCAGCAAGACTGCATCAGGCTCTCCCAAATTCACAGCCAGGCCAGCTTCCCAAAACACGCAAAGAAGTTATTCCTAGATCTTGCAATAAATCAGAGAGAAACTCACAGAGAAAATATCTAAAAGGCTCTCAAGATGTTCCCCCAAGGAGCTGAGAGGCTCTACCTGCTCAGGCTCAGGGCTGCCTCTGCGGTGTCTGCTGACTCTGCACAGCACTTTCCCCCAAGCCCTGGCTGCAGGGAGCCCAGCAGTGCCCCAGCAAGTCGGTGCTGGAGGTGTTTTCACTGTCTGCCTGCCCACAGCCCCATATGCTGGTGGGCAGAGCTGGCCCTTCCTGGGCTCGCAGCGGCAGCAGCCAGCTCTGCCCAGGCTCAGGTGACGACAGCACCGGTGCTGAGCTGCACAGGGAGCTCCCAGGGGAGTGACAATCAGAGGAAATAAACAGAATTTATAAATTAGCAGTGACGAGGCAGCCTACAGGGAGGGCTTTTTCATCATGTTCAAGCGGCTTACTGAGTACGAGTGTGATAATCGCTCCCGGAGATGATTGAAATTCAAAATGACGCCTTAGGAAAATAAAGTATGGGGATAGAATGCCATGTTTATTGTTATCCGTAAAGTTTGTGTCTGGCAGTTTTGTTGGCGTCTCTGTGACCTATGAAAGGTGGTATTTTTCAGCTTGACAAGACAATTGAGGGATTTGTGCTTTCTTTGGTGTTTTTGGGTTTGTTTTCTTTTCTCGCTTGCTTTTTTTGTCTTTATAGAACTGGCAAGAGAACTGAATTTTTCTGTGGATGAAATAAATCAAATCCGAGTAGAAAACCCAAATTCTCTTATTGCTCAAAGCTTCATGTTATTAAAAAAGTGGGTTACCAGAGATGGGAAAAATGCCACAAGTAAGTTTGAGTAGTTACTTTTGTTGTTTATAAATTATAGACCATTTCATCTGTTGCCAAGTTGAAGAAAACATTATGAATGTCCTTCACAAACCAAAAAGAAGTTTCAGTTACATTTTTACCAGGAATCAGAAATATGTCATATTTATTCACTGTATACACAGAAGGAAATTATATTTTCTCCACATCCATAATTGATGGCACAAGTAATGAGCTTAAACTCCAGTAAAGAAAATAATAGGGAAAACTTTCCAATAGCAAGGAATGTGAAACATGGATATAGACTGGCTGGAAAATTTAGGCAGTCTCACAGTATTGCAGGCCATAGGAAAAGACTAAACTTCTTCCTGGAAGGAGTGATGGAGACACTGCTTCTGTGCTGCTAATTCTGGGTTTATCTGTGCATTTCACTTGAATTGCTCAAACTGAAAGAGAAGGGTTGATTTTTGTGTGGGGTCCATGGTGTTCGTTACCATTCTCTGATCCACAAACTCCTACACAGCATTTGAGTCTCCTGTGATCTCTTTCATTGCAAAAGTAATTTCCAGTATTGCTGTGCTCTCACAACAGGATTATTGTAAATGAGATTTCATGATGTACTTCATGAACATGCATTATTACCTACATGACTGCCTATTCTGTTGTTCCTCAAAACAGAATGGTAAAAGGATTTTTACACTCCCTTTACGCTCCAGTAAAAGGATATTTTGTATCAGTAGTAAGTAAATACATTCTTTAAGAACTCCCTGACCTTATTCTTTGTGCTTTTTGTGTTTTAATATAATTACACTTGGAGAGAGTGTAGACTCTTAATACATGTATACCTTGAACAAGTAGGCAGCTGAATGACTGCTCAGACAAATGCTGGGGTTTGCTAGAACCAAAGGCATTGGGACATTCCAGCAATTTGTAAGTAATGTGATGTGAAAGTAACTGAGAAAAATGATTACACAGTTCTGCAATGCCGAACCTTTTTCTGATGTGTTTTATTTTTTTTTCAGCTGATGCCTTAACTTCTGTATTGACAAAAATTAATCGAATAGATATCGTGACCCTGTTGGAAGGACCAATATTTGATTATGGAAATATTTCAGGCACCAGAAGTTTTGCAGATGAAAATAACGTTTTTCATGATCCCATTGATGGTAATTGAATTCCGTAGTCATATTTAATTCAGTGACATGTCCAATAATAATGTTGTATGAACTATACTTTAAAGAAAGATTGTAAGTTCTACAGAAACAATTATTTTAAATGTGTAAAGGGGTTTTCCTCTCCTAAAGCATGATACAATAGAGTCACAGAATATCCTCAGCTGAAAGGAACCCACGAAGATCATCGAGTCCAACTCCTGGCCCTGCACAGGACACCCCAGGAATCACACCCTGTGCCTGAGAACGTTGTCCAAACACTTCTCGAACTCTGTCAGGTTTGGTGCTGTGACCAATTCTCTGTCCCAGTGCCTGGCCACCCTCTGGGTGAAAAACCTCTTCCTAATATCCAGCCTACACCTCCCTGACAGAGCTTCCTGCTGACTCACATCCTGCTGACCCCCAGGTCCCTTTCCACAGGGCTGCTCTCCAGCCTCTCCTTCCCCAGCCTGTGCACACAGCCAGGGCTGCCCCATCCCAGGTGCAGAGCCCAGCACTTGTCTTCGTTAAACTTCACTTGGTTGGTGATTGCCCAGCCCTCCCTGCCTTGGAGGGTGTCCACAGCTGCTCCCAATTTCATATCATTGCCAAACTTCCTTAGAACACCTTCAAGTGCTGCAATCCAAGTCATTTATGGGGATATGTAGGTTGCACATTCATATCTCAATAAGTCAGAGCCCCACAAATGTGTGCCTGAGTAAATTTGTTCCCACTAGCCTCAGTGCCAGTTGACAAGACCAAGCTTTTCTCCTGCAGCAGCTGTTCTTTGAGGCTTGCCCATGGCTATTTTTTATGTGCTTGGTATTGCATGCTTGACAAGTCACCTGGAAATATGTGTGTTCTTTGGCTTCCTGTCTAGATATGTAGTAGTAAAGATTCTTCAAGGAACAAAAGAAGCAAGAACAAGGGGGAAAAAGTGCATACTGTTTGCATGAAATCAATTAATGTGCAATTTACTACCAAGCCTCTTTGAGACGTGTGAACATCGATTGCTTTATGATTTTCACTTGGACCATGTCTACAGTGGCAGTAGAAAAAGAAGGAAATGTTTTATTCGTGCATGAGTGAATATCTATTTCAGCCTGCTAATGGGTAAAACGGTGTAATAATTTTCACATGGAAGCTGTGTCAACTGAAAACAGAACTGTGCAGGTTAAATTTGAGTCAGATTTAAAGGATAAATGAAATTCCCCTTGTAAAGCAAAATTTCCATAGGAATGCTTATTATTTATCAGTATATTGAAGATGTTAAATGTTGGATTTTTCTTGTTTTAAATGTTAGATAACAGACACTGGATCATTACTTTGATTTTACTCACTTGTATTATAAATAGCTCCTTAAATAAGATTTTTTTTTTTTGTAAGTAACATTTCCTTTGGTTTTTGTAATTTGTTCAATTATGTTTTGGCTTTCTTTGTATTTTAGCAAGATTTTTTTTTTCCTTCAGAGCATATGAGCTCAGTGTACCTCCATTATTGAGCAGCATTGCTGGTCATTGAATCATTGCACTACAGAAATAGTTTTCTGTTGACATTTTAAGAAAGTGGCTCTTGAAATGTTGCTTGCGCCTTTTAATAGCAGCCTCAATGTTTTTATGAAAAAAGCGCTTCTCCGCAGTTGCTTTGTGTCTCTCCTCTTCTCTGAACCTTCCTCAAGCTTCCTTTCCTCACCAAGACCAGACCACCTTTGCCTTTCTCTCGGCTGGTTCAGGAAACAAACCCCAAGCCCTGTTGGTGCACCTCCCCTTGCAGGCAGCACAATGCCCAGTTAACCCCACAGCATGCGGTTTTTTTCCTTTCCTAGGTTGCCCAACCTCATTTGCCAGAATGTGAACTTAAGGTTTTGTTGCCATTTTTTTATGTGTATATTCGGTTTAATCCTTTTCTATGTTGTTTTTTTTTTTTTCATGTTTTCATCAATTTTTCTTTTCTCTTTATTTGATCAGTGTATCTGATTGTACCAATGTCACCAAGATCACCTCAATCTTCAAGATCACCAAGATCTCCTTACTCACCACAGTCCTCTCACCTGTATAACTTCACTGTACCTGAAATATTCATATAGCTCTCCCTTGTCGTGCTTTTGTTCTCTTATCCCTTCATTAACTTCCTTACTTTAGTTTTTTATCCTGCTGTGTATTTAGATCTACTATCTTCTAGTATCCTCATTAGGATCCATTTCTGTTCTTCATTCTTCAGCTAGTCCAGTCTTGTACTCTGTGGTTAAATTGGAGGTATATTTTAGTCACACTGTATTTCTGGTATTGTGTATTTTTATATAAAAGCATATTATAAATGTGGACCTGTTTTAGAAATAATACCTACTGACAAAAACCGTGGCTGTCCTATGTTATGATCTACTGCTGTCTTTAAAATCTGTTTATTAAACTTCCAAATTTAAAAAAAAAATAAATAAATAAAAACTTGGAAATAAAGATTTAAACAATATGGCTGCAAGAGATTGTCTTGTATGTAAAGGGACAACCACCCTTGTCCACATTTGATTTATTGCATGCTCATAAGACAATCTGCTATAGCTTGAAAACGTTTAAAATGGCTGCAAAAACAATTGCTGAAAACTTTAGAGACTATTAAAAAATAGTCAGAAGTACTGGCTTCACTGGCAGTACTCATTCTTTGTTCCATCTCTGTAGGGCAAAGTAACAAAATCTATCAGAACTGCATTGGTTTTTATCCACCTGCACCTCCTCATATGTTTCATACTTTATGTAACCCATGACTCATTTGGCATTTGCTTATTTGTCGCTCCATGCTTCATCCCAGTCAGTCCAAATGTGCTGTCTTCCTTAGGTTATCCCTCCATTCAAGTGGAACTGGAAACTCCCACTGGGTTGCGCTTCGTGCCGCCCACCCCTTTCCACCAGGACGATTTCCTTAGCGACTCCTCTAGCCTAGAGTCACCCCTTAGAACTCCCAGTAGACTGAGTGACGTGTTAGTGACCTCCCAGGGACACGTAGATGGTACAGCAGCAGCACCGCCAGTGGTGACTGAAGAAGACACTTCCCTGGATGACAGCAAAGTTGATTTCTCAGTGCCTAGAGAAGGAACACCTAAAGATATTTCCGTAGGCGAGAGCCAGTTGGAGGAAGTGGACCTTAAGGATTTTCCGCGGTATCTCGGTAGTTATGGCGGGATATCCAAAGATGCTAAACAAAGGCAGAGTGAAGAGACTAGTAAAAGAGGAGTGAGGACTGACCAGCCTGAGAGAGAGAAGTCTGGTACTGATGAGGAGATGACGGCAGAAAAGTTTAAGTCTCTGTTTGAGGACATCCATCTGGAAGAAGGAGCTGAGTCTGAGGAGATGACGGAAGAAAGAGTGTGGTCAATTCTTAGAGGTGTTCAACAAGCAGAACGCGAAATGTCTTCAATTACAGGTTGGCAGCCTGACTCCTCCAGCGTCTCCGAGGCGCCGACGTCGGGGCGCAGGATAGGCAGCAGCCTGCTGGATCGCCTGGATGAGAGGTGAGCACCCCGAGTTGCAGTGTGTGTGTGTGTGTGTGTGTGTGAGCAGTGCTGCTCTCTGCTCTGTGAGAACGTGTGTATTTACTCACAGATACATCTAAAAGAAAAAGCTTGACCTGGCCTCAGATATATTTGTTTTTAAAAATGCGTGTTTATCAGGTTTTGTTCTCGATATAGGCATTTGAGAAATATTGCATAGTATCCTTAGCAGGTAATATTACTTTTCATGTTCTTTATCTTGTGTATTTCTAATTAATCTAAGTGCTGCATAGATGTAGCTGGAATCAAGAACATATCTGAAACCAGGATACTGCATTGCTCTTATTTCTCGAGCACCTTTTTAGAAGTCATCCTTTCCATTTGCATCTCTTTGCCTTCCCTCAGATAGCTGTTACTTTTCCCATAAGCCAGTTTTTGAGTTGTCACTTCTTATAACACTTGCTTCAAGCATATTATGTCATGCTAATTTACTAGACTTTTAAAAAGATAAATTACAAGGCATGAGCTTTCAACATTCACAATCTGTGTTGTCCTGTTCAGCCCCACTGGTGCCCACTGGGTGAGGGGCTCCTGTGACCACTAATTGAAGGAGCCAGGTCTGCAGGAGCTATAAATCAGCACAGAATGATCATCTGCACAGTGATCATTTGTCTGTCAGCAGTTTACATCCTTTGCATCTTTGACTCAGGATGTTTTAAGGTTCAAGGTAGCATTAGATACTCTCTCATGGAATCCAGTGGGAATTTGGTCATTGATTTCAGCAAACTCATTGTCTTTCAATACTGTAAAGCACTTGAACTACTTGATGTGATTGCTTTTGTTAAGCAAGTGTTGTTATTCTGCATTTTATATTGTGTTAGATTAGTAAAATAGATCACTTTTGGAAGTAAAAGGGCTTCCTTAAGAAGATATCCGTTTCTAGCTAGATGAATTCACTTTGCTATCTTTTATGAGAGTTTTGCCAGTAACCAGCTGGCATATTTTCATATGTCAGTGTTGCACAGTCATAGTGTTTAACAGAAAGAGAGCAAAAATAAGTGCAGGTTGAACCTGTCCATAGGTAATCTGAGGCAAAATTCTGGTCAGCTTTCTGTCTTTTAATAACCTTCCTTGCCTTTGGCTCTGCGTGTTATTGAGACTCTGCAGTGCCTAAGGACTTATTTGCAGATAACAATATTTTTTAAAAGGCATGACCTATCTGGAGTACAGATATTGTACTTTGGGGGAAAAATAACTGGTAATTGCATGGTAACAGATACTTTCATCACGTCTTTGGTGAGAGAATGGTTTAAAAATTAGTGCCTCGAGGCTTTAGCTCATGATTATACAAGAGAGCTGGTAGGTTTTGTGTATTGTTTTTTCTCCTTTTCCTCCCCTCCACCAAGTGGAAGGAGATTAACATAAAACATTTGGCCTGGTTTGCAGTGTCCACCACATTTTCATTGCTCCTGAAACGATGCCATGATGCGGAAGACAAGGTTATTAAATAGATTGATGTCTGCAAGTGGAGTCTGAAATTTTACTTTTCTCTGTGTGAAATGTATGTGCTCAGACTGAAGGCTCCGTAAGAGGCTTGGTGCTTTGCCCTTCTGCCTGTGATTTAAGCCCTGAACAGCTGTCTGTTCCTTTTTCTCTTTTTTGTAGTTCGGACCAATGTCGGGATTCTGTTACCTCATATGTCAAAGAAGCAGGGAAGCCAGAAACAAATGGAAGCCTATCCGAGTCCACATCAGAGGCAAAAACTAAATCCTACATCCAGGAAGCTTTAAATGATGTGGGAAAACACAGTGACAAAGAAGCCCTGAAAACAAAGTCCCAGATCTCAACTGGTACTGATGAGCAAACGTTATCATCGACAGCATATCAGAAATCTTTGGAAGAGACCAGCAAGCCAACAACAGAAGGCAGCAAAACATCTGTGCCTGTCAGTGTGAAGAAGACGGGCTGGAGCACTTCTGAGGATGGCAAGCCAAGAGCAAGCATCCAAGAGGAGGAGGGAGCAGTAATGTCTGAACAGAAGGTACAGTATGTCCTGTAATAATTAACAGTGTGAGCAGTCCCTGTTGCCTGACATATTGGTTGACAAAATTTTTTTGTGTGACTTGTAATGTTGTTTGTGACAGGGTTAGGGGTTTGTTTTCTTTTTTATCCTCCTTTATGCCCTTTTCAGTTTATTACTGAATTGAGAAAAATGGAAGCTACTGGAAATTTATATTAGTGTTGTGAATAGAATGGGGTGGAGTGGGGATAGGCAGAGGAGCCAAGCAGGGCTGCAGAATCCCCTCCCTGCCTGGCCCTGAGCCCTGGAAGAGGTTGGAGCAGCTCCTGGGACCGCTGTCCCACATGGCTGGGGAACAGGCCCTTCCCTGCCATGGCACACCACCTATGCAAACAGTGCCAAACAGCTCAGCTGCCCTCCATCTGGTCCCACTAAGGTGTTGCCACTGGTTTCCCACTCTTCCTGTGACATTGGAGCAAAGAAATATAGGGACCCTTCAGGCTCTGTCCTGTTCTTTGTCCCCAACACTTCCTGCATTTTTTTAATTCTATTAATCTGCAGAAAAATAAATTTTGGGTGATATTTAATCTTCTCCTGATGTTTTTTGTTTCGTGGCCTTGTTCTTCCAACTGCAAAGTCCGTCCAGCTAAGAGGAATCTAAAGATTTCCAAACGTGTAAAGCACTTTTCCAGGTGGTGGTTCTTCCTCCTTAAAATACTGCTGAGGGGCTCCCCTTCCTTTTTGCCTTGCCTGACTCGTACACCCTTAACTGCAGAACCCCAGTTATAAGTTGCTTTCTGACAATGAAGATTTTGGTAGCTTTCTCAGTTGCTTCTATTTATTTACCAGAAGCTTGAAAGTGAAGTTGGCTCAAAGGATGGCTTTTAGCCCAGTAGCTGCGTGCACCTCGCACCCCAGCAGTGGGAGGGACACCACAGAACAGACCTCAGGGCCAGTAGGGAACCAGGCTGGAAAGGGGAATTGCAGAGTTTCTTTTGCATTCCTCTCTCTGCTGAGATTATCTTTTCTTGCTCATAATACAGGAGGAGATTATAACTTCTGGAAGCAAGATATTTCAGTAGAATTGTTTCTACATGATATAGATATTTTTTGTATTGTAGCACAATAAAAATGTTGGCCGTGGTGGGCTGCAGTAAATCATTCAGTTTTAAATTAGTTCGTTTTAAACTATTCTTTCGATTATACAACCAAGAATTCTTTTATTAGATGGTAACATAATCAGTCTCAGCAGTTATGCAGCATATGATTGTTATTATCTTGTTATTACTTCGTGACACAGTCAGATCTTTCTTAATGTTTGCTAATTACTGGAATACTTACAAAATGTAAGTATTGCCTCCTTCAAAGGCAGTAAGAGGCAGATGGCAGCGTTCCTCAGTGCTTGGAGGCTTTGGGGCAGGCCTCAGTGTGGTGGTGCCGTGCTCTGATTGAAGCCAGGAGTGAGTGTGGCTGCACCCTGTAACGTGCTGAGGTTGTGCTGACACCCTGCACTTCCCCCTCTGCATTCCCACCCGTGGGAAGAGGAGTTGTCACCCACTTGTGTGTGCTCTTCACTGTTGGATATCCCATCTAGATTGGGAAGAATAAGTTAAGTGTTTTTCTTAGGCGTGCTCTCTGCACTGCTTCGATTTATTGGTAAAGGCTGGTTATCTTATCTGCTGAATAACAGGGCTTTTTACAGGCATGGTCGTTGAATAAACTGGTATCAGAGAATAATGTCACTTCAAAATGTGGGTCTCTCCAAAGCCTGAATGGGTAAGAAACTAGCATCTGTTAGAATGACAAGAACTGCTTCTGTTATCTTGTTGATATTTCTTCAATAATGCCTTCTAATCTAATTTGAATTCAATAAGTTTAATTACTAACGCAGTCCAATTCATGGTGAGACACTTCATGTGCTGTCATGAAAACAGAACGTTTCAACTCCAGTCTTTCTGCAAGGCATTCTTCAGAAATGCTCCATAAGGAGAAAAGTGTGGAAGAAACAGATGTATTTCTGTGGAGAGAAAGGGGGAAACAAACGAAAACTACTTGCCAAAGTAAGATATTTTCCCTGTGGCCCATTTGGAAAGAGCCAGGAAGCAATAGTCACCCACCTGCAGGAGGAGGGCTGCAGCAGTGTTTTGGCACAGAGTTTGCACCAAGAGATAAACTCAGACAATTGATACTGGTCTGATGCCTGATGACGTGGATGAAACAAATCCTTGGCCTCATCCCGAGTCCACGTAAACATTTACAAAAGCAGTGCAGTAATGGTGTAGGTCATATAATTCTCTACAAATGCTCAAGCATCAGATTCCAGTGATCTTTTTAAATGAGAGGAACGCAGCACAGTTGCTCTGTTATTCTGAAGAGGATGATGTCCAGCACATGGTCAAGGTGACTCTCAGTGTCAGAATTCCATCACAAATAAACCACTTAAAGCCATTTATTAAAAATAACTCTTCCTCTAAAGCCTTCATGCCCTCTGGAAATCTTCTGCTTTCTTCTTACTTCTTCAGGAGAGAATTGATTTATAATTTTTTGTATCTATATTTGACTAGTGCCAGAGGGCTGCAGATGAATTCTGTCATCCTGCCCTAAATGCTTTTTGTTATATAGTTCTTTTTCTCCTCCACCCACCTATGCCCACTCTTATTTTGCACATAATTTCTGAGAAATGCTTCTTGTTTAGGACGTCTTGGGCCAGATTCAAAAAGAGAAAGAGATTTGCAGTTCACAATAACCACTGTTCGTGATTTTAAATTCAGTTTGGGGCTGTCATTGGGTGACATAGAGGAAATTTTCAAATTTCTCTGCTCAGGAAAAGGTTGGTTCAGCCAAATATCATAGGAAAAGCCCTGTGTCTGTCACACACAGAGGTGTGAAGCCCTGTGTCAGGCATGTGCACACAGAACTGCTCAGCCCCAAAGCTGAGCTCCTTGGATTTTGGAGGGGAAAACAGCGGGGCTGGCAGAGGGTGCCAGGACAGAGCAGACTCCTGTGTGCAGCTGTGGGACCTCCCAGCCGGGCTGTGCCCCCCGAGCTGAGCTCTAGGAGCTCCCTTCCTGAAAAAATGCAGAGTGATTGTGCTTCACACTGCAGTTTGCCACTTATAAAAGCAGATAAATGCTGAGCAGGAAAGCCATTTACATGGAGAAGTTCTTCAGAAGGCCAGTTTCTAACCTTCTGTGTGGAGGTGCTCCACTGAGTCTTTCTGTGTGACTGTCTTTTTTGTATTAGGGAGTTCACTTCCCATACCTTGTGAAGCCACAAAATTTGTTTGAAAGAGTGATTTTTTAGGAGAAAAAAAAAATTCAATGAGTTATGACAAGGTTTAAGGGGTTTTTACAAAATATTTAAAAGAAGTGTGTAAGGTTTTGAAATTTCACAGGTCAGATGCATTCTAAATACCATTTTCTGAGACTTGAGAGCTGCTGAGGTATTCCATAGCTGGTGTAATTATCAGGTTACAGCATGCCAAGAGCAAAAAGGCCTCTTCCCATCATGTACTTCAGCAGTGAAACTGCGAGTCATTATGTACATAACAGAGCCAGGAAAACGCTGTCCGTGATAACCTCTGTTTTCTTCTCCTAGTCCTGATCAGCACGTTCTGTCTTGCAAACGTGCTGTTCAAGTGTACTAAAACTGCATTTATTAGGAATTTAGTGACAGTGACAGTGAGATTGAGAGTGATTCAAGCTCAGGTGAAGAGCAGAGAATTACCACAAGAGTTTACCGGCGGCGGTTGATTCTGAAGGTACTTTGTGGTCTGCTTTCTTGAGGCGACGTTGGCATGGACGTGGGCTTGGTCTGCTGTGTCACAATGCCACTTTTGGCATACTGGAGGCCCCCTGGTAGTGTGCTTGCCATTGTATGGATTTCTAACCCAGTGCTAGGTGGCCTTTCCTCGCTTAACACAGGTTTATGGGTGTGTTCTGCTGGAAAACAGCTCTGCTGCATGGAGTGCTGTGTCCCTCCCTGCCACTGCTGTGCATGGCATCTTAAAGGCTGCAGCTAGATGCAGCATGTTGGTGTGCTGCAGAGGAAATACGAGCTGCAGACAGAGATGAGTAACAGTCTTTGGGTTTTTTCTGTTTTCTTAAAAGAATTCTAAGTTACAAGTTAAACATTTGCAGGAATACATGAGTGGGATATAGGAAAGTGTGAGGCACGTACTCTGGTTGAAGCTTGTGGTCCTAAGTGCTTAATGTGTCTGGAAAACCTTCTCAATATAGCAGATGATCCTATTTTAAACATAGCAAAATTAATAAAAGTCTTTGCATTGCCTTCAGTAGGCTCTATGTAGTGTATTTATTTACAGGTGGCCTTTATTTACAGCACAATCTACTTTATATACTGATAACAATGACATGATCATATAAATAATTGCATTTGTCCTTACAGTATTTTTTGTGTGGTCACACAGTATGGCATTATTTTCCTGCAGCACAGAGCATGAGAAAATAATTTTGTATCAGAAACCATTATGCAATTCCTCAGTAGCTTACAGGATTTATTAGATTCTTATTAGAAAATCATGTAGTCAAGCCATGAAAAAAACCAGCCAGGCACCTTGGTTCTGTTACAGCACTAGTGCAGTTTGCCTAAGGTGTTATTCTCACTTTAGGAATAAATTGTGACATTTCAATTGCACATATCGATATCACAGTTGCTTGCATGCTTTGTGGAGAGGAGTCTGCACACCACAAAAGGCACTGCACCTTTTGTGTCGTGTGGGTGCCAGATAGGCTGCTCTGCACAGCTGCCAAGCAGTCCAAGGTGCAGATGCTTTTGGAAGAGGCAGGGTGATTTTCTGGCTGTCTTCGCCACGAATTCCTCAGTACACCCATGGTGCTTCCGCTCGGGAGAAGACTGGAACGGCAAAACTGAGCTCAGCAGAACTGAATGTTTTGCCTGATCCCCCATCTCTCCAGGCAGAACCTGCTGCCTTCCCTGGAAGGCCCTGGGCAGGTCAGGGTCTAACCCTTCCTCAGTAATTCCCCCTGCAGATAAGCCGTGACTGCTCAGGCTTAGGAATGTGGTTTCTGTTTTCAAACTGCGGGCGAGCACAGCCCCTCCAGTGCTGCAGGAGCCTCTGGTAACACACAAAGTGTAAGTGTGCTGCAGTTTCAAAGCCTGCATAGTTGGCCTGTGGCTAAGGGCCCCCACCCAGTTTATGGCTGAACTATTTTGGTGTCCGCTGGTTTGCAGTCAGGAAATGTTGGAGTAGAAAAGGGGAAAGCGTGTCAAAGGCAGCTTTCTCTTGCTCTCCGAGTGCAGGCCCTGTGTTTAGAAAAAGGCACAGAAAATTGGTTTTAAATGTGGTGGCATGATTTGGGGTGGAAGTTTGAACAGAGCCGTGGTAAAGCCGCATATGTGGTGTGGGGATCTGCAGCCAGTGCGGAGCCAGTGGGGAGGGTGCGCACGGCGAGTGGAGGCGGCTGAACCCCGCACTGTTGGGAACGTGTCTGATCCCAGCTGGGTTAGAGCTGTACCTGTCTCTTGATTAGAAAATACATGTGATTCTTTGGTTATTTTCTGATCATTTATAGCTTCTTTTTTTATCCCCCCCACTCTGCATCTCAAGACAAGCTTAAAAGAGAGCAAGGAAAAAATTTGAAAGCAACAATCACCAGGCCTTTTAGAGAAAGAGTTCGATAGCAGAAACAACCATTTTGATCATGTAAAGTTCATGAAATGGTGGTATGAAATGGAAAAACGAAGATTTAACATCAGTAGGGATCTGGACTTTTTTCTGCACGTTCCTGGGAGCACTTTGGGTGAACTGAAATCACTGCGAGGCCGTGCACAAGCCAAGGTGCAGCTCCTCGATCAGGGAAGAGGTCTCAGGATGTCGTGCTCAGAGGCCTGGAGCAATGCTCTGAGCCTGAAGAGGGAAAATAACTCACGTTGCTGCCTCAGGGCCTGCCTGGCAAGGTGGGTGCTGTGCCCGACCCCACAGCAGCAGTGGGGAGGGCATAGGGTGTGCAGAGGGTGTGCTTGGAGCCTCCTCTGGGCACAACTGCACGTGGGAACGGCGTTGTTTTACTGTAGCCTTTATTAATAGGATCACAGGATGGCTTGGGGTGGAAGGGACATGAAAGATTGTTCAGTTCCAACCCGCTGCCATGGGCTGGAACACCTACCAGTAGACCAGGATGCTCAGAGCCTCATCCAGCCTGGCCTTGAGCATTCCACAGATGGGTCATCCACAACTTCTCTGGGCAATCTGTGCCTGTGCCTCACCACCCTCCCAATAAAGAATTTCTCCCTAATATTAATTGCTCTTCCTAGTATTCATTACTGCCTGCACGTTGCATTAAAAGCAACAGAGGTACTCACACAGCCTGCAGGCATCAAGTTTGCTAACACCAAAACCTTGAGGATAAATTGAGTCCCATGGAAAAAAGGCTTTGCCTTGTGCCTCCACAGGTACTGCCAGGGCTGAATTGCTTCATTACCTTTGCTCTTCTTTCCCAACTTGTTTTTCCTCTCCGTGCCATTCTGCAGCATTGCTAACACTGTTACTTCCGTTTAACTGCTACCTTAGTTCTCTGCCCTGGCCCAAATATGGGGAAAGGCTTTTCTCTCCCACGGAGGTATTTTCCCAGCAGTCCAGGAGCTGAGTCCTGTCAAGTGCTCAGCACTCTAGAGCACATTCCCATGGGATTTAGCACTTCAGAGGGCTGAGCCCATAAAACCAGACAAGCAAGGACTGATGCCCATTTCCACATGTAATAGGATCATATTCTAACCTCAAGGTAGTGCAGATGTTTTTGTTTTCCTTCCTTTCCCCTCTTGTGTTCACATGGTGGATTGATGGGATGGGGCATTGCAAAAGAAATGGGTTTATGGTAGTGCAGGAATGTGAGCAATTAGCACACAAGGGAAAAATAAGAGTGCTTGCCACAATGTGCACATTCAAAGCCTGATCCAAAGCTCCTTTTATTCAGCCACGGCAGAAATCAGTGTCCAATTTTTCACGCTTTTTCAGAGGTTGTTAAATCTTTCATGGATACGAATTTTTGGCAAAAGCTGTTTTAGTAAGATTCTTTCCAAAAGGTTTATGGTAGAATGTAATGGAAAATAAAACATATTTCTAAGCAGTGGTTATTCAAATCTGATGTCATTTAGTATCTTGTACTTCTGCTATTTCTTGCCAATTTTTATTAAAGATCTGTCCCTTTCCACGCATTTTGTCCATGAAATGCCCCGTTACTGATCGTGGAGGGTGTGGTTCAGCCTGCATGGGTAAAATGGCCTGAGCAGCAGTCAGTCAAAGCTAGAGCCAGCAGCTCCCCTGCTCTTGCTGTTCAGAGGAAGCTTTATGGAAAATGAAATGTGGCCATCCTGTAGGTGATAAGAATTAAGTGCTTGTGCCCTGTGTGAGGAAAACGGGAAGCATTTCCTTTTGTGTACTCAGCTGGGCACAGCCCCTCTGCTGCAGTCCCTGGCTGGCTGGGAGAGCTGCAGGTGAGTGCCCTCACCCTGTCCTGCCCCACAAGAGTTGGAGCTGCCAGCCTCGGTAAAATGACCTGGAGTAAATTAAATCCCTGGCTACAAGTGCTGTTCTGAGGTGTGTTCATCACGCTGTCCTCCATGCCACACGCACCAGACCTGTGCCCCAGCTCCCAGGTGTGGGTTATATCCTCCGTCCCATTTGCAGCACCGTTTGCTCTCAGGTCTCCCTGCCCTGCCTGTTGTTTTGTTGGGATTTTTCTCCCCTCCTGTGGCTTTAGCAATACATCTGCCAACAAGCAACTCCAGACTCAGCACGGGCGCAGGCTGAGTCGTGGCGTCTGATTAGCAAGGTCTCCCTGAGCAGGCAGAACCCACTAATGAAAATGACCTTAATGAAAGATGTTTGTTTCTGCTGCCACTGCCACAGAGGCTCGAGACCCCGAGGAGACTGAGGCGCAGCTGCTGTTCATGCATTACAAGAATGTGATCTCGAGACTGAAGGGATTATGTCCTGATGCTGACTTAGGCCAGCGAGGGAAGAGGTCTGAGCGCTCTGTGCAGCTCCTGTTCCCATTGCAGCATTGCCTCTGGTCTTTGGCAAAATTAAATATTTAGGATCTTTCCATCTTGCTTATTTCCGCCTGCTTTTAAATTCCTTTTTATCCGTGTGGGTAAGACACAGCCAGCTGCACCTTTTTTCTCCGCTGTTACAACAACACTAGATGTATAGGAGGAATAAAAGGGACTATTATCCCTCTAGTAACAAAACAAACATGAAAGAAAACCAGACCTCTAACAAATCTGCAGTGAACTTTGGCACAATACTGCAGCACCGACTGTATAACTCCATTTATCTGGAGGTCCCTGGGAACACCCATAATCTGCAAATAACTGTTAAGAAAATCAGTGGAGCTGGCAAAGAAGACTTTGAGGAAACTGCTTTTTGCTTCTCCTGCCCTGGAGAGCAACAGAGAGAGGATCCCAGCTGGTTTTGGCAGGACTACACTCCAGTGAGCAGGGTGACATTAAAGCACTCTGCTTTGCAAAGCTTCCTGGCATGTTCTGGGGCTGAGGCTTGCAGACTGCAGCCTTTGTATGCTTTAGTCCCAGGGATATAACTGGGCTTCCAGTAATCACGGTATTAAGTTTTCTCCCTGCCTTTCTAAAGCTTTTGGTATTGTGGCAGTGGTTTTGACTGGTCAAGGGTAAAATGAAGCCCACATAAGTATGATGCAGCGGAAAGAATTTTGTTCTTTAGCCGTGACGCAGATGCACCAGCTTTGTGTTTAAAAACAGCTTTTGTTGACAAGGTCATCTAATGTGCCATTCTAACCCAATGCTGGTTTGAGGTCTCACAGCTAAAACTGCCAGTGGGTAGGGTTTTTTTCCCTAGCAAACATCCATCTTCAGAACTGCATAGGATTAGAAAAGTCAGTAAATCAGATCTACCTCCTGCCAGTTGTGAGCCCTCCTGCAATTTGTTTAACTACCCACCAGCAAGAGAATTATGAAAGCTGGATTTCACGCGTGCTGACTGCTGAGTATTTACAGCATTTATCCTTAAATTGTGCTTAAAGGAGCATGTAGCTAATTAAAACCCAAGATTCACCACACCTTTAAAACTGCATTTTCTTTCAAGAGACATCTTTCAGTGCAGCACTACACTTTTCATTTTAAAGCTGAACACAGTAATTCTCAGTAGGTTGTTTTAAGGGATCACCTTGCTCATAGCTGCAGAAAGGAGTCCAAGAACCAGTACATGTAAGTGCCAAGTAGCCTGGTGACCTTGCTACTGGCTATGTTGCTTTATTTCTGCTTTCCATGGGTTTTATTGTAGTGGCTTTTTGGATCCTCCTCATGAGAGTGAACCTTTCCATACCTCTGTCCTCTATGGGATGTCTGGGCCAGGGTTCCCTCCTGCTCCTTAGGGCACTGTGTTGGAACCCACATGTGGAAGCCCAGGAAAGAAATCATGCATCTGTTTCCCCATGTGCTGTGCATCTGATTAAAGCACAAAGTCTCCAGGATCAGTCTGTCCCCTCCCATCTCTGTGAGTAGGAAACCCCACAGGTTTCAGTTCCCAAACCCTTTACCCAGTGGCTGCCCCCCTGCCTCGCAGCAGTCCAGTCCAGTTCTCGTTTCTGCACCTCGCTGGTGAGAAGGGAAGCAGCCGCTGGTGCCCTGCTCGCCGCGGGGACCGACCTCGTACTTCCCTCCTCCTGCACAGAGCCAGCTGCAGTGCTGAGGCAGGTGTGTCATTTCTCCTTCTGGGACCCCTCCTCAGAGTCCTTCTGGGCAATGAATTGTTCAGGCTCCATCTGAAGGCTTCAGGAGCTGTTTGTTCTGCCGTGCTTTTGTAGGGACGCCACCATTCCCTGGCCTGGACACCTCAGCTGGGTCCCTTCAGCCCCTGATGTGTCTCAGGCACAGGACCTCATCCTTGTGTCCCTGTGCAGTGGGATCCCCCTGAACCTGCCCTTCCCTTGGCGATGCTTCCCGAAGCACCAAAGTTCAGCAAGTTGTACAGTTTGCTAGCAGCCTGTAAAAACCTGGGGGAAAAGATGTGTAAAATGTCTGAAACTGTTCCATTGCTTAATTAGCAAGTGGTGGCTTCAGCACAGCTTTCAATGCGAAACCAGCAGAAATTCTGTAGTTGTGAAGGACGACAGACGTGGCCGGGGGCTCTGCTCCCGCCCACTGCCATTCTCCCCAGGCGAGGAAAATGGAAAAGCTTGGCTAGAAAAGACCACAAATGGCCTGTAAACAAAGGAAAGGTTTGTTTTGCTTAGAGCTTAGAAATGGCATACAATCCTAATGTTACAATGTACATCTTGAAAAAGCTGCTGCGTTAGTTGGGAAAACGGTTGTAAAAAAACACACATGGCATCACTGTATTTGTTTGCTACAGAGCAGTGCCAGGAGCTTATGTAGACAACTATGTAGTGTATAGACCACAGTAAATAGGAACTATATTTGCCCCGTGGTGTTCAGTACGTGGAAGCATTACAAAAGCTGTAATAATCTCCTTTCAGATATTATTTTGTAGTTACTATTGTTATAACGTCTTTTGTACAATATTTCTCTCTGCTTCCTCGCTCTAGTTGTAATTTTTCCATAGTGGGTTGAGGGTAAGGAGATAAGAAAAATTTTAAGGATTTTTTTTGTTTGTTTGGGTTATTCATTTACAAGTGGAAATTGTTCATATGTAGGCCAGCTACATTATCATTATATTTGCCTTACTTATATGAAAGATACAAGCACAGACAATGGATATTTTTGAAGCACCAAAAGCAGTGCTTGCTTCAGCACCCAGGTTTGGAAATACTACCTTGTGAGGTAAAGTTAGCGAAGTTCTTTTGGAACATAAGTTCATGACTGCCAGCTAGGCTCAGACTCTAAAGTAATGCCATTTATTTATGATTTGAGCAATAATTCCTTTAAGTGGAATTAAGTCTCTGGCATAGCAGTTAGGAAACTGCCTTTACATTTATTTACACTGGTCCTGTAAATTGCTGGTGCTACAAGAAGTGATGGCTGGAGTGCTGCTGATCTCAGTAAATTATGAACCAATGCCACTGTGCCAGGCAAAGTGTCACATAAGATAACTTCTTCCATTGTGTAAATGCTGAGAAGTCTTGTCTGTCTTCTGTGTGTGTATTTAAGACCTCGTGTTTAGCAAGCTATAGGCAGAGCTGTCTTTTTAAGTCCCAAATTTCCCCTGTGTTAGACCATGTTTCTGCGTGTGCTGGGCACTGAGAAGCTGCGAAAAGCTAAGGCATGTCTGATTAGAGGTGATATCATCATGAATTTGTGCCTTCATCCCACAGAACTCTGACTAGACTTTGTTGCCCAGAGAGCTTCCTGACATGCATTAGTTAATAAGAGCAGTGTGCTAGAAGCTCCCTGCAGGCTTTAAGGAAACATTTTGCAGAACAAATGCACAGGTATCAGCATTGCTAAATGAACAAGGCTTTCATACAATTCGTGTGACATAAAGCAAAACGTTACATAAAGTTGAAGCTAGCATGTGCTTGTTGCTTGGTTTGGTGTGGAAATATGTGTGGGTTTGACAGAATATAGGCTCTATTGCTAATCTTATAACACGTTCTTTAGGGTGAGGAAGCAAAAAACATTCCTGGTGAATCTGTAACAGAGGAACAGTTTACCGACGAAGAAGGCAACGTCATCACGAGAAAAGTAATCATGAATTACATCACTGCTCTGAGTCTTTGCATTCAAGTAACTTCTTTTGACATACTTTCTCTCTTTAGAATCTAGGGGGGAAAAAAAAATCTATACTTTTCATGTATTGCTTCCCACAGATCACCCGGAAGGTAGTAAGACGTGTTGTTATCCCCCATGAGAGGAAAGTTGGTGAAATGGTAATGCAACGGGGACTGCCAGGAAATAACAGTAGGCGCAGAGGGTTGTGTTGAGTGCTAGAAAGCGCTGCTAAAGGGCTGGAGGTTTGCATTTAACAAGAAGCTTTGGCAAAAAGTGCGGTGCTTGTGGTTATTGGCAAGTTGTGCGTTGGGGTCACGGGGCAGGGGCGGCGTCAGGGGGGCCGGGCTGAGTTCTGTCAGCATCAAGGTCTGTTTCTGTAAAACAGGCAGCAGGCCTAAAAAGCAGTGGCTTTGGGGCCTGGTTTGTGCCATCAAGTTGAGCCGTGTCTGTGTGTTTGGTTAAGCCCTTGCAGAATCTGTGCCTGACACCTGTAGGTGGATTGTGTGGCCTTTCCAGCAGCCCAGAGGAGCGAGCTGCAGTCTGATCCCAGCGGCCGCTCGCTCACCCGTGTCATGCCCCTGGTGACTGGGGGTGTGCAGGGTTCAGGGCAACAGGAACACACCCGAGCAATGCTATCCTTTGCAAGCAAGCACCAAGAGAGGGTTTTGTCCCTGGTGATCAAAACGGGCAGCTTTCTGCAGGGCTGGCCTATGTCCAGCTTCATCACCCTGAAAAAGAAAGGACAGTGGGAAGAGTAGGACTATTGTGTGCCAGCACACCCCAGCCCCTCTTGCAGAGGGCTTCAGTGGCAGGGGCAGGAGTGGGCAGGCTGTGCCTCAGCTGTCCTCTGTCCCAAGGAGGCCTTGGGGGAATGGGCATCACCTCTGGAAACAAACGGCTTCAGAGGAGCTCGTGCCTGCTTCTCCAGCACATGGCCCTCAGAGGCCTCTGCTCCAGTAAAACTGTCATTGGGGCTAATGAAATTCTTGTCTGAGTGAAAACAGATTCGGAAAGGAAGATAACAAATGCTTTTTACCTTCTGGCAATACATTAAAAAAAAAAAAAAGGCTGGGGACACACATGTCACTGAAATAAGAGAATGGAAACAAACTTGTTTCCATTCCCTCTTTCCTGGTTGTTTATGAGGGAAAAAAAAATTTCTGCCCAGCAAGGGGGAAGCATTTTCAATTTGCTGCACCAGATTAGATTAGTGGGAAACTACAAATAGTTACAAATACATCAATGCAGATCACCTGAGGGGTAAATTCTGCCCATAGGCACACACGAACAGATGCCTTTCTCTGATGTGAGTGAGGCTTGTGATTACTGGAGAATTTATTTTTAGATGATTATTGAGCTACTTTTAATGAGCAAAGATGAACTTTATTTTGGGGTTTGCCGTTTCAAAGACACTGAAACCTGCACTGCTTGTCACTGCCGTTGGTTTTACTTCTGCGCTGCTTCAGTGGTGGTTTTTGCTGGCTTTCTTCCTCCTCCCTTTGTTCCGTTACTAACCTGCTCACTTTAAAGCACAGACGTTGTGAAACATCATAAGAGCAGCCACAGCCTCTGCTGTTGGGAGTGCCCACCAATCCAGCTGGCCCAGGAGGATGGTTGGGAAAGGTGATTTTTCCTTGTCAGTGGCACCAGCCCCCGCTGTGGTTGGCAGCAGGGGCTCTGCCCAGGGGTCAGGCTGAAATTGGAGAGCTGTGTTTTCTACTTGAAGATGATATTTCAGACCTGTGCTTTCGCAGCTCAGCAGAGTGGATAAATAGTTTGTGTGTGTCTTTGAAATGTAGTGTTAATGTGATTTAACTGCTTTTTACTTATCCTGTTACAGCAAAATGTGGAGCCTGTTTTGGAAGCGGGTTTACAATCATGAGTGCTCTCTGCAGACTATGTTAATGTTTATACTTTTCCTTTAAAGCAGGGAGAAGCTTATAAAGTTAAGACAAAGAAAGAAGTCAGACACGTGGAGAAGAAAAGTTACTCATGAAAGCTGAAAGCCGACCACTGAACGGTCAGTGTGATCAATTTTCTTCCCTTGTTGAAGGCTTTTGCCAGCACGGGGAGCAGCACCTGGGCT
Organism: Orthonyx spaldingii; assembly: GCA_013397795.1. Classification (NCBI taxonomy): domain Eukaryota; kingdom Metazoa; phylum Chordata; class Aves; order Passeriformes; family Orthonychidae; genus Orthonyx; species Orthonyx spaldingii. The sequence goes on along the minus strand of VZTJ01005155.1, from coordinate 898,310 downwards.
GCACAAAGGCTTGCCTTTGCTACCCTGACTTTGCTTTCCAGCTGCAGAGCTGAATAGCTGGCCCTTGATCTTGTAAGCAGAAAATGACCTTGTGCTCATGTATAGAAATTAAGCTTTACTTCTTGGAAAATAAAGCAAAGCAATACTCAGGCATGTGTAAGATTTCTGGGAATTTTACAATGTCTAGTGTTTGCAGTCCACAGAACTTTCTACCCCTAAGAACTTAAACACAAATAGTAAAGGAGCTGCACACAAATAAACCTGCTAGGAGTGAAAGGCTTCTTCCACTGTCAGACATGTGATTCGAGGGCAGTTATGCAAGTCAAAGTCCTTGTAAGTGAAGTGTCTCAGTATTTGCCAACAAATAATCCCTACCAACTGTTTCTTGTGAATTTTATTGATCCAGCCTTAACGATTGTAGCAAACCAGCAGCTGATGATATAAGGGCTTCCCACGCTAAACCCAAATGCACAGGCTAAGACAGCCTTGCAGGGGGCTCTGTAAAGATGTGGTGGAGCACCTTGAGGCCAGAGGCTGCTTTGTCTCAATGGCACAGCTGCAGTCACACAGAGATGTGCCTGTAAATATGCGAGGAGCTCATCTATGTCTATCAGTGCTGGTCCATCAGCCATGGCTCCACGTGCGTAGGTTAACCATGGTCATGCCTTTTGTTTTTTTTTTTTTTTTTTTTGCTCAGAACTTCTCTTAGCTTTGTTGGGTTGCAGGAATTGGACAGAGGAAGAGTTTATGAAGTGCAAGACTGTGTATGAGCCTTTTACTGTACATATGGGATATGACTGACTGTAGGATTTAAGAACAGGATAAACAGGACCTGGCAAATAGACCAGATAGTGAGGAAAAGGACAGACAGAAGCAGAGTCTCTCCTGAGTCACCAGTTCCTTCTGACTGATACAAAGTTAGGTGGCCCCTACAGGCTCTCTGTGCGTGTGAATAGAGCCATTTGAGATAAACAGCACTCAGTGTGTGGGATCTAGCTGAGGGATTTATGGGATCAAGCCCCAAGGAGCAAGCTCTGTGAGGTGACTGGTGTGATTTCAGTATCTGGTAAACACCTACTGCATCCACCTGAATTCCTGCTTTTACTGAGAGCCCTCCTGTGTGTGCTGATAGAATAATACAGCCTCACGTGGCTTGCTGCTCAACGCACTCATAAAATATTTATTGTTTGGAAAAGGGAGGTGATTCTTTTGACACAGCTTTCCCCTTTATGGAGCTCAAGGATGTGGGAGTAAAGCAAGCCAAAGGGATGACACTGCTTGCATGGAACTGTGTCCCCTGTTGGGTCCCGTTGCTGCTCCACTGTCAATCTGCAGGGGCAAAGCAGCAGAAATGTGTAAATTCAGGCATTGAAGGCAAGATGAGGCATTGAACCCCATAAGCAATGCAGCAAAAGAGCCTGCCAGCATATAGCTTGATGCAAACCACACTGGGGATAAGGGAGAAGCGCTTCATTTTAAAATAAAATGACATGAATAAGGCAGTCTTTGCCTAATGTATGAAACAGAGTCTGACCTTCAGGAAGCCAGAGTCTGAGTTTCTCAGAACCTGATTTGCTCCCATGACTGCTGATGCATTTCTCCCGTGGTTTCCAGTAGACAAGTCTCCTGTGCTAGAGCCCCTGAGGAACTCAGAGTCTGCCTTAGATAATGAACCTTTGCTCAGGGGGGGACTTTGTCCTGTAAGATGAATCTCTGTGCTCCAAACTCTGATGTGATAAGCATGACCAAATGTGCACTAAGTAATTGTGAGCCTGGTCAAGAGTCTGTTGAAAACATTTAATTTGGATGCAGAAGTGGATGTATTTGCACAGGTAGGGGATTCTATAGAAAAGCAGTATGTTTTGAAATCACAAAAGACAAAAAAAATCCTGTTGGGGAGGCAGAGGTGGTTCTTTCCTTTGGCGTGTTTGACAAAAATCACGATGTTAGCTAGATTTTGCTGTGAAAATGTCCTTGTCACCATTGCAAATAAGCCCACGGTGAAGCACAGGTCGAAAGGAAAAGCCAAGAACTCTTGCATGCTGTTCTGCAGGACGGCGCAGTGCGAGCTGGCGTCACTGCTGCGGTGGGAACAGGCGGCTCTCAGCAGCAGGACAGATTTATGACAACTGTAGATGTGGGCAAGGACAGATTGCTTTAGAGCAGGAGGAGGCTGCGAGCGCTGCTGGGGAATGCGTGTGGACCTGTGACCTGATTAGGGAACAGGCACGTCCGTGCCAGCCACGCTCCCGAGCAGGTCATGGCCCCGGGCCCAGGTGCCGGAGAGCCGCGGTTCTTCAGCTCCCACTCGCTGCTGTGTTTGGGTTTCTGCTTCCTGCCCTCTCTGCTGCGAGACGCTGCTGTTGTACAACAAACACCACAAGCTTGCTGTCCTCTCGTGCGTGGCTCTGGTCTGAGGGGCGAGGCAGCAGGAGCTGGGCCCTGTCTCGCCGGTGCCGCTCCCAAGCCGTGCAGGAGATGGACAGGGCTCCTCCTCATCCTCGCTTTTGTCCTTCACCAAGCCTCCCAAAGGCTGGGCTCTGCATTCCTGCCTCTGCCACTCACGTTCCCTGAGCAACTGGCAGAGGTGGATGTGCAAGGAGAGCAGGTTTTCCATCACTGTGGGGATGCTTGCACACCGTGGAGAAAAACGTGCCGTGGAAGCAGCAGCTCTCTCGGTCTGGAGATGATGCTGTTCCTTCCATGATAAGAGTTCCAATTCCTTGTCATCATCAGATTGGATGAGCTGGTGCCGTGTCCAGGGAGATGAAATGCAGCGTGCTGCAAATATATTTGTGAATCAGTTCACGAGCAGTGTGGACATCTGGAGCTGCATTTTCCCCTCATGCTGGGAGCTCAGCTAATGTCATTGCCTAGCTAGAAAGTGTGTGATTTAGCCTATTGCAGGATTCCATCGTGCCAATTACAGATTTTCTGTTTAGTCAGGGAAAGGCATGAAATTGATTCTAACAGAATGTTCTGAAATGATTTGTTCTCTCTTTTCTTTCCGCAGAACTGTGTGCTTTTACTGCCAGTATTCTAGAGCAACACTCACGGAAGAAAAATCAACAGGAATTAAACATTCACCTATAAAAGTGTGCGTGTGTTTGCTGCTTCCCCACATTAACCGCATGGTTTTTATGCAAAAAGAAAAAAAAAAAATGAACAAAAAAAAAAAACAACCCCAAACAAAAAAATTAATTTAGCATGAGCCAATTTACAGAGCATGGAAATTCACGTTCATTCACAGGATTGGAGGGTGCGCAGTTACCAATGCAGTGTATATACAAGATGCCATGCTGTTAACAGCTTCTCTCAAGCAGTTTGATGTCATCTCAAAAGAAATAAATTCCTGTGGCCAGAGAGGATGTGCGAAGACGAAATGGTTAAACCATGGAAAGACACTAAAAATACTAAAATCCACAACAGCTCGCCTTATTTTTCTTGGACCCAAACTGTCAGGGTATAAAACACTATTTGTTTCTTTTTTAAACATCAATAGTTTTGCTGTAAATAAATAACACTGTATAAATTCTAACAAAATAGAATAAACGTTGATAAGGCACTGCCTTTTCGATCACAAACAGAATATTGCAAATGCATTGAGCAGGCTAGGTGTCTCAAATGGCTGCACCTACAGGGATATTCTGGGTGTATCTTCACAGATTCTTGTATATTAGCAATTATAATGTTTGTATATGCAAAAACGCTAGCTTGATTTTAAAAAAATCTTTAAAATCTGCTGCAAATTTAAATGATTCCCAAAATGAGGAATTCTGTAGTTCTGTGAAAATTTTTCTTCAGAGTACTAATATTTTGATGCATGTGTTTCACCTTATTTTGATTAAATCTTTTCCAGTTTTGCAAACACTATACCGCAACATGAAAAATAAGATTTTATCTGTAAACACAAAGCCCTTCATCTAATATTTGTTGCTGTTGCCAATTTTTCAATGAAATGACCTAAGACCCATAACATATACAGTAGTTGCATTATGGGGAGGGGGGTGCTATCTGTTCTCGCTTTATAATGGGGGTAATGCTTGCAGCTTTAGAAGTGGGTTGGTGCTCTAAGGAGCACAAGTTTGGGATATTTTTAAATGAACTGAAGAGAAATTATTAGCTAATAGACTGGCAGCACGCTGTAAAATTATTACTGTATTGTGTACTGGCTATAAGATGTAGAATCTTTCAGTAAGCCAATCATCTGTAATCATCCTAGCAGTGTAATATTAGGTTGTTAAGGCTGCTGTGTTTTAAAGGGCATTTTTATTTGGGTTTTGGTGAAATACTTTAATTTGTTGATTATATTCATATGGAAACAGCATTCATTGATAATAGCTCTAATTACATATGTATGAAAACAACAAACACTGGATGATCTAGTTGATTATTTAAGCATAAAATAAATTGTGTTAAAACTCTTGGATAATGTGTATTTGGCAGTGTTCTTGTACCCTACAGATGTGAGGCTTCACAAGGCCAGCTGTTAACTGCCCCTGGCTTTCAGCTGCTTTCCCTCTCTGTTTCTTTTGTCTGATCCACCTCCTCATCTTCCCCATGTGACAGCTTGGCAGGCTGTCCCCAGGTCAGCAGGAGCAGGAGGAAAACACAGCAGCCAGCAGCACGTGCCCAGCAAAGCCAAGGAAAACCCATCTCCCTGGGTCGGAGATGTGGGGAAAGGGCCTGGGCAACAGGGGTGTGTGCAGCCCCTTCTCCAGCACGTGTGAGATCTGGACCTCCTGTAAATTCTTTTGCCCTGTCAAGAATCAGGGAAAGCAGTACCAAAAGCAGTTTTCTCCCCGGTGTGTGTCAGTCAGACCAACAACAGACCCACTGCCCAGGATGACATTGAAGGGTACATCCCCTGTATATTGCGTGCACTTCCTGTCCATTATGGGTGATGGAGCACTGCATAAAGGACGTGGCAAAAACAAAGGTTTGTAGGCAGCACCAGTACACTGCTCTGAACTGCAGGCATTCTACTCAGGTGCAATAAATACAGTTTATTACTCAGGGATTGGTTTTACCTGGCTTTTAAGGCAACATGAAGATGAGGTATTTTGCCCCAGCTTTGGCACCTGAGGAAGCACCGCTGCTACAGATCCACCTCAGTCTGCTTGTTGTTATCTGCTGATCTCCACAGGAAGTGGTGGTGCTCACCTGGGGTCAGTCAGCAAAGCTCTCCTGACTGTGATGAACAGCACTTGGCTTTAAGAGACTGTAACAGTTTGGTTTGTCAGAGCTTCTGACTTATTAGGGCCACCGGCTTTTGAAGCAGTGAGAGTAAATGAAGTTTTCATTGTTTGAGCAGCCAGTCTGTGTTGCAAGGCATGTTTTACCTAGGTCAGGATACTGCTGGTACAATGCTGATGGCTCAGGTCCTTATGCCTGAGTTCGGAGGACAAATGCCACCTACACCACTGGAGAAGTGAGTCTTACTGAAGTTCACAGCCCAACAGCAGTGACCATCCTCCTGCAGACCTCGCCATCCAGACGCCTCCCTTGGAGTATCCACACCAGCTGAACGAGAAAGAGTGTTTTCAGTAAATGCTGTGAGATGTATATATTTAATCTTATACCATGACTGTACAGTTGGAAGCGAAGGCTGTGGTGACAACCAGCAGGAAGGCGGGAGCTGCACTGCAGAAGAGCCTCGCTTCAATCTCTAGCAGCACCCAAAAGGCAGCGTTTCGTTTGACTCATCTCTCCCTCTGCCTGGTTCCCTGTCAGTGCCTGGTGCTGGTGTGGAGAAAGGATGTGACTGTACCCGGAGTGGCAGCTCTGGCAGGCAAAAGCACTCTTTATGCAGACAGAGCAGCGAGGCTGCCTGTGCAGGTAGCAGAGGTGTGTGGGTGAGTCTCGACAGCTCTCCTGCTGCTGCTGGTGATTTCTGTGGCAGCTCCGAGCTCGGGGAGCGGGTCTCCACTGTGACAGCACATGTGAGTAGCTGCTGGCTCAGCCTGGAGCTCCCGAGGGTGCTCTAGCAGCACTGCCCTGTCATGGGCAGTGTCTGAGCAGGCTGTGACCACAACAGACACCTCTCCTGGGCCATCTGGGCCAGCCCTGACCATGCCCAGCAGGGCAGCCTCCACCGCTGGCAGCTCCCAGTCCCCAGCTGCTGCTGCTGCACGGGCACCCGAATCACAGCTTGCTTCCCCCTTTGGTACAGAGAGACAACAGAGAACAGGAACTCTGGAGCTAAATTCATAGAGTTTAAAATTTCGTATTAAATGCTGCACAAACAGGATTTTCTGGGTGTTGGTTTTGTTTTGCACGGAGTGGTTCCAACGGTAGCTCGGGATATTTGGGGAAAACAAGGTTGAAGTGTAAATGGTCATTTGAGAAGGAAAACAGAAATCTTGCCAGAACTAACAAACAGCACAGACAGCTCTGGAGTGAGTGAGGACCCTACCTAAATGTGCACTTTTGTCTTTTTTTTTTTTTCCATGTTTTCCTCAGTGAGAACGTTCCCCTTAGAGGCAAAATTGGAAGTCACGGGATTCTGATTGCATCTATTAAAATAAACTTGATTGCTAAATACAGCGTTATTTTCGTTCTCTGCTATTTGATTTAGCTCTGCTTAATAATGCTGCAGAGTATCCCACTGTACTTTTTCCATTTCTGAAAGAATATCAATCACATTTTATTTGTGGCCAGTAATAATTTCAATGCCAGGAATTCTAAGAGCTCCCGTAGTGCGGAGCTGACATTAGTGGGATAAGTGGCAGTCACCTGCAGGATTGCAGCACCCTGCTAATTAATGCTAATTTCCTGGGGGGTTGTTTAACACAGGCTTTGTCTGTAGCACACAGTATGCAGGAAATCGAGGTGCTCCATTGGGGGAGGCCGCTGCAGCCTGGGATGTGGGGCACATGCTCCCAAAAACCTCTCCTTGCCCTCTAGGGAAGGAGTTTTTAACTGGGGCATCTTTGATCAGGACCAAGTCAATAACATTTGATGAAACTCATTGAAGTCCATCAGTGGCAATTTTATCAAATTTTTACACAAACCCAGTGCGAGCAGCTTGGCCTGGAGGAGCCGTGCCAGCTCTGCAGAGGCAGCACGATGGCTTTGGGGCCACCCTCCTGCCCCTGCCAGCCCTGTCCCCAACGAGAGGATGCAATCCAGAGGGCTGGGACTGGCTGAGGCTGGTGCAGGGATGCTGGGCAGGGTGTTGGGAAGGGGCTTGGTTGTTGTCCTGGCCATGTGCATGACGTATGAAAAAGCTGCTGCTGATCCATTGCATCCTTGGCCTTGGGATGATGCGTGGGGATTGCCAAGGGAGAGGAGGAGGGGGGAAAGCAAACAGCACCTCTGTTTTCAGAGCAGATCCTACCAGACTGGGGCTGGAGGAGGAGGAGCTCCTGGCTCAGCTTGCCTTTAACCCCTGAGTGTGCAAGGGAGGGAAAACATGGTCACAGTGCAGAAGAAAATATTCTTGCTTGGTTGAAATTGCAGCAGTTCTCTGATGGAGATATGGACTCTTTAGACCCAGCCTCCTACAAGATGCTTGACATAAAAAGTAGTCCATTACTGGGAGAGGAAAAGGTTAGTGAAGGACAGGAAAATGAGCTGCTCAGGGAAAATCTATGTATGTGCCACATTTTTTCATAACTGCTGATGCTAAAAACAGCATGCAAATTGTGCATGTCTTTATTTATTTGACCCCAAGTCCTGGAGGAAGGTGAAGATTTATAATAAAAGTTTTGTTGGTACTTTTCCCACCACGCTAATGTTCAATTATTGAGAGCTATTTGGGCTATAAAACAGCAGAGTACAGCAATCCCCTGTTCACCAACTTCCTTGGAAGGCTTCCAGGGGCTGGATATCATTATGACACGGCCAGACCAGCAGAACCAACCTAGCATGAACTCTGAAAAAAATTCCCTGGGGACAACAAGGATACAAAAGCAAAGCCCTAGGGCTGAAGATGCGTTAGCTGCTGGTTAGCTACCACACAGGTCAGATACTCTATCCTACCAAGAGACTTCTTTCTTAATACAGCTTTCTGATTAAATAATTGTTGGTCAGAAAAGTGAAGCAGCATGACATTATTTTCATCTGAATTGCTTGTTAGACAGCATGTTTTAACTTGCATCAATAGATGCCTTAATCCACAATAGTAGTGATTTGTGTTTCTTCTGCTCATACAAGTTATCTTTCAAACCAAGCTTTCTGCCCTTCTACAACCCCTCCACACATGCACTCCATTTCCCCCTTTTAATATTCCCTTATGTACAGGTCACATTCTTTTTAATGCTGCTGCAGTTTGTTTTCCTAGGAGTAATTGTCATTAATTGCATTTTCATGCAACTTTGTGTTTCCATTCCCTCTTCCCCCCCATTTCAGTCAGGTACTCTGAGTACTATGCAGACTGTTTTTACCTTGGGTTAATTAGCTTCAGTTGGCCTTTTCCTCTTCAGTCTATAACTACTGGATATTTTAATGAAATTGTATTCTTATAGAAGGTCTTCCAGCTGATTAATGGACCTCTGGAATTACATTAAGGATTACATTAAATCTCTGAACATACCTCTTCTAACCCCTCACACTAGAAATGTATTTTATACAATATTTCTGCTGCTGATGTGGGTTTATGGAATGCTGTCTCTAATTGCCCGTTGCCTCCTGTAATGGTAGTCTCTGTGAATAAACTCCTATTTTATTCTTTCTTCTTCTTGATTGGTCTGCTCTCCTACTCTAAGGGTGCTGGTGACATTTCCATATTCTTTATTTCAACGGACACCTTCCCTTTCCCCCTTATTGTTCTGCATTTATGTTTTGTGCAATAAAAAGACACTGAGGCAAGGAAGGTGGGCACCTCATCCTGCAGGTGCTGTGGTGGTGGCAGGCTGGTTGTGGTGCTTTTCCTGTGGTGCCAAGCCCCTTGTTGCCTGCAGTGGGGACCAGGACCAGTGGCACCTGAGCAGCCCTGTCAGTGGGGCAGCCTCTGCTGTACGTGTCTTCAAAATGGGTTTTTTGCTAATTTTGCTTATACCACGTATTTATACTTTTCAATTGGTTTGGTTAACATCCTACAGATCTGAAAAGCATGTGATTATTTTTTGGGGGTGCTAATTAGGATAGCATTTTTCTCTCCCTTTTTAATCTGTTAATTTGGAGTAGTTGGCTGTAATTGTAACTAAATATACAGGTGATATTTTTTAAATGACTGAAATGCTGTTGCAACAAGAAGGATGCCATCTCAGATCCAAACATCCAGGGCCCTTGAGTCTTCCTCCCACTCCTCCACTGACTCAGTGTTTGTCATTGGGCAAGTAACTCAGCTCCCTACCTCCCTTTCTTGCCTTCCAGGGCTATTGTGTGAATTAATTAGATAATGTTTCGGCATGGCTTTGAACTAGAGAGAGCTACAGAAGTGCCAAGCTGTAATTCACTGTTACGAAAGTCAGCGTGCTGGCTGGGAGTGAGACCTCTGATGCCAGCCCAGCAGAGAGAGAGGGACGGCGAGGCAGACAGCTGAAAGCTCCTCTCTTGCCTCGAGATCCCTCATCTCCAAAGCTGCTGTCTGCACCACTCTAGAAATGCCCTGCTGAAGGCAGCACCAGCCTGGTGTGATCCCAGGGATGCAGCCCCTGCCTGAGCCAATCCAGCCCAGCTGCTGCATTGAGGATGTTGCCTGCGCCTCCCTGTCTGTTTTCAGGCTAATTTTGGTGTCTGAAGGAGCAGAGGGCACGTCCTCTGGAAAATTACAGTGCTCCAAATCAGCAAAGCACTTAAGATTACCACTGATAGGTCTGAAGAGTGGCTTTAAGGTTAAGCACGCCGTGGGGCTCGCTGGGTGAGATTAGCCCGGAGCAGATGCGTCTTTTGCTGATTCAGGCTTTCAAAATGTTTAGGCCTTGATTCAGCAAGGCACTCAGATGTGAGCAGTGCTGCTGAAGGCAATGGAGATAACCGGCTGATCAAAGCTGGGCAGAGGGACGGAGGAAGAACATTAAGTTACAAACCTGCCTGTTTGGAAATGAGTTGGATTTGAGGAGCAAATGTGTGTGTGCACAGAGACAAATCAGCTTTCCAGCCCTCGCCCGTGCTGGGGAGGGCGTGCATGAAATAACATTTCTGCATGACCCAGCGGTGTCCAGCCAGCTTCCCCAAAACCAGCAGACCTATTTGAAAGCAATTCTGGTGAATTGCAGCTACCTGTCCGAAACAGCGCTCACTATTTTTTGAATCTTATTTTAATCCCTCAGGGTTTTTATCCCACAGCCCGTGCTGGCGGAAAGGCTCAGCCTGAGCACGGCTGCAGGGCAGAGGAGCTGTCCCTGCAGACCCTGGAGCGCCCAGGGGTGGCTGCAGGGGCATTTTAGGACAGCACTGAAAAGGTCTCACCAGGCCTCATGGACATCACCAACTCATGTGTGCATCTGTTGCAGCATCCCTTGATGCCAACGCTCTTACATTTTGGGAGAAATCCCACCCTAACTAAGCCCAGAGATGGGAAATCCAGCTGAGGGGCAGCAGCTGCCAGGCTGGTGCTGAGGGTTCCTTGGTGGCTTTATTACATTCTAACTTCATCTCCAGGATCAGTATGGAGGTAACGGGATGGAGGAGCGCAGCTCAGTTCCCACAGGGCTGGGTAGGGGATGCAGGACCTTTTCTAGCCTGAAAAGCCCTGAACTGATGGGGCTGAGGCAGAGCTGTGGGTTTCTGCTGGTGCTGGATGAGGACTCCCACTTCTCCCCCTTCATTCTGAGCCCTGTTTTAGGCAGCGTCAGGTGCCAGGGACAGACACACGGACAGAGATCACAGCAAACAGTTCCCACAGCTCAGAACTAGGAACAGCCCTTTTACTGCTTTTCTTGTGATTAAGAGACCAAAAATAAAATGACCTGCACTTATATTCCCAGGCAGACGAAAAGAATAATTACTTTACAGAGATGGAATTCCTTCATATATTATAGCCATTAAAAAGAGTAAAATTTGAAATTTACTATGGCATGGAACAAAAAGGTACTGCTGTTAGAGATAATGAAATCCTTACTTGCCATTAATGGAAAAATTGCTGTTGTTAAAAGACCCCTTCATAAATAATTGAGAAACCAATTATACAGCCTTGGTGACTAATTTATCCAGGAGCAATACAGACCATGTTTTGCCATAGAATGCATGGCACATATCCTCTGCTACAGCTCGCTGCTGCTGCTGCAAGGAAATTGAAAAAAAAAAAAAGGAAAAAAAAAAAAAAAAGGAAAGAAACTAATATACCTACTAATCAGGAAACACATTATCAGTAAGGAGAGATGGGTGTCCATATATCTTAATTTAAGGGGGTTTTGCTGATGGATGGAGGCCTGAATGACCGTGCCAGCGGGTCTGTGTGCTGTGAGGGGAGCGGGGTTGGCGGCCGGGGCTGCTCCCCCAGACTCAGGGGTCTCGGCGGGTGGGGGTCCCTGCTCCTCCTGCCCGTGGTGTCCAGACCTGGGGGCTGCGAGTGACCCAGGGAAGGGGTCTGGGCCGGGGGTACGGCCCGGGCAGCGCTGTGTGTGCCCCAACGCCGCTGTGGTACAAATATTCTTTAACAAAACAAGGTTTGGGGCTGTTTGGGTCATGTGCAGCACGGTCGGGAGAGCCCTGGGCTTCCCCTCACGGGTTTTGCGATGCAAGATGAACCCCACAAACCGGGCTGTTCCCCGGTGTGTGACAGATCCCCCCGGGCACATCCCTGGGTTCGGTGTGGAACAGAGACCCGCGGCACACCCCGGGTCCAGGAGTCGGTGTGCAGGGAGCCCCCCGGGCACATCCCTCGGTCCCGGTCCCGGTGTGTCCCGGATCCCCGCTCCCGGACATCCCGATCCCGGTGTGTCCCGGATCCCCGCTCCCGGACATCCCGGTCCCGGTGTGTCCCNGGATCCCCGCTCCCGGACATCCCGGTCCCGGTGTGTCCCGAATCCCCGGTCCCCGTGTGTCCCGGATCCCCGCTCCCGGACATCCCGGTCCCGGTGTGTCCCGAATCCCCGGTCCCCGTGTGTCCCGGATCCCCGCTCCCGGTGTGTGTCGCATTCCCGCTCCCGGCACGTCCCGTGTTCTGTCTGTCTGTCCCGGATGGAACATCCCGGGTTCTGTCCGTCTGTCCCGGCCCATCCGGGTTCTGTCTGTCTGTCCCGGATGGCACATCCCGGGTTCTGCCTGTCTGTCCCGGCCCATCCCGTGTTCTGTCCGTCTGTCTGTCCCGGCCCATCCCGTGTTCTGTCTGTCTATCCCGGATGGTCCATCCCGTGTTCTGTCCGTCTGGCCCGGCCCATCCCAGGTTCTGTCCGTCTGTCTGTCCCGGCCCATCCCGTGTTCTGTCTGTCTATCCCGGATGGTCCATCCCGTGTTCTGTCCGTCTGGCCCGGCCCATCCCAGGTTCTGTCCGTCTGTCTGTCCCGGCCCATCCCGTGTTCTGTCTGTCTATCCCGGATGGTCCATCCCGTGTTCTGTCCGTCTGGCCCGGCCCATCCCAGGTTCTGTCCGTCTGTCTGTCCCGGCCCATCCCGTGTTCTGTCTGTCTATCCCGGATGGTCCATCCCGTGTTCTGTCCGTCTGGCCCGGCCCATCCCAGGTTCTGTCCGTCTGTCTGTCCCGGCCCATCCCGTGTTCTGTCTGTCTATCCCGGATGGTCCATCCCG
>VZTJ01005155.1:823345-885055 GCA_013397795.1 Orthonyx spaldingii | reverse complement strand
GGGCCGCGCAGGGGAAGGGCGATGCGCTGTGCTCCCCTGAAGTTTCTCAAAAGTGGGGATTTCCTCGGAGTTGAAGTAATCTGCGGAGATTACGGATTATCTCCTCACCCGTCACCTCTTCGGCCGCTGTGCAGGAGCGGCAAGATGCAGGAATAGCGACTTGGTCATAAGGAAGTGTTTGATTTGTTTGTAATGTTTTGTTAGCTGTGGTGTTTCAGGTTATTTGAAAACTCATTTAAAATGAGACTTTTAGAAATACTGCGAGTAGCACGCACAGCGCTCTGTCCGGGCAAGAGCTCGGCTCCTGGTTTATGAGCACTGTGAGGATAACTTGGAGTTTAACACCATTTTATGTGATGCTGTTAGGCAGGAACCCTCAGTAAAGTGCATATCAAAGTACTACGAAAATATTATTATATTCTTCTCTATGAGCTGGGGAGTTGGGAGTTTAAATTAGATGGATTTTTGCTAATTCAGTGGCTAGAGCGATTGTTAAGGTGTTGTAATGGTCATGGCCTGCATGCCAAGTAGGAAACGTGCTAAAGACCGATTAAAGGTAACTCTGACACTGTCCCGTACATCCTTGCCAGTGCAAGTGCAGATGTTTTAGGAGAGACCAATGCCACCTCCGTGTGCTCGCTCTCATCTCTGATTTCTCACAGGGGTTACTTCGCTATGAGCATAATGTCTGCTTTATTGATACTCAGCTTTTCCATTGTCAATACATCCAGCAAAGAAATGGAGCTTGCCTCGGCATACCTCTCATCTGCTCCCAGTAGTAAGCATTCAGTGTCTAGCAGGATGTGGGCCGGAAGAGTGCATGAAATACAATACAGAAGTAATTTATTCAAGGATGACAAATATAGTGCTAGTCGGGGAAATGTGTGCTTTGTTAATACTTTACGAGAAGAGAATGTGCCTTAATTAGGTAGCGGCGGAGTGCCTTCTAATGTTGAAAGGGGCTGAGGCGCCTTGTCAGTCAGACATTTTCTCTCTGCCTGTTGGAAAGGCACAGCATCTTTCTGAACCCCTGGTAGGTGTATTGTTTGTAAACAGCTTGGAAGAAATGCTTGTGTGTATTTAAGTTCTGGCGCTGTCTCTAGGAACTGATCATCTTACGTTTTCATCAGATTTTAATTTATGAAAAGGAGGTGTTTTCCTTCAATCTGAAGCTCTGTTTTTGACATCTTGGATAGAGAGAGGAAAGGTGTTAGACCTTAATGGCAACCTGTAGGCTGTCTGGAAAACCAACATCTTTAGCTGACGCTGTGGCTTTGGTATGCTAAACTGTGTGCACAACTGAGTAAACCACTTCTAATTCAGCAAGCGGTGAAATAATGAATGCAAAACGTAACTTTTTTTTTTCCAGCCACTGAGACCTTGTGCTGTGGTTTACATAGTCCATAATGTAAACACATTTGCAGTCAGACTACTTTGTTGTGTGGCTCTAGCATGCAGGTGACTGGAGATGAACTTTATTGGAATGTTGAAATGTGTGCCATCCGCATGTAAATGTAACAGGAATAGAAAATTCTCTGGTTGTCCCCACTGTGGTTCTGAACCTTTGTCAATTTGCTCCTGCACTCTCCAGCTCCTCGCAGCGTTGCTGTGCTGACAGACGGGCACTGTGTACGTTTCCTGTTGTGGGCATTGTAACGACACAAATCAGCTTTGATTTTTATCAAGTGTTGAGGACAAGCTGTGAAGAACAAATGGAACTGACAGGTAGCCAAAATAGCAGGTGAATGACTAAACCTGTGTGCTGTAGGTGAAGGTGACTCCTTGAACCACACAGCTCTTCATCTGCAAACCTTTCACTGGTCCTGTTGTTTGAGTTTTGTTGTGCAAGGCCACAGAGACCCTTTACTTTCTGCATCTCCCACCACTGTCTGTAATGATTTTGAATATTTTCCCTTTAAGGCTTGCCAGTTAGAAGGTGATGGTCTTCCTCTTTCCTCTTGTGCCCATGCTGGTGTAAGTGTCAATATGACATCTCTTTGTGTTTGCAGTATTGTTGGTGTCAGCATGGATATATTCAGTTTAGGAATTACCTAAATTGCTTGCCACATAGGATCTTATTAGTTCTGTTTTGTAGTTAACCCTTGTGTCACAGGGCTGAAAATAAGCGTTAATTAAGCGTAGGAGACCTACATTAAGTAGTTGCACTTGGAAAAGTGACTGAGAAAAGGTGTTGGCTTGGCAGGCTTGTATGCTCACTAACTTTGTATGTACTCCATCTAAAACATGTGAAAACAAATGCTGCTTTCTTGCTGAAATTGGTAAAGCCAGCCTGGACTAAGCGTACGTCCAAAAATATGTGTGAGCTGTACTCCTTCATTAGCCTGAAATGCAAATGAAGTTATGCTGCTGTTCGTGTGCAAGACTGTGAAAGTGGGTAAATATATGTGATAACTTTTATCTCACCTGCTGTTACTGGTAACAAACGGTGAGAGAGGGAGCAAAGCAGGGAGGAAGCTGGGGATATTTCAAGTGTTCTCTGGCAGTGCAAGAGCATTACCTCAGAAGATGTAAAGTTTCGGATCAGATATTAAGAAGAAATGACTAAGATCACTCGAGCCAATTGCAGAGGGTTCATTTATATGTATTTAGCAATCTCTGTTGTATGATCTCATGGTGTATTTCTGCAAGGTCTTTTTTAGGAAATGGAACGGCTGGTGCCTAGGTTGGGAGAAAACAGGCGCCTGAAGATCTGAGATGCTGTGTGTTAGAGATGAGTTTTGGTTATAGTGCTGCACTAGCAGAAGTGGATTTCCTGTGTGAATTTCCTTCGTTTTTTGGTGAAAAAGGGCTGCCAAGGAGATGTCATGTTTAATGGGCTAAGCCTGGGACAGCACAAACTTATCTTGTTAAATAAGTACACCTTCAAACCTGGGTGGTGGGGTGACTGCTTTTCAAAAGATTGAATTGCTGTGTGTGACAAAAGCTGAAATACTTCAGTTGGTTGTAGGTATATCTTGGTCAGGAAGTTTCTTTTGAAGTCAGTAGAACTTGGATTTCTAGCTTCTTTTTTTTCTGTTCTTCAGGGTTTAATGTAACCAAGCCATCCTATTTCAGTGAAAGCTATGTAACCTTTAGCTGATAGTGGAAGCATTTTAGTTTTGTTTGTTATTGTTTTGAACTGACAGGCCTCATACAAACGGAATGCTTCTGAGAACAAAAAGAGTTTTAGTCCTTGATTGCTACATGCTTACCCCAGGATGTTAGATTTGGTAATTTAACTCATGTAAATTAGCCTGCTATAGTCAGACATCTTCTGTGGAGTTAGAAAATTAAAATATAATAAACCTTATTCTGTTACTTAGCTTTTTAACTGAGGTGAAGGTGGGGTATTTGAGAAGCATTAACTAAAAAACGTTCTTGCTCCAAAATGCTTGATGTAGCAGTTTTAATGCATTCTAACATTTTACAAGAACATCTCTCTTCAATTTTCCCCGATTTTTGCTTTGTAGGGAAGGGAATGATCCTAGAAATCCCGGTTTGTAGTGCTGTGTGGATCCCCAGCAGGATCATCAGTTCAGAGGAGCCAGTCTGATCCGAAGTGCTGATGGCATGTGGTGGCTTTTGTGAGCTTGCCATGAGCCATCCCTGTCTGGTGTTTTCTGCTGCAGCTCTTGCTGCCAGGGAACACTGGGGCATGGGGCTGCTGTGAGTTGTGAGTGGCAGTATTTCACTGTGGGACCTCTGCTCCCCTTGTTTCTGTGGCTAAACCTGCACTCTGCACCTTGGCTCCCAGCTTCACTCTTCTCATTCCCCGAGTGCTGGCAGAGGGCAGCTGCATTTCCTGGCTGCTCGGCCTCCTCTGCCATTCTGCAGAGCCCTGTGAACAGCCTCCCACCTGTTGGGAGGAACAATAGAGAAAAAAACCTTACTCAGCTCCTATTTCCTTGCCCCCTGCTTAAATCCTGAGGGAAGTTGTTGCTTTCAATGACAGCCATCCCCTGAAAGCAAACAGGCTTTCTGGGACTTACTGATCAGAAAAAATCCTGTGTGCTGTTGTCGACTTTTTACAGTTTTCACAATAACAACCAGATTTGGATGCTGGAAATAAATAGGATTTTGCATTTTGTTCTCAGTGTAGTGTGCAGAGGGATTTGTGTGTGTGCATGAGATTTGCTGTCATGAGTCTTCATGGAAAATGTCAGCTTAGACAGAGAGTTTGGGGAAGTGAATGGGTGTGCTGTATTGTCAAGAACCTCCTGCAAAAATGCTTTTTTCTTTTCTGAAGTTTGCACCAGAACTTCAAGGCAGAACACCTGTTCCAGTACAGAACGTGTCTATTAATAGTAGAAGAAAAAGGGCAGGATAGGCTATCTGAACTGAAATAGGAACCTTTAAAAGGTGCTGATAAGGGCATGGGGATGAATGGAAGAAATCAATTAGTAGCAGATA
Source organism: Orthonyx spaldingii (assembly GCA_013397795.1). Classification (NCBI taxonomy): domain Eukaryota; kingdom Metazoa; phylum Chordata; class Aves; order Passeriformes; family Orthonychidae; genus Orthonyx; species Orthonyx spaldingii. The sequence continues at coordinate 880,645 of VZTJ01005155.1, read as the reverse complement.
GAGGTAAAAAGCAAACCAAGAAAGCAAAAATACTAATATTTTACAAAGTGTATCTGTGAACCTGTTATTTACTCTTGATCTTAAAGTAGGTCTTGTTTGTGTGAAAAATACTCACAGTTCTGTGATGTCTCTTGTAGGTGTAAGAAACCTGCTTGGGGCTTTTGTACCCAGCTGTGTCATTTATCACTCCACTTTGTAGCTGGACTAAACTGAAAGCAGCTCAAAAATAATGTATTTTAGAAATGCTTTGCTTACCTGCTTTTTACAGTAAAGACACCATTGTTGCTAAGATCAGCAAATTCACCCACCCTGAAAGTCCATCCGAAATTTTTCAGGCACGTTTTTCCCAGAGCAGGCACATAGGAAATGACTCCCTTGTATTTCAGTTTTACCTTTGCCTCAGATTCTCGAGAAGTTTCAGTTGAACTTCTACAAAACGTCTGTAAAGGAAAAAGGAAGTTTAGTAAGGCCCTTAGGGCAGCATGGTCAGAGCAGTGCTGCTCTTGCAGCGTGGCTGGTGAGCCTGGAGAAGGAAGGTGTAGTAGGAAGGTGTAGTAGGAAGGTGTAGTAGGAAGGTGTAGTAGGAAGGTGTAGTAGGAAGGTGTAGTAGGAAGGTGTAGTAGGAAGGTGTAGTAGGAAGGTGTAGTAGCGTCTGCTTCCCTTTGGTAGTTGCACACAGCCACTGGCACATCGAGTTCCCAGGGAAAATCACTGTCCTTCTGCTGTCAACAAAATGTTACTGGGGTGTGTTGTAGGCCTTCCTCAATGCTGGTTAAAATGCAAGCAAACAAAACCACAGAAAATTACAGTTTCTGAACTTAATTCAAATATTAATCTATAGGATGCTTGTACTTTCAGGAAGTTGGAGGCTTCAGAGTTTTATTTGATCATCTGCTTTGATTTTTGTCACATGGTTTTGTGAGTTGGTCCCACACTGAACCTTGTAACTAACCCTGAAATGTGTCTTTAGGAAGGGTATCCAGTTTTAATTTGAAGACTCTTGAAGGGGAGGAATCACTGTGCTTGGTGGAAAAGCTTTGGTGTCCTGCCTCCTGCTTTCCCCATCAGCTTCATCAAGGCTGAGCTGTTGGTTCCTACTGTGCCTTTTGGCTGGGTTAATGAGTATTCTGGATCCTCTGCTTTCTCCTCATGAACATACAGGCTGTAACAGGCAACTCTATTCACACTGACAAGCTAAACTAAGCTGTGAGGCTCTGAGATGCTGGAAATCCAAAGTGTTGAATTAATACGATGCACTGGTCTAGTCTAAACATCCTTTCCTGCTTCAAATTTGCACAAATGTTTCTGAAAGCTTAATTTGGAACTGTATAATTTTTTTTTTCATCAGGTATGATCAGTTGTCTTTAATGAGCTTGCTGCTGTGTGCTTTGGCTAATTTGGCAGAAATACAGTTGCACACCTGTGCCTTGTCCAGGTCTGATTTGTACTGCTGGGTTGTCCAATAGCACTGGATTTTGTGCAGAGAGTTAATTAATTGTGCAGGGAATATTTTAAACAATATCCTGCTTAGTACATGTTGGTGAAATGGAATTTCCCACTGATGAGTATTTTTGAGGTCAGTAAGCCACTTTGGAAATCCTGATGTATACTTTATTTTATAACCATTTTAAAATAATGTTTGGCATGTGTTACTAAATCCAAAACTCATATGGGTGCCTTATACACACCCTACACCTTTGTGGTTATCTTTATTACAGCTAGTCCTTGGCTGAAAGATGAGTCTTTGCTTATCTGCCACAACTTGTTCTCTATAAAACCATGCTGAATGACCTGTTTAATGTTTCTGTCCTTTATACAGTGAATTAATTTGTTTGCAGTATTGCCATTGGGTTGATACCAAACTCTGATAACCACCTAGTTTTGCTTGCCTTTAAATGCTATACAACAACTACACTCTTTTTATCAGTTGTTTTATTGACGTTCCCATATTTAATAATGGTGGAATGCCTTCAGCCAGTAGGAATACTGGTATACTGCTCTGAATTACCTTGGGGATGAAAGTGAAATAAGAACTGAAATTGTAGAGTACATTTGGGATTTTTTAATAAGGCAAAGTTCTTGGTATTTCTGTGGGCTTGCTATTCTGCATAGAAAGTAATTTTGCTTCTCTCTTAAATGAACTTTCTCATTGAGGTTGTGTCATGAATTCTATGTTAGAACTGGTTTGTAATCAGCTTTTATTTTAAGAACACTGTTTATTGTCAAGTTTGAACATTTACTGAGACTAAGGGCCATTCTTCCTTGGTGAATCTCCAGTGACTTGAAGCGTTTTGAAGGAGAGAGTTGTTTTGGTTTTTACTGCGTTGTACACCTAATAACAGGTTTGCTTTCAGTTGGAGGAAAAAATAGTCATATATGCTCCTGCTGTATATCTGCCAGACATTGTTAACCTTCTTTTGAGTCACTTGCCCAATCACTGTTGAGTTTTGCATTATTCACATCAGCTGATTTAGGTGATGGAGTAAAATGTTGAGGTTTTTAGAGCTTCTAGTGCTGATACTGGTCCCAGCATTAGAAAGCTAGTATAGACAGGATTTTAGAATAATTTTCAAATCCTGGAAGTTCTGTACTTTATTTCAGTTGTGGTTTTGACTTTAATGGAGTTTGAATTTTAATACTGATTTCAAAGGATGAAGGAAAATCATTTCACTTGATTAAACTTTTTTTCCGGGGTAGGTACATGGTTTTCTGTGGTTTTCTTGAACTTGTTAATTCTCTTTACTTGTTCTCATTGTTTGTTTCCTCAGTGCTGATACTGACTTTAATGTTGAAGCTATTCTTTTCCAAGTTCTTAGTTTTAGGGGTTGGTAAATGTGGGGTGTATTTTCAGCTACAGGCTCTCAGTGCTAAAGCTCCTTGTAGTAACTGAGCAAATAATACAGATTTGTGGCACAGCTGTGGTGAGCAAGCTTATGGATCTGCTGAAGGCTTCACAAAAGGTTTTATTTTCACTACACCTCATAAGGTGTCCTTGGGTGGGATTCCAGGTGGGGACTGGAGGCACTGGGAGCCTTTGGAATGGTGACTCTGCAAACAAGGTGAGCAGGCAGCTGGACCTGTGGGGTTCTGCAGGAGAATGGAATGCCAGTGTCTCACAAACAGACCTTGAAATGTGATTGAAATGAAGAAATGAGACAGTGCCCTCCTTCACAGGAATGAGAATTGTCAGCAGTAGACATCTGATGTATTTCAGCATAGCCTTGTAAAAACAGTGAGAGAAACAGTTGCTTTGCTGCTCTTTTTTGGGCCGGGGGTAGGAGGAAGTTGCTGAATTTAGCAGGAGGCCAAGAGGTGAATCCTTTCTGTCTTCCTCTTAAAGGAAAAAACCTGCAAAATGAAGGAGGAGAAGAGGCACAAAATGTACAAATTGAATTATGCACAGAATTTGGGATTCAGACAGAATGAATGGGAAAGAGACAAAGACATGCTCTAGAAGAGAGGCAAAAAATACAATATAAAGCAAGCTTCCCTGGATGTATAACAGAAAACATTCTTGTGATGTCTTGCTTCCAATGCAGCAGCCTGGGGATGTCCATAAGGGAACATCTCAAGTTCCTCTTCTCCAGTCAGGTCCTTCTGTCTGACTGAAGACGTGTCTTGACCTTTAATTAGGTTGTCTGTTATGGTCCCATTTCAATGTATGGGATGGAGAATAAAGTAAAAACGAAGGCAAGACAGTTGAGGTGACATATTCCACAGTAAAAATAGAAATATCTTAACCAGGGAACTCCAAATTACAGATATGCAGGTTTCACATATCTTTCTGTGGGGTGCAAGGGTTGCTTGCTGAAGCTGAAAGCTGAAGCAATTTTTACAGAAACATTGAAGCAGTTTCTAATCCTGGCACTTGAGTTATAATTATTGCAACTATTCAGTTAAAATGCAGGCATTGTAGGCTAATTGGTGCCTATGGGGACCATCCTTTCAGCTCCTGAGAGTCCTCTGTCCCTTCATACATTCCCTTGCAGCAGTTTTTTCCTGGAAAAGAAGGTATTCCTTCAGCTCAGCTGATAGTGTAATTGATGGAGGAACTCTTCAGATAAGGATTTTCTTCCTCTCTCGGCTCTGAATTTTACTTAGTTTGAATTTTCTAATATTACCCACAATCTGGTCTCAGTTTGGGGAGGGCTTGGTAAGGTGGATGAGCATCTGTTCAGCTCTGCTCTAGATGGAAATGGCCTAGCAGTGTTTCAGCTATTTGTAAAGTTTCCTCAGATGCTTTAATTCTTTAAACTGCCTAAAATGTGATGTTTCTGCTTATTTCTGTAAAGCTAAGGTGTTTTTAGTTCCCTAGTTGGTGGTGGTGCTAATCATACTTAAAACTCCTACCACGTATATAAATAATTCCCACAATGATATGCTTTGGTCCTGAGTGAAAGTATAAATGTTTCTTAACAAGTCAGACATGATAAAACCCAGCCATAGTATGAAGTTGTGCTTCTTTCTGTGACTTAGAGTTTAATTTCTACTTTCACCAAGTGGTGGAATTTCCACTTCTTTTTGCCTCATTTTCAAATAAACAGCAAAAGCCACTGTTACAAAATTTGCAAAATGTAGGGTTTTAACCACCACTGTTGCAAGAGTTTTAAAGAGTGTGTGTTTTTCACATCTGTTCAAAATGAACAGTAGAAATTTTGTCGTGGCTAGTGTTGCCAGGAATTATTAATTAGGCAAAACCTCTGTCCTCACAGGCCCTGAAATCCTGGTCGGTCAAGAAGAGGGACACTCTCATAGTCTGTTTCAGAGAGTAAATTTAACCTGAAATGCAGACCTGCAAAACATCCCTTTTCTTTGAATATTGAGACATGTAACTGAAATGTCCTTGCTCTGTGAATGGAAGGGTGGGTAGGATTTCCTAAAACTTTCTCAGTGTTAGACCTACTTCTCCAGTTCTGTATGGGATGAATATTTAAGGATGATTGCATTCCCCCACATCCTGCAAATCTCTGCAGGGGCCAGAGACAGAGCATACAAAGGCAAAGTATGTATTTTTTAATATTCTTCACATATTTTCATACGCTGCATTGATAAACTTGTTTCTTGTGTTGAAAAGAGATTGCTCTTTGGAATACTGTGATATGTACTGTAAGATATCCAAAGTGTAGAGAAGGGGAAAAAAAAAACCAAACAAAAAAACTACTCACTGACTCCTAGGAGAGGAAAGTGAAAACATTTGTTTGCTGTGATGGAGCTCAAGCTAATGTGCCTTAACAGTGAGTTGGACAGTGTTGTGTTCACTTTGTGGATTTTTTTGTTTGGTTTAGGACAAGGTATGGTTTTAATTAATAACAAGGTTCATCTCCAGCTCTTGTTGATCACTGTGAAAGTGTTTCTCAGGAAGGTGAACATGTGTAAGAGGAAATTGGGGGAGATTTTAACCCTCTTTAGAGGTTATTTGTGTTGAGTGGCTAAGAACACCTTGCTGCTGTGGGGAAAAACATTGCCATGTTTGATTACCCAAGCTGTATTTAAATTAGTCATATAAAACAAACAAAACCCCAACAACAATCCCATTTCCTGCCCTCCCCACCACCAAATAAAAAGGGTTTAATGATTTTAAAGAAAATTAAGGAATTACGTGGTGAGCATGTACAGTTTGAAAACCCCATAATGGATCTTTATCTGGTAGTCTTTATCCCTAGTTTTAAAAAACTTAAAGGAGGGCAGGTTGATTGTTGTAGACATACCAGAGGTTTTACACACTTGAAAAAAACATCTACAAATGCTGCAAGCCACTTTTACCTAGAAGGGAAGGATGATGAGTACACAGGCAGTTGGTGCTCAGGACCCAGTCGGAGTGAGAAGATTGTCAGTCTTCTGCCTGGGGACAGGGAGAGTTGCTGATAATACCTGTGGCATGCTGGTGGCACTGCCTGGCACATGCCATGCAGCAGTGGTCTGGCACCTTCTGCCTGGAAAGGCTGGGTATAACAGAATTACACTTCAGCTCTTACTGTGTACTCTGATGAAGAAAAACGTGTGTTTCATATTTACATACTTGCAGTGAGTTACCTGGACTACATCAAGTGAAGCAGGATTTTCACTGTTAAATCTCTGTTCACTGCTTTTGTTTGTGCCCTTTTGTCTTTCAGTAGAGAAACAGTTGTGGCTGCAGAGCTGCTTGTAACAGGAGTTTGCTGTGGTTGCATTTTGAGCAGAAGTTTGTTATTTTAGAACACAGCTCAGTGCCTGTTAGCACCCACATACCTCTGAACAGAAGCTGTGTATTAAGTTGGTCACCTAATAGCCTACTCTCCTTCTAAATCTTTTGCTGTTCCTGCTCTGAAACTTTGGGAGTGTGCAGTTCTGAGTTTGCTAATTGGTCAGTCCAGCAAAGTGGACTAGTTAATGTGTGGTTACATTGAAGATAAATGTTGATTTATCAGTGGGCAGAAAATAGACTAAAAAACATTTAAAATATGTTAATTTAAGAAGTGTTTATGCATTAGACATCTGATATCACAAAATAATTTGGACTGGGGTGCTGCATTCCTCGTAGGTTCTAATACTAATGGTGGTGTTGCTGAGATTTGAGCTGTTGTTGATTATTAATTTCTAAGTAGCATAGCAACCAGATTTCATTAAATTTGAGTATTGTAGATGCAGGTCAAACAAACTGCAGCATTTTAAAAGGATGGTGATTCCAAGAAAATACGAAAAATTACTAATACACACCACGTCCAACAATACAGTACATGCTACAACGTTAGCTATAAGCAATATGATCTTTTTTCTATCTTTCATGTTGACAAGTCTGTGCATTTGAAAATTCAGACAAACTGAATATAAAACTACAAATCTCATTATGTGTACATCTGCATCTTTGTGATGTTTTTCAGCAGTTTTTATGTTGAGACTGAGCAAAAGCAAAACCTGTTCCACATGCTTCTGTTTTCCATTTCTCTTACACTATTGATTAACCAGCAAACTATTTCCAGTAGCAAAAATCCAGCAGTAAAACAGCAGTGCCACTAGAAGTCAAAGAGTAAAGCAAAAATTTCTTTCTAGTGGCCATCAGTAAAGGATTAACAGAGTAAGATTCAGAGTTTGATATGACAGCGTGGCTGTATGTTCCATATTGCCTGTCTTTGTCAATGTAAATCTTCAGCTGGGTACAAACTGGCGAGGGTGGGGAAGTCCCTGGGAAAGCACAGTTCATCTTCTGGAGGAGATGTGGTGCTGAAGCTTCATGCTGGGAGTGGTGCCTTGCCTGTGCTGGGCTGATGGCAGAGTTGCCTCACAGGACCCCGTTCCTGGCTGTGTTTGCCTGTGCAATCATTCCAGCCCTTCTGAGGAACATTCAGTGTGTGTTTTGGAGCAGTGTTTTGCTTGTATGCAGTGAACTTGAGGACTGTGGGGCGGTGGGTTTGTTTGTGCTGACCTGCACTGAGCTTTACAGATGCACTGGAAATCAGGGAGTGTAGGGAATGTGTGGTGCCTGTGCAGCCCTGGGACGGAGGAAGGGCCTCATGAAACTGAGCCATTTGGAAAGGTCTGCGGGCCAGATTTAATTTTCCTGCTGGGTCATTCCTGCCTTGGCCTGTGACTTCTGTTGGCTCAGGTTACAGCTCTTGTGTGCTGGAAGCAGAGACTTCAGCCCTGATAACCGTCTGGGAGCTTGTTCTACATGATGATATTTAAGTGAATGAAAAATAAGAGCTATAAAGCATGTGTCTAATGAATAGTCACGTTCGTAAGGTTGTCATGTTGAGTGTTCAAAACAGGAAGGGTTTAATGTGTGCCTGTACAACCCTGCTACTTTTTCCTTTATGGTGCTTTATGAGCATATAATCTTTAGTTACATTAAGACTTGCATAGCAATATGTGGTCGTGGTTAAGCTGCTAAATAAAAGTTATTGATACATTTTTCTAGGCCCTATCTTGACACTTTGTTGGTCACAGAAAATGTGGCTTTATCACATGCTGCATTTTTATTAACTACTTAATGCCAGTATTTTGATATAATAAAAACCCTTGAAGAGAGTACACTATTTTTTTTCTGTTTTGAGGAAAGCTGTTTAAATTATTTTTCAATTATGTAAGTAAATTCAGGAATTGATTGTATTAATTATGAGATTCATATAGCTTGTTACACTTCATTTGTAATTAGCCAAATGCATTCATTTTATAAATATTTATGCTTGCCAAGTGAACTTGTTTTCATAACTTGCTTATTGCCTTTTTCCCACTTGTGTGTTTGAGTTGTGCAAGACTTTCAGGTCAACATCAAAATGCAGAGAGAGAAGTGTGTGCAATGGGATTGCATGCCATTAAACTAAGAGATTATTCAGCATGAAGGAATACCAGTGCCTTTTGTGTTTAGGAAGCTGATCATTTCTGAGGGCTTTTCTCCAGTGCTCTTCCCAAACCACAAGACGTGGGCACCTGAGTTTTTGAGAGAAGGTCCCACAAGGCTGCATGAGCGATGCTGAGCTGAAAACATTTGACTGTGGTTACAACTGACTTGGGAGAACAACGTATTTCTTGTGCTGTTTGAGTGAGCTCGTGCCTCCAGTCAGTCTGCAGCAGTTGTGGATTTGTGTGGCCATGTGCTGGATCCCTTGGTAGGCATCGAGGGAGGAACCTGCTGTGCCTGGAGCTGGCAGCAGGAGAGCTGTGACAGAGGGGTTTTGATGTGTCTGGCCAAAACCTCACTGACCTTTTAAAAAGGAGAGGGGTGGAGGATGAAGGGGACAGAGAATTTCCAGCTTCAAATGGAGATTGAAAGGAGCTGTATTTTACTCCTTTAAATAGTAGCTTATCATAAAGTTATTCCTTTATTATTATAATAATAAATTATGTTATTATAATAAAAACCATATATTTTGTTTCCTCTTGCAGGAGAACTCATCTGCTGAATAGCTGAAATATAATAGGGCTTGTGCTTTGAAGCAATGCTGCATGTGGCTTTAATGTTACACAGTAGGTAATGTTTAGAGTAGTTGAAGTTCTCAGGATGAGTTTCAGTAATAAATTTCTTTCTTCCTTAGTGTATTTTGAAAATAACTTTTGGTAAACCTGTGAATTTGTGATTTTCTTGGGGAGTGGGCGATCTGTTTATTTGTTTGTTTGGTTTTAGAAGCCAATCAACCAAAATAAAAATGCTTTCCCTCCTACTCTGCCAGGTTTGTGTTCAAAAAAAATAAAAAATGAGCTTGGCAGCTTGGGGTTCTGAAAGAACCATTCAAAGGCATTACTGCTTGTTTGGGGCTTCTAAGAGATACCGTGTGCCCAAAGATAAAAATGCACAGTTCTTTCTATTGCTCTCTTAGTCCTGAAAACTCATCTTAAAGAAGGGAAAAGAAAAAAGAAAAAGAGAGAAGCACTTTTATGTCAGAACAGAGGAAACAACCCTGGGGGGGGTTGCCATAGATTAGACAGGAAATCACACTACAAATTGACCCCAGAACTTGAATTCCCTCTCACCACTTCAACCACAAGAGCATTCTGCTCTTTTCTCTGCAGTCAGACCACCCAGCTGAAAGATGTACCTTTGTTTGGGTGGGGGGAAAGCTGTGCCCACATCATTCCTGGGGCTTGGGTGGGAATTCCTTGTCCTTCAGCCTTTACAGGCAGGAATGTACTGTGGGCAGTAGTGGGAGTTCCTCTGAGTTGCTGTTGAGTTCTGTTCTTCTGGTGGTTTGTGTTTCTCCTTGTCTGAAAGGCACACTGTGGTCATTTCAGATGCAGCTGGAAGGTGTGTAGGGAACAAAATAGCTGCACTGTAAAAGTTTCTCCTGTCAGAGAACAGTATCAGTGGAATGATTATTGCACTTGTAGATCAGTAGTTGTTTGTATTGTTTCAACCTGGTGCCAGAAAGTATGGCCAGAGCAATCACTTCAGTTAGTACTGCTAGAGGAGGAGTCTGTGCTTCAGGAGAGTTGGGAAGCTTAGATTTTATTTTATGCAAGAACTGCATATTCCAAAATAATGTCGTTGTAACTTTCTGCACTTCTCACCCTGTTTACCTCATCCTATTTAGTAGGACTTTTGGGAAGGCTGCTTTCTAAAGTGACAGCTTTAACATGTGCAGTGACTGAGATCATCTCTTCCCAAAGCTGTCCCAGCCCTTCAGTCTATATTCAGTAGCAAAGATTGAGTTTCTTGTGTCAGATTGAACTGCTCTTCAGCTCCATCTACAGGGTTGCATTTTCCACAGGGTCATGTCAGCAGGAAATGCACCAGGAAAAGATGGATGAATGCTAACGAGGCCATGGTGGCTCTTGACATAAAGATAAAAGACCTTCAGGGGTGGATTAGATGAAAACAGTGCTTGGCAGGCTGTTTCCAAGGAGATCCTCTGAAATCTTGTGTCACCTCTCCCCTGGATGCTCCTGGGGACAGGTGATGTTTGGCACCTGCCTTGCAGGTGGTCTGAAGCAGTTTGTCAAACATTTGCTGCTGAAATTGTGTGAAATGACACCTGAAACTAAACCCAAGGACATGTTCCTGTCAGGTCGCTGATAACGTGCTGATCCTGACTATGGAGTGGGTATTAATTGGGTTGCTGAGCTTGCTTGCTGTGCAGTATCAGGAAGGACTGGGACTGGGAAGTATCAGGAGCGTCCCACCAGAAACAGAGAGCAGAGGGAAATTCAGCAGTGTGAACTTGGTGTACTAAACCTTGTATTCACAGGAAGAACTGAGAGAAGAAAAGTATTGTAACAGCAAACCTTTCAGTTTATGGTAGTATATGCAGCCTGTGGAAAAAGAACTTAAATGCAATTCACTTCCTAATGTGATACTCAGTTACTATGTAAAGTTTAGAACAAATATGTTTCTTGGTTCTTTCAAAATTACTTAGATTTTAAGCTCACAAGGACATGTTTTTAAAACACTTAATGCATCAGCTCAACTAGTGATCAGGATTTCACAAGCTTTTGCAATAGAAATAATAGGATTTTTCTTCCTCAAAAATACGAGAGGTTTTTTTGTGGTTTATATGCATGACATGCTTTTTACCTCCCTCTTTATTCTTGATTTCCTGCAATGACATGATAGCCCTTGCCTTTGTGGTCTTGACCACAATAATTAGAGATTTTCCTTATCTCTGTGGGTGCATCCATGGAATGCTCCAAGTAGGCTGTGCCTGGAGTTTGGAGACAGAGGAAACAGGTGGATACAATTTGTTATGCAGACAATCTGTAGTGAAAGTAGATTTCTTGTTTCAGGTTTCCAGAGATTGACTGATCAGGTGTCATCATTTTGTATCACTCAGTGCCTTAGCAATTTATTGTGTAATATGGTCCACAGAACAGAGTAAGTGGCTGTTAGTGTTTTTGGATGTTGAGTGTGAGATGGGTAACAGAGGAAAACCTAGAACTCTAAACCCTCGTGTCAGACCTAGCATTTCTGATTTCTGTATTCTCTTTCTCTTTTTTTTTTTTGCTGATGATATTAAGCCTCTTTTCAAATACAGATACTTACTAAAAAGACAGGTTATCCCTTTGGAGAAACAATGTATTCACATCCAGAAAAATCAGTCTGATTATGGGCTAAATGAGTAACAGATTTAAAGACTTTAGGCAATATTACGGTAAACATGAATTATTCTATTACTTGAGATAATTGAACTATCACCAGATAATGAGTAACAAGATGAAGGGCAAGCATCAGAATGACATTTAGAAGAAATATGGTAATGAATTATGTGCTTTGTACCCAGTCTTTATAATTGTCTGATATTTTTCAGCTAAAATGTTTGTGTTGAAAGTGCTGACCCGTGGCTAATTAAATGGACATTCATTACATTCAGTTTGCCGTGTGGCTCTCTGGAGCTTACAGTTCATGTGTAGATGTGTAGGGCTGCTGCTGTTCAGCTGAAAAATGCATTTTTGTGTGAGGGAGGCAGAAATAATCCTCCCCAGCTTGTCCCCTGGGCTGCTGGGGTGCACAGGGGTTGTTGCAGGGCAGTTCTTGTACAAACCGGGGCTGCTCGCTCCTTTTCCTGCGTGCTTGTGTGGCACGCCAGCTTGGGCAGCAGGTCCAGGGAAGGAAAACGGGAGGAGGAAGGGAAAGGCTTGGTTTCTGGGTGTCTCCCCAGCCCGTGCTGGCCTGCTGCCTGGCCTCATGAACTGCTATGTGGGCACAGAGGAGGGGCATTGGCCGGGACAGGGCTCTTGGCAGCCAGCGCCGCTGTTGGCCTGAGCACCCATCGTTAATGTGACACCAGGATCTGGCTGCCAGTCTTGTGCAGGCTCGCTGCTGTAATAATGTGATTTTAGAGCTTTTGACTGGTGCAAAGTGTGAGCAGAACAAATCTGTGCGAGTTACAGATGAATAGAAATCAAAGCAGAAACACCCTCGTTCTTTTGTTTTTTCAGAACCAAGTGCTTTCTAATTTGATTTTAGGTAAGCTTGGTCTGTGTTATTGCCTTTCATTGTCTGAACCATTGAAAAACAGACACAAGTAGAAATCCTATGTAATGAAGGCAGTGGAGGAGTTGATTTTGGAACAGTATGCATGAATTTTAATGATTTGAGGACAACGATCCCTTGCAATTTGACTTGTTTGCTCTGTTCTGGAATGTCTCGGAAGACATAAGATGGTTAGTTGCTCTAAGTAAAGCCACGTTTAGAAGCTGATAGATGAAGTTATTCAGATCAGTTGGATTTCAGGAGTTGTAATCCTCTGAGATGTGGGCTGACAGGTAACATTTCTTCAGACCTCTTGGACAGCTCCATATTTTCTTGATGTGACAGGTGATAATACCAGTGCTGAACAGGCTGGAGTAGCTGCTCTCTGCTATGGAGATACAAAACATTAGAGAGAAGCTGTTGTGCAGGACCTAAGATGCTAAGCCAGCAAGCTCTGCCTGACCTTGCTTTTTCTTTTCTTTCCTTTTTGTTTTTTTTCAGGTTGGGTTTGTGCCAGCTCTGGTGGTCTCCCTGTCAGGTGGTGACAGGGAGAAGGGAGCTGGTGGCAGATAGATAGGAAAGGGCCGTGAAAAGAAAGCAGTAGAGATGGGAGAAGACACAAGAAGGCAGAGACAAAGATGTGAAGAGAAGGACTTGATGGAAGGAGGACAGAACTGAGAAGTTTTCAAACCACTGCTTTAGATTTTATGATATTGGTGATACCATGAGGAAAATTTGTCCTATTTTGCCAAATTAAAAGACAGTTGTGTTCTTTAATTAACTTTTCTCCTAGATATTGAAGGTGTCTAAGTAATTGGCTCTTGCACCACTAGGGAATGTATCATTCCAGTTAAAAGATCACTGGCATAATGAAATCTTTCAAGCACTTTCCAGTGTACAATAAGTATAAAGAGATGGTTATTTTGGCACATTTTGGGCAGGAGATTATGGAAGATAAGCTTTCAGTAATGTGTCTGATTCAGTTCTTAAATTTTCCTCTCTCTAGTTTTGCTGATATAAAGCTTGCAGACTGTTTGCATAAGCTATAAGCTGGTATAATTTTATTAAATCAGGGCAAATCACATATGTGCAGTTCAAGTCATGGATTTTATTGCAGGGAATAAAACCACTCCTGACACTATTTTGCCTCATTTGTTAAATGCAGTATTTCTGTCATTCAGTTGTTCTGGCCTTTGTACTGTGGCATTAAGAGTTGGCTCTACCAATTTGTGGCTGTGAGTTTTCATTTGCCCATATGAAATACCCTTCATGGTCTTTTAGAGAAGGCTTTCAAAAGATCACTTTTATGTTCCATTTATCAACTTCATACCTAAAAAACATACAAACATCTGAACTGTGGGGAATGCAAGAGAGCAACCTCCCAGGCTGGCTTTCTGTGGAGCAGTTCGGGGTGCTAGCAGTGAGCTGAAATGGAAATTGTCACCTCTAGTAATTCTGCATGGGGAAGATTTCCAGAGTAGCTTAGGGTGAAGCTACTGGCATCTTTGTGAGTTGCTGTTGTGTGGAGTGGAGTAGCAGCTGTGAGGAGTGACATTCCTGTTTTCCTGGTGGTGGGGTAGGAATTCCTGTGAGAGGAGCCGTGCTGCCTGCGGCTCCGCATATCTGGGTGAAAGAAGAGGAGCATTATTTGACTCCTGGAAAGCAGAGCTCAGTCTGAGGGGTCTGAAAAGGAGGCATGCAGCAGTCTGAGCTGTGCTTCAGCTTGTAATGGAGAACATTGAGACAGGAGTTCCTTTTTGGGGTAAAAATAGGTATCTGAATCTGTAATACTTTTACAAAGTTTATGAGGTTGGGGAGTTTGTGCGTTTGGTTGGGAGGAGGCCACTTCAAAGCACCAGTGCACTTTCTCAAGTTAAAAGGTTGAAAACAAAAACGAGGAAAGGTGCTATAATGTTATAAAAGGGGTTGGTAACAGTACTCAGGTCCAGCCTGCAGGCCTTCAGGATGATAGGCATTTAAAGGGGAATGGGAAAACGGCAGCTTTTTTGAAAGGAAACTTGCTCCCTTTTTTCTCAAAACTATGTCTTTATTTCACAGCAAGCAAGGGCAGAGCAAGAAGAGGAATTCATCAGTAATACTCTATTTAAGAAGATTCAAGCTCTGCAGAAAGAAAAAGAAACACTTGCAGTAAACTATGAAAAGGAAGAGGAATTTCTCACTAACGAGCTCTCAAGAAAACTGATGCAGGTAATTGGTGCCTTTACTGATGTTTCTCCCAGGAGCCTCAGGAATGGCTGGTGACTGAACTTTTGTGTTTGTGTGACTGTACTCTGAGGGAAGTGGTCAGGTTGGAAAGCTGACACTTGATAAAAGCAAAGTACAAGAAGTGTAGTGAGTAACCTTTTTATTTTTTTAACATGTTGCTTTAAGGTTTGCATCTGTGAACTCACCTTTGAGAACCTGAACGTTTGTAAACTGATGCAAGAAATGGGTGTAGCTTGGAGTAAATGTTAACTGTCTTCCAGACAAGAGTTACTGATTAATTCAAAATGTTAGTGAAACACACTTTTTTTCCTGGAGAATTTGATATTTAACAGGAGTCCTGAAATATTAAACTTCATATACAAGCATGTGCAGCGATGCTTGAAGGAGACTTTTTCTGTAAGTTCATCCATACTTGTAACAAAACTGTTGTTTCTATTGAATTAAAACCCATCAGTTTGGCGGTAAACGTAAAAAGTTGAAGATGCTGGGACAATTTGTGGCAGAGAAACTTCTTTTCCTTAGCCCAGTTGCTGATTTTTGGAAAGTGGATAACTATTTGTTGGAAGTGGTTGCTGTGTTCTCACAGTCTTGCCTAAATACCTGCTTTTGGCCCCTGCAGGAGAAGTTAGGGGAGCATTTAGTGTGCTCTGCCTGAGAGCTCTGCCTTTTTTTCATGCCATTAGTTCTAAGCTTTGTCATGAAAAACCAGGCACTTTAAAAGCAGCTAATTTGTATGTTGTGAGCATTGCTGTGTTCTGCAGCTGGGGACTGAAGGCATGTTTAGCCCTGCAGTTAGGAAATGCAGTGTTTGGAAACACCACTAGAGCTAATCCCATCTGGCGCTTTTGTTACTGCAAACTGGGCCCTCTCTCACTTTGTCTCCTGTTATCACACAGGAAGCTCAGCAGCAAGATAAAATATCCCTTACGTGGTATTACTATTTCCCCTCGCTGTTCTTGAGGACTGACAAGAATGTTTCTGAGTAGGAGACATGTTTGCTTTCCAAGTCATACATTTTCATGAAAAACAGAGAAGCAGATGGCAGTAAAATAGGGGTATCAACTGTGCTTTTCTAATTGAAGTAAAATGTGGATATCACTATAGAAAAAGCTTTCCACTGAAGTCTCTTGCAGAAAAGGGAGAAATGGTACGTTGAACAATGTTGTTTAATTGAAAGGGAAATGTAGAAATCTGTTACAGAACCAGGTTATGTGGGACTGTACTAGACATTGTAAAGAGGAAACTAAAACTCCCTTTAAAAGTAAAAGCATGAGTTACATCTGATTTGTTTGAAGGGTTTTGAACTTGTATCATGACCTTGCACACAGATTTGTACTGCAAAGTTCTGCAGCAGATAAATTGTTGTATCAAGTCAGTGCTTAAAATAGGCTTAGCCTCTTCCCTAGAATTCATGAGATTGTTTTAACAGGTTTTTTTAACTACCCTTAGCATTCTTAAATTGTTAACATTATGCAAAATAGGTTCACACATTACAAAGAGAAATACAAACTTCTTGTCAACCTAGAAGTACAATTATTTTTATTCTTTTTTGCTCTGGACTTTCAGAAACTATCCTTTGACTGTTCCCCCATATTAACAAAAAAGGTAACAATCTGCTGTTCTCAAGATGGCCAAGGGGGTGCTTGGCTCGTTGTAATCTATGAAACAATGCAAGGGCATTGTGCTCTTTGTCCACTGGAAACCCTTAACAGGTGCAGCTTCATTCTCATTGGTGAGAGAAAGATTCAGAGAAGCACCTGAAACAGAATGCAGGCACAAACAGGACGTTGTTCTCGCCTTTCATACAGCATCTGGAGAAAATCCTCAGTTTTGGATTCAACATCATCCCATAAATATTACCCAGCTTTCAGCAGGCAAGTTTTCTGCCGAAAGAAAAAGCTGTATAGCCATAACTACAAGAGCATGGAAGTAAAATTCAGACCACTGCCTGTTTTTATTAAACAGTATCTCAACCTGCAGCCTTAGACTTCGTTCCATGTGGCCTTCCTGTAAGCCTCATTTAACCTTTCATAAACATGGTTATGTCAGCCAGAAGATTTTAAAATATGGCAATTCCTAAATGCACCTGTGTTCCCCATTGTTTGTCCTGAAGCTGTGTAGTTTCTCTCAGCACCATTAGGTAGCAGTTTTTGGAAGTCAGTTGTGAATTTGTCCTCTATCTGAATATTTCAGCTAAACTGAAAAAGAGAACAGCTGTCAGCATCCTGGTGGTGTTGGTAGAGTTTGTGCCTATGAAGGGTGAGTGTCAGGGAGTTTCTTTCGTGGAGGGTCACCTGCAAGCTTCAGTGCACAGAGGAGGTGAGGGTTCTATCACTGCTCCTCCACAAGGCCAGAGCTGACACTTGGTTCCTTTTGTGGCTTGTGCATGGGCACCAGTGGTGTTTCTGTTTATGGCATATGCTGCAAATATTATTAACCCTTCCCTTAGGTCAGCAGGTCTTGTTGTCCATACTTCTGGATGACTTTTCCTACCTTTGCAATTGCTCAAGACTTGCAGTGTAAGTGGAGGACTTGTTTTAAAGCAAACAGTTTAATATTAAAACTATTTTCCTGCTTGTGTTTATGCTGAATGCAGATTTCATTTCATGGCTTGATTATTTCTGATGTGATAAACTTGCTGTGAAATGCAAAACCAGAATATTGATATATTCTCCTAAACACCAGTAACGTGGTTGGCAGCTTATAAATGATACAGAGGAAATGGTCCCTTCCACTAAAGAGCTTACCTGTAGAATTAGGGAACATTTGAATATTACAGCATGTTTCCATGAAAGTAATTTTTCATCTCTTCAGAGATCATGGACTTAGTAAGTTGACATTAGAATATTGGTGAGTTGCAGGCAATTTTCTTAAGTACCAAAGAACTGAAAATAATACTTGACATTTTTTGTTTTCTGAAAGCTTATCTGTTGTCTGAAAGTTTTGATTCTTCAGTTATGAATCCTGGAAATTATACCCATGTAGACCAACAGATTAAAAATTGGAGAAGAGAAGCTGCTGATATTACAAATAAGCTCATTTTTTGGAAAAGAGGGTATTATTGGCACACATGACATGGTCAGCTTAGAATTTATTACAATAACTTTTCTATAATTGGATAGTCTTCCCGTGATACAGGTGTAGTGCTACATTCCTGGCTAGTGTTTGTTAGACCAGGAAGTTTAGATAATTGCAATTTCCTTTTTTTTTTTTTTTAATTTCCTGAGCTTTGTGAGTGCCACACTTACCATTACCCACTAGACTGTAGCAATTCTGCCCTTATTAGGAGAATAATGAACTCATAAATGCCCACTTCCATTTTTGGCATCTTTGCTCTGGAGGGAATTCTGGCTAAATCAGATGCACACTTTGGAGGATGACTTAACCAGGAATACAGTAGTCTCCAGTTGGTTCCACTGTTCTTTGGGATTAAACCCTTCATCTCTGTGTTTGCCAGGCAGTGTTGGTCTGACCTAGAACCAGACTTTCAGCATTCATGCTGTCAGACATCGTGCATCAAATGGCTTCCTGCCTTTTGGATGAGTAAGGGAAAAAACTGCGTATGAATCTGTTGTTTTGTCTAAAACTCTGCATTTTGGAACAGAGGAGAGCTACTTCTGCTAAACTGCATATGATTTGCACTCTCTCAATTTTTCAAGTATTGACAATTCTGTGCCTGTGTCAAAATTGCTGCCGTATTATTCTGTTGAAAGCCACCCAGCAGAGGGGATTTTTCACGGTGCCTGTGTGTTTGTTGCTTTGTCAGACCTTTGTTTGTCACAACTGGAGGGGCTTATGCCTCTCATTCAGCCTGGCCTCTGGAATGAGCTCCCCAAACTCTGAAATGTTTTAAATGTGGGAGCTGCCTGCCAGAGCTCCTCCTAACAGCCAGCACGAATCCCCCTGTTCAGCACCACGTGCTTTACTGCTACAAAACACAGACTGGCGTCAGGTTTGCAACATCATTAGAAATTAATTTTGAAACCTTTTGCTATATGCCAGACTGAGTCTAAGCATACACAGTAGCACATAAAAGAAGGTGCTTCCACTGGAATAATACTGTCTTTCTGGTGCCATACTATTGCTTAATAATACCTTTTTATAACTGTAACTTTTACTGCTTCTACAAGCCAAATGAATAAATGTAGAATTTTATTAGATGAATTTCCTTTTTTTAGCATAATTATTAATTTTCTAGGTTGAATGTTGCAGGAATGAAGGAGCACATGCATCTCAACAGAGATCTGACAGTAAACAAAAGCTTTTTATCACATATATCCCTAACAAAGTTCTTACAAGCCTTATATACATTTACTATATTTTCCTGTGTACTTCATGTAATTATATTTTTGTTTACCTGATGAAGTTTCTGGAAAGCTTGAAACAATATTTTTATAGCATCCCCAATCCTTAGTTATTATAGAATGGAGCAGTATTTTGCAGAATATCATTGGAAGGGTTTTGGTGCAGGCTCTGTTCTTGCAGCAGTGGCATGGACATGTTGAGTTACTGCTCTGAAATTGAAAGTAGTAAATCTTAAAAATGAACCTTTTGTGAAACAAGGCTGCTCCAAAGAGAAATGTATTTTTAATATTGTTTGATCTTACAAAGGCAGTTACTTTAAATTGTGCATCAGTCCTTTTCAAAATCAAATTCAGATTTTTTTTTCAACACCCTTATATTTTTGGAAGTGCAAATTGGTCCAACTATGTGTCCTTGAAAGAAAGATGTTACAGCATACCAAGGTAATAGCATAATGTGTAGTCAGGCAAGTTAAGTAATTGGATGTCTGTACAGAAATGTTTCTTATGTAAGGCTGCTTCTTGACAATTCTTTAAAAAATGATAAGTCTGTAAACATAAGCTGTTACCCTTCCTGCTCTCCAGAATGCCACGTGTCAGCTCTAGGATGCAAATGGGATTGTGTGGAACAAACAGAGCCAGCTCATCTCTCATTGATTTGATGAGCATCTGGACATAAGGAGGAGGCAAAGTGCTGATACAAATCTGTTAATAAATAGCACTTGCAGGATGCAGCCAAGGAAGATGTGGACAACTTTTGAGGGTCTGGAATACTAAAAATAGACTGTGCAAGGTCACAGTCTGGGGGAGAAATGAGGTTTTTTAAGGGGGAGCTTCATGCATTGGCTCCATTACTTCAAGCAAACACTTCCCACTATCCCAGAAGTGAATCAGTACAGTAAGAAAGGAAGGTAAATTATATCAGGACACTTCTGCAGAGAGAGAGTATTGTAGTTGTAGGTGAACTAAGGCACTCACTCCTGCTGCTAAACTTTGTGTTTTACAACCCCACTCTCACCTCAGACCAGTCACTGTCTGCCTTGCACCAAACCCATGGCAAATCTTACGTAGCTGAAAATTCTCCTTCAGTTTCCATATGCAGTTCAAGGTCTGTAAGACATTGGCATCAAGGTGTGACACACTCTTAACACATTTTTTTCCTTCTTATAGCTGGCAGGTGTATCTGTAGACCATTATTACTATAATTGCATATAATTAAAAACAGTTGGAAAAGACTCTGGTACTTTACTCACTAAACACTGTCCACCTGTGTTTTACCAGTGGGTATTTTCTCATTGTTAACAATTCTGTTCTTCATCATTAAGGTTTCAGCAATAACTGGATTTTGGTTGTTTTGGTTTGCCTTTGTGATCAGAGGAAATACAAGGGAGGAATTCTTTTACCCTCTATCAGTGACAGACACCACTCATGTATTTTGGGGGTGTTAGTGTTTTTCTCCCGCTTTGTAAAATGAAGCCAATATTGTCTATTCTAAGAGTTTTCTGTTCTGGTGTTTGTTTTAAATTGTGAAAAATAAAATCTTAACATTGACAAGCCCTGAAAACACAGTTAAACCCCAAACTTTCCCCATATGTGTATTGCCAAGTAGTTGCTGTCTGCCTGGTGCTCTTCCTTCGTGAGCCTTTTGGCTCTGTTCTCTCTGCCAGGCTGCACTTCACAGACCATTTTGTCTCTAAATAGCAGCAAAAGGAGCTGAATTAATGAATGAGCCATTTTAGCTTGTTTCAAAATCAAAGTGTGTTCCTTCACTGTGGATATCCAGCAACCTTGGTTTGTGTCCGTGACTGCAGGGTCCCTCTCCATCTCCTCAGGTTTTCCTCACACATTTAAACACTGTGATCTTCCAGATTGCTGTGTGCTAGCCAGAAGAACTGGCATGGAAAATAAAATTAGCAGGTGGAAGAGGGTGCCTGCAATGTTCAGTGGATGGTCAGAACACAGTGTAATTACACCATTATCTTTTGGTGACATTTGCTTTTCCCTGAGTCAGATTCACATGTTTGTACCATGGTGCCAGTCAGTGTTTTATCCACAGGAAGACTTGGATCCCAAGTCTCTACTCCAAGCCATACTTGATGTTAAAATGAAGGGTTTTTTTGTTTCCATCTGCTTCGGAACCTTGAGAGTTAAAGGTTTTTTTTCATTGGACGTATTGAATGAAAAAAAATCCCTTCAGTATTAAGAAAATGTATAACATTGATTTGAAATAACCAGTATTTCTATGTCATCTGAACTGTTTGATTTTGATAGCATAGGAATATAAATTTGGAAATTTTTTTTGTTGTTTGTAGACTCGTTGCCCAGCAATTTCATTAGTGTGACTTCAGTCACGATTTTCAGCTTTCAGTTGCCTGGGAGAAGGAAGTGCTAAAACCTGCACTTTGTGCTTTGGGTGCTGTTGAGATGATGCATTTAGATGAAAATTAATGCATTTGTGAACGTTATGATAGATTTTTTACTTTTGACATGTCTATAATGCGTTATCTATAGCATATAAAATAACTTATTTTGATTTGACTTAATTCAGTAATTGAAAATGTAGTTTTATCTGCCTTGTAAACGTGCAGCACAGTTTAAAATGCTCGTTTTTGAAGGGCTGTTGAGTGGGTTGTGCATTTTGAAGTCTTTTGAGAAGCATCAGTAGAGAATTTAACATGCAGTAGGAATAAATGTGTAAATAAATGTATAAAAGGTGCCTAAGTTCATGCTTTTATTTGTGCATTGAAAATATTTACATGTCTCCTAAATTTTTAGCTGCAACATGAGAAAGCTGAACTGGAGCAGCATTTAGAACAGGAACAGGAATTTCAAGTGAACAAACTGATGAAGAAGATTAAAAAACTGGAAAATGATACCATTTCGAAGCAGCTCACCCTGGAGCAGGTAACTCTTTTCATTTCACCATTTTATGACTGAGAAAAAACCAAGTCATTCTTTTGTCTCGGATTTGACTTAATTTTTTAAGTATGTAAGAAACTAAGCAGTACTGAGAATATGGAAAAATCAGTTTGACTGTCAAAGCAATAGAAAAGTAACATAATTTATTATGAGAAACGTGGATCAGCTTTTTTGTTGCTGGTAGTCTGAATTGCTGCCAGTTTTGTATGATTCTTCTGTTCCTGTTGACTTGGATAAATTAGTTAATGGCTATCTAAATGATCAAATGAGTTCTCTTGATTCCTATGGTAACATTGTCTATGGAGACACCTATGGAACAAATTGAAAAATAAAAAGGTAGGAATATGTAGTTGCCAACAAATCCTTACCCAGCATGGAAATTAGCTTGAGGTTGAAATAACTCCCTTAGCCACAAGGTGGTGGTGGCTGCCACCTAATCAAAATGCAAAGTAAGCTTAATGTACTGAGCTGTTGTAGTCTTTGAAATGTTAGCATGAGCCACGGCTGAAATCTTCATGGTATTACTTTTGCATCATTGTTCTGGTCAGACAGACTTGTGAAATCCTAGAATTTGAAACTTGTTGCTACATCTAAATGTCAATGATGTGTTGTTCACAAAGGGTAGGTGCACAAAGGTCTTTAGTATCTGGCTTTGAAAACTTTGTTTGTGAAGATGCTAAAATGTGGCTGTCAGAAAAAAATTTGCTTAAAATTTGCTTAGAAATTCCATGTGTTTTTGTGTGTAATTCACTGTTTTCTCTCACAGTAAGGCAGAGTAAATCTCAGGTTACTTTGGGCTGCAGCGTGCTTTCTTCTCTCACACAAATTAAAAATGCTGATTGTGCTCATTAACCAGCTGAAGCAGCAGCCTTGGGGCATGTGCTGTACCTAGCAAGGAGCAACCCCAAGCTGTGAGGAGAGCCACAGTGCCTTTATTGCACACAGAGGGAATTAAGGAGGAGGGATTGCCACGATCTGCAACACAGCCTTGGGAACTCCTGTTAAACAGGGCTTGGGAGGAGGACTCCAGCAATTCTTTGAGCTGGGCTGCATTATGAGATCTATCACTAATCAGTGAGCAGATAATTACAGCACATGTTCACTAAACTGTTGTTTTTAGAATAGAGAACATGATTAATCTATGCTTTGTGTTCTTCCTTTCTTCTTTGCTATTTTTCATCTGAACTGCTTATGCCACAGGTGATCCATAGGTAGCTGGTTTGTGGCAGTGGTGGTTGCATAGAGTATTATTCCTTAATAAAAAACTAAGTTGGCTCTTAGGCTTCAAATGTGACCTGAAATAATTTTTGAAGTCGGCTTGAAGTCAGCAGAGCATTCTTCTCTGAAGGCAAATGGTGAAGAAATTTGCAGCATGTGACTATTTCATTAACTGAATGGCTCAGTTAAAATGAGCAATAATGTTCTGTGTTACAGTTCAGTGGTTTGATAGGAAATAAATAGCTGTCAGTATTGCCCTACAGAGGCCAAGTGTGTGTTGTCTTGCTTTTACTATTTTTAATTGCTTTTCTATTTCATACAGTATAGTGAGAAACTGGAATTGATGCAGTTAGGAGATGTGAAATAACAACTAAACTGCTAATAATCATCTCCTATGTCTGCTCTGAAAGGAGAAGAGCATGAGATGTGTAAAATCTTTGGGAAAGATTTTCTTGGAGAGCAGCAGAGTTAAAGCTACAAGGTCAAGATGGAGATGAGAAGCAGAGAAGTAAAATTTGGGATGTAATTTTGATTGGAATGTAACTGTGTAGAGTGACACTAGTGTTGACAGAGCTGCTGGCTTGGTCCTGAGCATAATCCCATCCTGCTTATTTTAGTTCAGAATATTACCACATTTCTGAAAAATTCACTGGCTGGAGTACATTTCAAAACCTGAAACTGCCGAGTACCAAGCCAAAAGCACCAGTTCTCTGAATTCACAGCTCTGAACAGGATGCTGCAGTTGCTTCTGTAGGTTCCATTCAAGGTGTTCTTCCTCCGAGATTTAAAATCCTGACAGTGGGAGGAACTGGTACAACACTCATGACCAGGAAAGGAAGATCCTTGTTTCCAGTACGTTTTCATGTTGCTGGAAATGTGGAGTTCTGGATCTGTTTCACAGCCTGGTTTCTTTGGTGTTTGTCAGAGCAGCTTCAGGACACAGCACAAGGCTTTATTTGGATATTGCTGCTGCTGGTTTGACTTTGCCATTGTGCATGCTCACCTCCATGGAGATTTATAATTAATGGACTCCACTGCCTTGGTGATGGTTGCTATAATGCTAAATGTAATCTTAGATTTTTCACATCCAGGCTTATAAATAATTTACTCTGTCTTCAAATTCCAGTGTGCCCTTCTTCCTCTCATTAAAAGATAAGGATTTCTTTTCACCTGTATGTTCTTGTGAGTTCATTTGTTGCTAGACGTGGTTGTTAAAAGACCAAGAGTAGGCAACTCAAACATGGAAAGATTTGCTAGACAGTGTTTCTCTTTCTCAGAATGTTCCCTATTACTCATCAACATATGTCTGCTTCTGCTCACAGTAACTAATTCCTGTGACCTTTAAAGGAGAAACTGTACATTCATTAAACTTGCACTGGTACGTGAAGTGTGTGAGTTTATATTTTGTTTGGGTTTTTCTCAGTATTAGTTTAGTGGTCAGCACTAATAGTTTACAGATTTAGGTGCTGCAATAGTCCTTCAGCCAGGATGTAGTACATGGAAATCACCTAATTCTGTTTTCAGCCTTTCCATTTTCTAATGTGAGATTATTTGCCCAGCAGAAAAGTGGTGTTAACTAAGGCTTGGCTGAGAAAAATGCTTCCATGCTATTTTCCACCTGTAAAGGTGTTGATCTGTTCCCAAATATTTCATTATTGCCAACTTTTTGAGTTCAGCTACATTGCTACTGAGTAAAATCAGCTGTGCCTCTTAATATTCTCCTGTATGAATAATACTTGCATTGTATTTATGTTTTAATAATGGGTTTCTTCATGTGTGGTTCTACATTTTATCCTCTTTTATTAACTTCAGAAGGTTCTACATTATATCTTTTATTGACTTGTAGTAGAATCAAGACTGCTTGTTCACACAGTAAGTGAACATGATTATTGTCAAGTTAAGCTTTTACTTTTACAAAGCCTTTGCTAAGACAGAATTACATTTGTTTTGCTAGTAAGGGTTGATACATTAACACTTAAGGCAGTTCACATAACTTATTTTTGCTATTTTTGTTATGTCCTTTATCTAACACAAGGCACAGAAGGCAAACGTGGCTTCTCTTCCATTTCTGGGTTACTTAACTGTGATTCTTCCACTAAAAAAGTCTCAAATTTTTAAAAATAATAAACGTTGGTGTAGTGAACAGTAAATTCAGTTTGAATTTCATAGATGCATGGAATGGGAGATGTCTTTGAATAGGCTTGTTATGTCATCAGTGCCTGCATGTCCAGGGTTCATGCTTCTCCTTATTTCTCAAGTTCTCCGAGAAAAACTTGTGTTAAGGGATAACAACTGTGCAACTACTGAATCTCTTGGTTTTTCCAGTGCATTGTGCCTGAATTGTGTCTCTTCTTCACCTTCTCCTTGCCCCTGCAGAGCATTTTGTAAAACGTGGCGTTGGAGATTTCCTAATGACAATTCCTTGCAGAAACCACATGCCCATCATTTTTCCTACTTGTTTTTCCTCTCCAGCTAAGACGTGAGAAGATTGACCTTGAAAATACTTTGGAACAGGAACAAGAAGCACTAGTGAATCGTCTCTGGAAGAGGATGGATAAGCTGGAAGCAGAAAAACGGTTTGTCTTGTTGGAGTGCAGTTGTTACTGTGGGAGAGGTTTTTTTTATAGTGGTGAAATGCAGAGAAGTCTGATACTTTACTCATCCTTAATCTTCACTATGTGTCCTGTCTCTAAGAAAAATGTGAAAACCCATAAGAGATTAAATGAGTTTGCTTAGCAAAGATTTTGTGCAATAATAGCGTTTGAGTACAAAACTGAGATAACTATTTATAGTCTAGAATTTGTTTTTCCTGAACAATATGTAGTAATGTTTTGGAATGTCAGTGTCTGAATAGGTTAGAAAATTTATCTGTACTAGGACAACAAATTTTACCTGTTTTATTTTGAGTAAAAAACTAAACATTATAGCTCCTCCCCAATTTATCTCCCCCAAAACAGTAATTAAAATAAATCCTACATACCTGTCAGAATCCTTGCAGTGGCTTTCTGAGGGATATAAGAGGTTTTCTTTTCATCAGAATAGAAGGTAAAATTTGCACTATTTTTCATGCAGAATTTTGCAGGAGAAATTAGACCAGCCAGTATCTGCTCCACCATCACCCAGAGACATATCAATGGAGATAGACTCTCCAGAAAACATGATGAGACATATCAGGTTTTTAAAGAATGAAGTGGAGAGGTTAAAGAAACAGCTGAGAGCTGCACAGTTACAGCGTGAGTAAACAACTTGTTTCACATCTTCTGAGGTTTGTGTAATGTAAGATTTTTATATACACTTTCTTGAGTTTGAATTTAAGGCAGAAGTAGAAAAAAATGGGACAGGTTTGCATTAGAACATTATCATAATTGCAGTGTTATTGCTGGTTGATGTTTTTACACTGTGATTTAGGGTCTTCTTTAGCTTTACTAAAAGGATGTCGGAAAGAATCAGAAAATAATCCTTGAATATTTTGTGCCAGAAAAAGATGTATCTATCTTTTTTTTTTTTTTTCCCAGAAACTTAGCAGTCTTTCAACATACAGATTTTTCAAAACATATTTATGGCCTGCTTTGTAGGAGTCGTGTTGCAAATTAAGAATTCCTCAAAAGAATTAACAGCTAGCAGAAGAAAGGCCAGCTGTATATAAGAATTCCAGTTGTTAATGGTTGTGGCAACCTGAGGCAGCTGTTGCACAGTACAGCAGCAGTGATTTCCTGTGTCCTTCCCTGTGTAAGGTGGCTTTGAGGCAGACAGAGCTGTGTAGAAGTCATCATGTTCCTGTCGTGCAGTGCTGGGCACTGGGACCTGCATTTTACTCTGCCTTCCCAGGAGGGGAAGGGCACTGAGCACAGGGGCTCAGCTTCCAGGAGGCTGCTCCACCTTCCCTTGAGCTTTGTGATGCCAGTCCTTCATTCCTTCCTGCTGAATCCAAAATTCCTGTCTGAGTGTCAGCACTTCTGCCTGGTTCAGAGTTAACAGTGGTAGCCTGCAGTTGAGAAGTGAGTGGATACCTCACCACATGGCCAGAAGAATCTGGGCAAATGCAGAACAGGCAGTATCATCCCTCTCTGACCATTCCAGCCAGGAATATTTCAGCCTCCTTTTAGAGAAGCAGCTTGCCAGAGGCAGTGGCCTTCCTTAGAGACAGGGATGATGGATCAAGAGTGCTCTTTTGCAGAGACCTTGTGCACGAGTTTGTGGCATTAATAATTTGTGGCTGTTAGAAGAAGATAAGGACAGCTAATCTTTGCACTTGCAAATTCTGCACTGCAGCCTTCACTTACTTAAAGTTCTGAATTTAAAGTTCAGAACAAGAGCAAGGCCTTGGATTTAAAGTACTCCTTGTGCAAATCCAGCTTAATTAATTTCATTTCAAGTATCCTCTATTTTTAAAGTGGTTTCTCTTTGAACTACTGTGATTTAGAGTAAAAAGCTGAAAGCATTAATGTCCAGTTCTCTTTGAAAATAAGAGCTAGGTTTGAAAGGACTCTCTCCCTTTGTGAACAGGTTAAACAGAAGTGCAGCACAAATAGCAGAGCTGGTAGGAATGCTGGATGTGCCAGCCTGCAAGCAGAAGATGAAACTGAAATATGGTTTTCAGATTGGTGTGTGCAGTACATGGTCATTAGAGAACATCTGGTATTATTCTTAAGTACTTAATGAAATCTGCTTATGAAATTCTGATACTTGTATTGCATTTTTTATTTCTGAAGCACTCCTAGGAACTGGTTTGGTGTGATAATAGTGCAAAGCGCCACTGGTACATTTAAAAGTGATATTTCCACTGAAGAGAGATAAATCACATGTTGGTAATAGTTTGGAAACAGGTTTCTAAAACAGGAATATTCTTTCCCTTGAAGGCTGCTGCCCAAAGGAGTGATGACAAAGCAGGAGGAATTATTTTGGGTTTTCTTAATGTCAGGGATTTAACTGTAAACTTGATCAAACATTACAAAATCTCACAAAATACACGACGTGTGTCCTAAGTCTTCATCAAATGTTCCATTTTATTTAAGTAACCTGTCACAAAGCTTCGTAACTTTTCATAATTTGACTTTATCACTTTAAACAATCTGTGATACCAGACCATTTAGGTGATGTTTGCTGAACTTGTTTAGGATGGACAACTCAAATTGCCCTTTGATTTAAAGAGGCAATCTCCTGTTGACTTTTAACATAAAATTGAATACAATTTTAATATTAATATTTTAATATTGGTACTTGTTCTGCTGGACAGTTTCTATTATAAGATGTGTAATTGAAAGAGTGCTGTAAAATATATATATAAGGTAGAAATTTTAATAGAAGTTTTGAGTTTCAGAACTTGTGTTGTACTTGAACACACCTTTAAAATATTTTCTTCTGTGTGTTGCAGGAAAATCTTTGTAAAAGTGGAATAGTATTATTTTAATGGAGCAGGAATCAGTATTTTTAATGGTTTTGGTAATGTTTTCATGAATTTTTTTCTTTCTTTTCAAATTTATTTCAAGAAGTACTTTTTGTTCATGGTGGTGGTTTTTTGTTTGTTTTTCATACACTTTATTTTCAAAATTGCTGTCAAGCAATAGTTTATTTTAGCAGCTCCTGTTCTGAATTAAGCTTTGAACTAATGACTTAGAGGTGAAAATTTTCAGTGATCCATCCTGAGCATTTTCTACACCTTCATCTTGAAGTGTTGGAGCAAAATTAGGCACAACACACTTGGCTGCGTGAGAAATTGAATTTTAATCAACTTTTAACAAAAATTCTGAATTTCAGATTCAGAGAAGATGGCACAGTATTTAGAAGAGGAGCGACATATGAGAGAAGAAAACTTGAGGCTTCAAAGGAAATTACAGAGGGAAATGGAACGTAGGGAAGCTCTGTGCAGGCAACTGTCAGAAAGTGAATCCAGTTTAGAAATGGACGATGAAAGGTTTGTATTTTTTTGCCCATCCAGATGTGTTGGCATGGGCTTATTTATCAATATTTATGCTACTTTTGGAATATTATAGAATAATTACAGAAGTAACTTGTATGTGGGTTTAATAAACATATCAAATTTCAGCATAGTCCAGGAGTTGTATCAAAGTTGTGTAGAAATTGAATTAGTCTTAACAGTGAGGAAGAAAATACTTATAGCTGAAGATTGTTTAGGGTTTTGATAATATATGTTGAAATAAATACAGCTGTGGAGTTGAGAATCTGGGTAATTTGATCTTAGCACCTTTGTTTTGCCCCTGATTTGGTAACTGGAGGGAATTCTGTGAGGTAGGGACATCATCTTGAACTGGGGCTGAATTGTCCTTTGCAGAAAGTAAAATATGTTCAGCCAAATAGGAAGGGATACTGTGTAAAACCTTCCAGAGAGGAAGCATTTCCAGAGCAGTTGGGTTGTTCTTGATGTCCAAACCATAACATCCTTGATTTTTTCTTTCTCTATTGCAAGCTGCTTTGCTTGCCCTGACCTTACAGATAGTCTTGAGTTTTTCATGGTTTTATATCATACCTTTTAGTTTTATCTCACATCACATAAATATGACAGTGTTTTATTTTGAAAGAGGATTTTAAGTACATTTTGAATAAAACATTCTCATTTCTTATCAAATGCTCATTATGTTGTTGTATTGTTTTATATTATTTTGAATTTATAGTGGTCCTTTAGAAGAAATATAGAAGTTACCCTGTACTGTGTATTTTTCTGATATTGAGAGATTTCTTCTTGGATCATCAATATATTTAAGATAAATATAAGATAAGATGTAGTTTGCCAGAAACAAAGTAAGGAGTACCCTTAAAGCTCAAAGTACTGTGTTAATTTTAATGAAACACTAAGGCAACTTGACCTATACCTCATTAACATCTTGTATTAAGGTGGAGCAAATGCTATATAAATTAAATACAGGAATCTGAGGTTGGAATTTTTTCTTATTAGGCTTATATTTTCTTCCACTGTGTACAGTGGAATGGAAGTACAGTCTAAATCTGTGTGAATTACCAGTATGAATCCAAAATTTTAGAGTATCCTAGTAATTTTTTGTCACACACTTATAAGTAGTGGTAACCAGTAAAATGCAGGAAAATTTGATTATTATGTACTTTAAGGAATTGTCATGTTTGATTTTTTTTTTTTTGGTACTACAAAGGCCTGACAGAATAACTCCAGAATAAACCAGGTATTTGCAGTGTAAGTAATAGAAAGCAAAGTGAAGGACAAAGCAGGCATTAGTGGTTAACCTGAGAAGACAAAATACTTGTGGAACTGTGTGCAACAGTGATTTTAAAACATCAATTTTTGTCAGCTTACATCTTGCTAAAAGTGATGGTGGTGATGGATGAGATACCCATTTTTTTTCAGTTACATTTTGTTAGCTGATGGTAATTATTGTTTGTGGCTGAGGGGAGATGGAGATGCTTTCCTGAATGCAGAATACACAGCTCTGCCACAGCCTCTTTCTCCAGAGCAGCAAAGCTCTGTCTTCTCATCCTCCATCCTGTTCTTTGGAGAAGCAGGGTAATACCTGACACCAGGGAGCCTGCTAGTGGTGTGCTGCTGTTCCACATCACCTGATCCAGGTGGTGGGATGACCTAGAGGAAACTCTATTTGTGTAGAATACGAGGGGATTAAATCAGAGATGCTGCTTTGCTGGAACCCCACACTGCTCTGCACTGGAAGTTGCTGTGTGTTGCAGAGGTAGCTTAGTTCAGTTTCACTAACCTTGCCACTGGTAGCTCTTTAAAAAACTTATATATATTTAATTTAACCCTAATTTGTCAGCTTGCTAGTTTTCTGTTGTTCTCTATTGCAGCTACTTTTATTACCTGGTCTACCCAAATTCAAACCAGCTTTGGTATCACTACAGTGCAGTGCCCATGCTGGGGCATGTGGCTTGTTAACTCTGAATATCCTGGTTAAAAACCAGCAAGATGCAGTATCAAAATATGTTTCAAATAGTTTATGGACAGACCTCAAAGGAGTCATTGTGAATTCCATCAAATAGGAGTAAATTTAATGCTGTTCTACGTTGCTGGGTTTTGGGTTTTTTTTGTTTTTTTTGGTTTTTTTTGGTTTTTTTTGATGGGGAAATAAATGCAGCTCCTAAGAACTTCAGAGAACACAGTGGTAGAAGAGGAGACAAATAAGAGTCAAAGGGCTGTTAGGTAGCTAATTTTGCCTGCTGCTTTGCTGTGTCCAGTAAAGAAACACGGCTGAATCTAAGAATATAAACCCACGTGCACTGATTTGCAGCTACATGGAGAAGGTGAGCAGGGGGGCATCTAATCTGGAGAGTGACTGAAAAATCCAAGTGAAGAGTGACTCAACCTGAGACTGTCAGCATAGTGCTGTGGGAAAAAAAACCCTGTAAAATCTCTTTTGAGATAAAAACAGTAAGTGGCAAGTAGGAGCAATTGGTATTATTTTTATCCTTCTATATAGCACTTGATGTCTGTGAAGAAACTTCACTGTATTCAATGAGTGAAGAACAAATAAATATCACTAAAATTATTGCAGGTGGGGAAAAAATGCCTTGCTTCAGGTTCTGATCTGTTCAGTTTATCACAGTAGAGTGTGGGAGGTGTCTTGCAACACAGCCTGGAAGTACCTTTAGAGAGACAGTCCTAGGTTGAAAGTGTCTCTCTCTTCCAGTGGCAAAAGACAAGATGAGCAAATACCTAAATGTTGAGACAGAGGGATTCATGCAGGAAACAGGACATGTTTTTAATGGCTGATCAGCTGTTGGAACAAGTTATTAGTACTTTAATGATTTCTTCCCCCTTTTTCATGATTTCAGATTAGTGCTGAATTCCTTTCTGGAAGATACACTCCAGCCAGCCAAGCTCTTGAGTTCAATGTAGAAATGCTGTGTGAAGTGCAAGAATGTAGGATGGGTCAGATTGGATGACATGGTTTATATCTCTGACCTTAATATGTACTATTTAATTATATGCAACTCGGTTTTAACTGCAAATGACTAAGTCCAGTGGTTTCCATGGAAAGTTAAGCCAGTGTCAGCAATGGCAAGAGTTCCTGTCATGACTTCCTAATGTGATTCTTATGGGAATTGAAAAAAATCACAGTGAAACATTTAAAACATGGCACATTTTAAAAGGTTTGATCTAATTATTCTTTGCCTTTTTTTGTTAGATATTTTAATGAGATGTCTGCACAAGGATTAAGACCTCGCACTGTGTCCAGTCCTATCCCTTATACACCCTCACCAAGTTCTAGCAGACCTATATCACCTGGTAAATATTTAACCCAGTTTCTAAAATTATTGTATGCATCACATAGTAACATGCCCTATTAATATCTTTGGGTCAGTAGCCTTTCAAAGCTAGTTTGGAGAAAAAATCCTGCATCATAAATGCAAAAATAGTTTTGCCTTAGGTGTCTTCTAGAGCAGCATGTTCTTGGATGGTGACCAGATATTCTGTATTTCAGATCTGTGGGCAGATATTGAAGATCAGTTAAGTAGCTATCACTTGAACTTTATTTCTTTTTTGTTCTCTTTTTCTCTCTTGCTGTCTTTTTTTCCCCCCTCCCTTCCCACACAAGTTGCACAACAGGACACATGATTCAAATGGATTTCTAGAGTTTGATGAAGAACTAGTAATGAGACTGCTATTGGAATCAAAACTTCTTAGAGAAGTTTAATCTTGAACGTTTTGGGAAAAAGTCAATTTTCATTTCTCTTTAGTAGAGAAATGGCTTTTGTACACCTGCTATTTTCCATTATTAAAGAATAACTATAAAATTAAGAACTCCTGTCTCACATACTTTGCATAACAGAGACAAACCTTTTCTGAGTTTCTAATTACTGAATATATTTTAAGTCAAATGGGAAATGCATTTGTGTTACTAACACATTTATTGACTGAAATTTAAAATCCTTTAAAATTGCACTTGGACATTGATTACAAGTTGTTGGCAGTGGGTGTTACATGGTGCTCACAAACGTTTTGTATGTAACAAAGTGAATCCTGCATGCCTGGCTTTCCCACGTTCACCTCTACAACCAGAGGAGATGTGCTCTGTGTTGACACAAGGTGGGAATGAGACATTTTGTTACACAGGTCTGCTAGAACATATAAAATGTCTTTAGATTCTTCAGTTTTCAAGGTTGACTGTGGTTTCTCAAAGGATTATAGATAGTTTTCATGCAGGTGTTGCACGTGTGAAAACCAGCTACGGCCGTAAGCCGTGTTATGGTGTGAGAGATGAGCAGTGTGACTGGGAGTTTTCAGGAGGTTTTTGCACTTCTGAAATGAGCCAAACGACTTGACTTTCAATGTTTTACAAGGTTTGTTACCAAGAAAATGATACATTTCCTTATCCCTTTCCTGTAACTGTGCAGGAGTGTAGTGATGCCAACAGCTGCTCTGGAGCGAGGACTGCGGGCGTTCGTGGCTCTGTGTGTGCAGCCTTTGTAGCAGCACAGTGTCCAACTGCAGGCTGGCTCTGCAGCCACACAGGGCTTGTAACTACAGCTCTCTGGGGGACAAATTACCTGCCAAGTTACAGGCATTACTTAGCAATGCACTCTGTTTAGAAACTGATGTATCAGTGCAGGAGAACTCTGTCAATTTATTCCTGCACTGAGACCGAAGCGCGTTCCTTCTTCCCTTACTTCCCATCAGTAGTTAAAACAAGAATGGGAATTTTATCCCACAGAAACGCACTCCGAAGCACAGCTGAAATGATTGTTTCTAACAGAGTTCATGAGTTTGGAAATTTTGGGATGGTAAATGTTCCAGGCTAGCTCGTGTGCACAGGCAGCTGCATTAATCTCCTTTCATCTGATAAATTAACATCAGCAGTTGGGAAGTGTCAGGCTTCAGAAAAATAGAAGCAGCAGTTTGTTAGAGAATGAATGAGATCAATAGGGAATTTGTGGAGCTGTCTGCAATATTTGACTGCAGTAATGGATGAAAACAAATAGTTTTTGAGAGTGTTTTGTATCTAAAGTAGTACAGTAAGATGATGTCAAAAACATCAGCACAGAATAATTAAACAGCTGTATGTTGCATCAAGTATTTTTATGACTTGGCATGTTTCATTTGGGAAATGATGTTCCTGAATATGTGGAAACAGAATTTGTAACCAGTTAGAAATGCTGTAATTTCATACAGATAGCTGGTCAGGTTTAATGGATCATGTTCTGGCTTCTGGATCCCAGAGCCTTTTGTGCCTGCATGGCTTGGGATACTACTTTTGAGGACTCTTTGAAGCTGAGATACTGCTGAGATTTCTAGCACAGTGCATGGAACTTTGAAGACAGTGTAATTACTGCTGCTCCTGGGCAGCTGGGGATTAGTTGTTCTAATTACCAGTTAGTCTTGAGTGTAGATAAACTGTTCTGTGCTTTGCAGCTAGGCTAGATAGATGTTTGGGGCTGCAGAGATGAGCTACCTTGAATGTACGTGCACTGCTCTGTTTTTGCTTCTTTGGCTGCCAGGTAGGCTTGAATTTGTCAAGCTTGTGGAGCTGGATTATCCCAAAGCAGTTCAAAATTGCCTTGTTACAAAGGTGACTGTTTTGTCCATTATTTCTAGGCTCTTACCTCTGACTGGCTGCCTTGTCACCTCCCTGAACATTGACTTGTTTCTGTCCTTGAGCTGACAAAAGCGAAATACAACACATGTGCCCTACAGATAATCAGATTGTGTAGCCAAAAGGCAGATTAATGTTGTTGTTACTCTGTAGTGGCAGGGATTCCATTGGAGTAACTCGTAATTTGCACCAGACATACATTGAGGATGTAACAGAATGAAACAGAATTGAAGGAAGCAAGGGGAGTCTGTCTGTTTGTATGACTTCATTAGTGATCTGAGGCTTGTTCTGTTTTCTCCCCGAGATCTTGTCTCACCTCTTGGAGGCAGAAACACGGGTGCCTGCAGACAGGGACGATGCTGGATGTTGGTGCAGGGACGTTGTTCTGTATTGGTTTAGTGTTGAAGTGTGAAAACAAATCCAGTGTGGTGTTATAAAAGTTTATTAGGCCTTCAGAAATGTTTTTCAGTCATTGTTCTCCAAAGCAGTTGCTTGAGTCTAATTGTAAACAGCTGATAAAAGTCCTGTCTCCTTCCTTATCATATTTTTGTCAGAAAGCAGAAGGAAGCAAAAGGTTTTGGAAAATGTGCTCTTTTGAGGAGCTCCAGCTGTTCAGAACACTTTAAGGTGTGAACTTGAAGCATTTGGCAGTTGCTGTTTCTGTTTGCCTTGATTAAATAGAGCTGTACAGGAACTCTGCATTTTTATAATTGAGTTCTTACAGAAAGGAGGTGTTTAGATGAAAGATATTTTTGGTTTTGAATATTAGGCTGTTTTTAATGTAGATAAGTCATAATTTTGAATTTTGCTAGCCTCATCCAGCAATTAACATTTCCCAGCATGTTTTCATTTCCCAGCCCCAAAGGTCTTTAAAAAGCTGAGGCAAAAGAGGAGAAAGCCTCAGTGCAGGTCTGGCGTGCCTTGGGGGAGCCACCTACATCCAGGTTTTTTGTGGAACCTCATTGTGGCCCAGTGCTAGATGGCTTCTCCAGGCACAACCTCTCTGCTTCTTCAGCCTGTGTGTAACTCAGGGAGCCATTTCCTCCGTGGAGAAATGGAATGCTGAATGGAAATATTTACGGACTAGAACTGAGCTACCATGGGAGCTTTGCACCATTTATCTTAAGTGAAAAGTTATGTTTAACATTGTGTAATGTATGTTTGAAACATATGGTAGTATGTTACAGGGAAAAAAAAATCACATCACACTTCTCAGGACAATTAGTATTTTCTAGATGTCTAATCTACAGCACTTACCAGTTCTTAGATTATCATTGATTCAGAACCAAAACATCTAAAAACCCCTCACATTTTAGTTTTTAATATCAAACGAGAATGTTGATGTTACCTTGTTTTAACAATTCTAGGTCTGTCATATGCAAGTCACACAGTTGGTTTCACACCACCAACTTCACTGACTAGAGCTGGAATGTCTTACTACAATTCCCCAGGCCTTCATGTGCAACATATGGGACCATCCCATGGTATTACAGTAAGTATTTAAAATAGTAAATTCTTGTTACCAATATAGTCTGGTTTTTGGAAGTTATGATTGGTTGTCCTTAAGCTTTTTTACAAAACATTTGTGTAAATGTTTGTTTTTGTCTCCTTGCTCCAAGACATCTATTGCTGCTTTCTTCAACCCTGATTTTCCTCTTCACCCCTCAGAAACTGATTCTTTTTGGAGAACCTTGTTTTCTGCAAAAGAATAGGATGTATTATCATCTTAAGGACAGTAATAGGTATCATCTTATGGATCAGCAGGCAGGGTGTGAAAAGTGATGTTCTAAGCTACTGAGCCTATCCCAGGAAGTAAAAACATTGCTTTCATTTTTCTCCTAGTCTCCACCATCTGACGGATGAGTCATCTGAGGTTGCTTCAAGCTCAGGTTTTCTTCAGGATGACACAATGCTACCATCATGTCACTGTAACAGGCAGTTAACTCTTATTTTCTGTTCTCATTGGCAAAGAAAGTTAATGTAAACATTTGTTAGGGCAAGTTCTCATATCTTTCAGCTGGTTTTATTTCCTTTTTACC
This sequence comes from Orthonyx spaldingii, assembly GCA_013397795.1. Lineage (NCBI taxonomy): Eukaryota > Metazoa > Chordata > Aves > Passeriformes > Orthonychidae > Orthonyx > Orthonyx spaldingii. The sequence continues at coordinate 844,032 of VZTJ01005155.1, read as the reverse complement.
TGCGATGTTTGGTGCATTCCCGCTTCATCGTGTTTCTTCTAAGTATTTGTGGAGTTTAATGAGCAAACAGAGCCTAAATATTAACCACTTGGCAAAATACCTTATGGTTGTTGTATCAAGACCATTTTGATTTTTCTCAGCAGGTATGGTAGTATGTAAATATTCTTCAAGGTTTTTGCTTACACTTGTCGTTCTCAGATGTAAAAACATATTTTAATAGAATTTTCAGTACAGTGCTAAAATACGGCTGCTTCTGGTTTAGGTGGGTGTGCAAAGGTAATTGTTACAATTTCACTGAGCAAAGGTGGGTGGGAACACTACAATGGTAGTTAGAAATGAAGCTGGAGCTCAACAAGAAAGTAGAACTCTGGTCAGGGCTCAGCCCATGGCTGTGTGTCACATCAGTTACTCACAGGAAGATCTTCATGCTTCTGGAAAACACGGAAACTAATTTTATAAATGAGTTATTTTTCAAGGAACTTGCTCTGTTCAGTCTCTGTGAAATACTGTTTCTGAAACTGTAAAGGAATTGAGTCACTATGAAAATTATCATCTCCAGGAAAAAGTACTAATTGTTCAGAGAAAGGTGTTGACAAGCAGCTCTTGGCTTTGTCTCAATGCTGATACCAGGTCCCCTTATATTATTAGATGTATGCAAATGCAATAAATGCTATTAAGTGTTTCAGAGGCATCAGTCAGTTGTCAAGAATCTCTTGGATTTCACATAGAACTTCATTGTACATAGTTGTGCAGAAAAATAGATACAATATACTTGATTTGACTAAACTGCAGTTTCATTTTGACTCTTCATTTTTGATCTCCGTTACAGAATAAATTTGACTTTATCTGTAGTACATTTGGTATAGAAATGTGATCATGCTTCTCCCCAGAGCTGACCACCTGTGGTTGATCATTAATTATGGGTGGGTGGTTTGTCATGCCATGAGGTTCTTGATTAATACTTGTCATGCCATGAGGTTCTTGATTAATGGTAAGTAATGAGCATTTTTGTTTCAAAAGTGCAGAAGTTAGTGTTGTACAGTGTAATTTATATTTTTGCATTGCTAACATTAAAGATCATCCTTCCTCCCATTTGTAAAGATAAAGTGGGGTTTAAATCTTGCTGTTTAAATGTACCAGTGTTTGAAAATCTGTGGTTTCTTTTGAGGGGATCTCTCTAACAACTGCTTCACTCCTGCAGCTCAAAGCGTTGTAATATTTTTTTTTGTTCTCCAAAGATCAGCTTGTGTTATGCCTTGGTTTTGCTCCAGTGTGTGGGCTAAGAGTCTTTCAGAGAGCTGGAGATTCTGGGCAGCCTGTGTTACTCAAAACATTCCCACTCACACTCAGGTACCACACACTGGTACCTCCTGTGCCAGCAGCATGGAATTCAAGGCTCATCAGCACCTACTGGCTGGGCAGGCACAGCTGGGAGGTGCTGTGCCTGCAGCATCTCATTTCTTTTTAGGTTGCTGGCCATTGTGGGTAAACATATCTGCAGGACATGGCTTGTGTTCATTTCCTGCAAGCTGACAGGAAGGAATGCATGTTCTCTTTGATGTCAAGAGTACTTCCCCTTTCCTTCGCTACTCCATTTCAGAGGAACATTTGTTTTATGTAAAAGTTGTATTGTGACTCCTGCAATGTTTTGAAATTTCTTCTTCCCACATAATTGTTCAGACTTTTTTGTGTGATTTTTTTTTTCCCCCCCTTTGCCGAGATTAGAGGACTTGCACCTAACATTGTTCAGGAGTGTGTTAAACGTGATTTCAATATTTGTTCTGCAGAGGCCTTCACCACGAAGAAGTAACAGCCCCGACAAATTTAAACGTCCCACTCCTCCTCCTTCTCCAAACACGCAGACCCCAGTGCAGCCACCTCCGCCACCTCCTCCACCACCTGTGCAACCTCCGGGCCAACCCGCAGCGTCGCAGGCAGCCAATTTTCAACATTCAGTGCATCCCTCCTCTCAGCCTTAGTGCATGTGCTCAGCAGTCTCTATGTCAGAAGTGGACTCATAACACGGAGCAGTTTACTAAAAGCCAAAGGCTTCCTTGGCGTATTTGGATTTGACTTATTTGCACTGAGGTTATATAGGCTTCACTGTTAATTGTGTTGTAAACGTTTGTATAAAATGCAGCCAGTGTTGTGGGTCTACAACACTAACTTAACAAAGTTTTCCATCAGTGTTTACTTGAACTACATGTATGTCCATTCTCTGGCTGGAACATTTGCTACTCTGTTTGGTAATACGGCATTATGTCGTTTTGCTTGGCTCCAAAGCTTCATTTTCCTGGCTTTTAGGTTTGTAAAATTAAAGGGATACCTTTTTATATTTTTTCATGACAATTTGCAGAAAATGAAAGGCATGATGGGCTACATGATAAATTCTGAAATATTACAGTGTTTACCAAGCTTATGGAAAATTCACCACCGTGTTTCAGTCATTTAAAATTTCAGCTTCTAGTGCAAAAGTGAGTCAGACACCCTAATCAGTGCCCTAATACAAACTCTCTGGTATTACATGGCAAATAAGCTTAACTCACAGAGGACACATCCATACTTCTCCTGGTTAAAAGCACCTCAAACGTATGGTACAGTCAGAACAACTTCACACTGAGGGAACTGGCTTGTTGGAGTCTGTGGAATGTACAATTCGTGGCCCTTAAGATTTGATGATGTCACTTGACATTTCTGTTAACCTGTAAGCTGCCCACACTGTGTGCCCTGTCACAGTGACCCCAGGGAAGTGTGGTCCTGCCCACAGGTTACTGAGAGCTGATTCAAGTGTGTGCTCTTGGATTTTTTTGCTGCAGAAGGCGATGTGATTGTAGAGAACAACCGATGATCATTTCTTTCTTGTTAAAATATGTTCATTGTGATTCCCCTGAAGCAAAGTTTGAACAGGTATTTTAAATGTTCACAAAAGTCTGTTAGAGGAGGAGATGAGCATACAGGAATATCTTGGTGTAACAGCCAAAACTTTGTATTGCTTGGTAGAAACAGAGGACAAGAAAGTAGCACAACGTGGCACTAATGAATGCTTCTTTAGCAGCCTAAGCCGGTACAATGTATAAAGAAATGTATTCTGAATACATTCTTTCCATTCATTTAGCACAAATAAATTGGTTTCACTTTGCAGTGGAACAAAGTGTCACTTCTTGATATTGACATCTTACTCGGTTACATTTTTCCTGAGGTTCCTGTTGAGTCCTGAGGTTTATATATTATTGATAATTTTAAATGGTTTACCTCATATATATGGATATGTGGGCCATGGAAAATGACAAGAGAATGTTTATTTTATGAGAATATGTATCTGGCTATAATCAGAGCAGAACATGAGTAATTTATCTTTTGTTTACAAAAGTTTGTTTGACATGCCTAATGCTTTATTAAGGACATTTTTAAGAAGGAAGTACAGCATTCTGGTAGTATATTAACACTTGTACATATATTGTCATGTTTGCCGCTCACCTATTCAGTCAGAATTGCAAACTGAAAATCTTTATGGAAATAGTGCTCTCAATCAAAGTCGTAAGTTAAAATAATGTCGTACAATGTTCCGCTTAAGGCAAAATTAGAATTTCTTCACTGTAGCTATGTAGTTTCAGCTCTGAGAGAATTTAGAGAAATGCATATATAGTCTATTACACTTCTTAAACCAATATGGGATCAAGTGCATTATCAAATTACATTAATTATGGTAGTGACTCTCCAGTCAAATGATTCTCAAGATTGTGGCAGACCTAAAATTTGACCAGTGCTTCCATCTGAAAATAATTGACCATAGCAGATGCTCAGCTTTCCATAGAGGAAACTCAGCTGTGAGCATTATAATTAAACAGAGCTCCTGCATCAGTGCTAGGATTGCATGGGAGAAAGTGACAGGCAGTCCGAGGTGGGACTAAGGTCAAGACAAGATCGGCTTAGTTTGACGCTTGTCCTTTTGTAAACATAAGACAAAGAAAAAATGTATTCTTTATTAAAAAGGATTCCAGCTCAAGTATCCCAGAATTTGAAATTTGCCCTCTTTTCTGAAGTGCTTTGAGATCCTTGGATGTACAGCTCTGCAGAGGGCAGTCTCATGGTGGTGGGAGCACAAACGTGCGTGGAAAGGGAAGAGCCTTTGACGGTGTTTTAAGATCTCAAAATGGAAAATTGCCTAGAATAATTCACATTTGAAGCATATTCCAAAACTGAGTTTGTGTAACCCAAGTTCAGCTGCTGTTTTAAAGTGTCTTAGAGAACTCTCCTTACTATTCCAGTGGGACTGTTACCAGAAGAAAGTAAAGAACTGACAAATGTGTACTAAACCTTGAAAGTGTAACAAGGCGCTAAGTTGGCCTTATCGAACTAAGAACGTTGAACAAACATTTGCTTGCAATCAGAAGTGTTAAACTCTATTTGTAGACTTTTTGAATAAGATGAGAAATTGTGCACAACCATCTCCTAATAAATGTAAATGGATTTTCAGTTTTCCTTGTGAATTATAGTCATGAATTATGGTTCTGCAGCTGTGATTTTATCAGATCTGTAGACTGGAGAAACTCACTTGACAGTGAGGTCCAGCTCACTCTGAGGGCTTAAGTGCTCTGTTTCTCTCAGAAGCACCTGGGTGGGTTTCTGTCATCCTTTTCATCACTGATGCCTCTCAGTTGCACACTGCATTGTCACCAGTTGTGTCAGGCCACAGAAGGAATTTTTAGCTGCGTGGAGCATTTTGTGAGCGTGCCCCTTTAGAGCTAAAGATGAAAAAAAAAAAAATAAAATCTACCTGTTAGCTGTTTCAGCAGTGCTTTCCTCTCTGACAATCAAGCAGCTTTCTTTTTGTGTTTTCTCTCAAGGCATCTGGCTTGGACACTGGAATGCAGCTGATACTCTGTAGAGTGTTAAGAGTTTATTTTATCCATGGTTTGTTCCACAGAAGTTCTTTGGAAGAAGAGGTGGCACTGCTTGGAGACAGTCTTCCAGCTAAAAGCCAGATAAGACTGTTTTAATTACATGTACTCTTCTGAGAGCATATTCCCAAGGGCAGAAAGTACATCAGAGTTTTTCCAGACAGTGTTAGTGCTTTTCTATTGGCAATTCCTGTAGTGGAGCTGAGCAGAACAGGATTCCTTTGCTGTTAAAATGTTTTCCATCAGGAATCCAGCTGCCTGGGTGGAATCCCTGTGCACTTCAGCTGAATGAAAAAAATGCAGTCTTGAAAGCAGTGAAAACGAGAAAGCTTCCTGGGATCTGTGCAAGTTGCACCAGTGACAGGAGAGCACATGGTCTCTGTATGTTTTGTTAAGTAAATGGAAACTAATCATGGAGACAAATAAAAGAGCCTTGAATCGTTTGTCAGTCAAAGAAACAGTCTCTCATCCTCACTATCAGTTATTGCTTGCTAAGGGGATGCAGCCAGGGACCTTGATTGAGTTTATAGTGCTTTTTCCAATCCTAGTGCTTAGTTTTGCAAGCAGCATGAGTTCTAATACTGTTCAACTCTTTTTGATGTTTCCTTTTTTTTCAGTCATGGCACTCTATTTCTTTTTGATCCTTGGGAGTCTACAGAGCATGGACTATGCAGAGCATATTTCTCCAGTTCAAGCCATCTCATAGGAAACCAGAAGGTTTATGAGTGTAAGCTATAAAATTATAATACATGCACATGTTACAACAACCTCCTTGAGAGGAAAGATCTCTCCTCTTGAAGAGAGAGCAAACAGAGCCCCTCAATACCAAATGGACTGAATGCATAGAGACAATCTGGTTTCCTCAGTTCCCTGAGGAGCTGAATTCCTCTCCCAGCCGTTTTTTTTTTTTTTTTGGATTTGGATTAAAGTTCTTAAAATTTTAAATTATTTTAAATTCCATGTCTCACTACAATAAGTACTCAGGATACCTTCATGTTCCTTTTGGGTAGCAACCATTAGTCCCAGTACAAGCAGAGGTTGAGTCAATGCCACTGTGCAGGCAGGAGGAAGTCACTGAATATGCCAGACCGTGGCCTTTATGATGCAGTTAAAGTGGGAGTGTGTGCTCATATAATTTATTTTTTTAAGCAGCCGGTTTTGGATTAGAGGTGTGTCCTGAAGAGGAGATAAAACTGTGGAGTTTGGCGCTGCATTGCAGACAGCTGCTGCTGCTTGAGGGAGAAGAGAGCTTGTGCCTGTTCCACTAGTTGGGCTCCAAAGAAAAGTACTACCTCACCTTTCAGTTGGGAGGATGTGGCTGCAGCAGAAATGTCGTAGCTGTGTTGGGTTTTGTTCTGCATGTATTACCTGGATGGGAGCCTTTCCTCGCTGGAATGGGGCTCCAGAGGTTATAAAGCTTTTGTAGAAGAGGAGTGAAGAGTTAGGACAGATGGTTGAGGGTTGAGTTTGTGAAAATTGTGTCCCTGTAGTAAACTGCTGCTCAGAGTGCTCTTTGTCTAGGCCTGGGGATTGCCTGTACTAAAACTATTTTTTTGGGTTTGTTTGGTTTGGTTTTTTGGTTTGTTTTTGTTTTGTTTTGTTTTGGTTTTTTTTGTGTGATTTCCTTGGAAAAAATGCCATGTTGGAGTTAAGTTTATGGCATTGGTATCTAATTGAAATACAACAACAACAACAACACACAAAAAGCAATTCCCCTTTCCACAGAAATATTGGAAGTAGTCTTCTATGTGCAAAGGTGGGTTTTTCTCATGATAAATCTTAATGCTGTATCTGTAAACGGAGATGTTTTATTCTAGTGGTAAAACCTAAGCTGTCCAAGGCACTTTAGTTTGTGATTGCTGACTTTTGTTTTGGCAGGTGTTTCAGATGAAATCTAAGCCTCCTGTGGAGGAAGAAAAAAATCACCTGACAGCTGTAGACTGTTCCTTTCCTGCAGAAATACAGCAATTTCCTCAAATGCAAGTGGAACAAGCATCCTTGAGCTTTTCTGAAGCTTGTATTTCATTTCAGTACCTTGGTGATTGCTCTTGTATATTTACAGAATCAACGAAGCCTCATTATAGGTTGGTTGGGTGTCTAGCTGGTTGTTCCTATGTTTTTCTGATCCCAGGGAAGGAAGCCTGTTGGAATTTGGATCAAACAATGGCCAAAGTGCAGATTTGTTGAGCATGAATCCAAGTGGTGGCTTTAAGAGCATTACACTGTGTTGGTGTGGATCAGAGCTTGTTGTGAGAACCTCAGACATAAAGAAGTTTGGGGGGTTTTTTTAGCAGGTTGCATTTTATTCCTGTATTAGCTGTATTACTGCTTTTTTTGTATCTCTCAAGGTGTTTACATATATTTGTAATTGTTACGATGTGTCTGTAATCAAGCTCATCTGTGCCTTCATGCAGACTTCCAATAAACACTTGATTTTTTTGTATTTACTTGTATGGAAGACTACTGGGTGGATGTGTATTTCCTTCTCTCTGTCAGCCTGTCACCAGTGGGAAAAAGAGGAAGAAAAATGAGAACTAGGGGTCAGAGACAGATACGTGTTTGTCTTTGTTTTTGTTGTCTTTGATTCTAATTGGGCCATTCCTGTTTAAATGTCTGAGTGTGTAACCTGGGGAATAACCTGCTCACATAATAAAGTTTGCATAGGAGGTGCTCCTCACTTGGCATTAGGTGGATATTCAAAGTACAATGCATGCTTGACTCCATCAGTTTTGCTTCTGTCTTGGAAGAATGTAGCTCTGTTTCTGGAGTTGTTATTGTGGGGAAATTCCAGAGTACCTTTCTGAATTAAACATGTCTGTCTAACCTCTAACAGCTGCCTTCCATGAGAGCTCAGGCTTTTTGCTGCTGCAGCAAAAACTGCAGTGGTTTTGGTCTTAGCTGACCTGCTTACCTTGAGGATACTTTTCCTTGGGATAGGAAAAGAAGAGTTTCATCTTTTTTCCAGTTTGTCTCAGCTCACAGGAACAGAGATGTGTATTTGTACAAAGTTACAGAAGAACACCCTACGTGTTCTGAGTCAAGAGCTGTACGTGGCAGGACAGCTGTTTCTCTAAACTGATACCAAGTGTGAGGAGGAGAGAAGGCAAAAAATGTTTCCTTGCCTCTGCTGAGGGGTGTGCTGTATGTTCTGTAGCTCAGAAAAGAGTGCTTTTGCTATTTCTCTGTAGTAGTAAAGGTCATGGTATCAGGTACTCCCTTGCAGCTTTTTTTGATTGTCTTGTAATCACACCTGATTGTTCAATTAAATCATTCTATGATTGATGGATTCAGTTATTTTCTAATGGGGGTCTGTCTTAAGAATCCACCATAATTTTTGCTGTTTTGACATATTTTCTTACTAAAACTTTAATCTGTTATTATACTTGATAATTTTACAGCATGGACCAGTTGTAAACTTTAGGTTGTATGTATTTGTGTGAATTCTGTGAGTACTTTGTTGTGCCATCACTTTCGATGTTTCTGATTTTGTCATTTTTTATTGTGTGCATTCATTCATCAGCTCAGCACAGAGCTCACTGTGGCATTCTCAGTAGCTTTTCTAAGTATTCCTTGCTGTATCTGGCTGTTTTGCCAAGATTCTGGGTTTAGATCTGAAAGTCTCAGAGGTGCTTAAACTTACCTTATCCTGTATTCAGTGTCCTGAGTGTCGCTAAACTTGGTTGAATCCACTTGTGTCTGTCTTGTTCAGCTGCCACTCTGGCCTCTCTCTGTGACTGCTGCTCTGCTCAAATCACCACAGGCCTCTCTGCCTGCCATGGGAAGCTGCTTTTCCATTCTGACCAGGAAAATCCTTGTATTCAGATGGCTGCAGATTCCTGGGCGCCAGGCCATGGGTGCATTTCAGCCAGTGCTAACCTAGCTGATCCGTGTGCCTCTGCTCTTGGAGCACAGGCAGTGTTTCTTAAAAGGCCTTTATTCTCCTCACCCCCCTGCTGCAAATGCTGAGCAAGCAGTTGTTCTGCCTGGCCCTGACTGCCACGGCTGGTGGGTCTGTGGGCTGGGGGAATGAGCTGGGCTGATGCTGTCTGTGTGCATGTCCTTTGTGTTCTGACATTTGTCTGAACAGAAATGAGCCACCGGAGCACTTGGAGAAGAGCAGAAGAAAGGGGAAAGATGATGCATGTGGTTGGTTTAAGTTCAGGTTGCCTTGTCCAGGTGATCCCCCCTTTAGATGGTTTTTTTATTTCTTCCAGCGCTTGTACCCCTTTATAAAGGAAAGCGAACTTCCAGCATTGCAGGGGTTAACTTAGAAATCCTGGTGAACTGCTGAGAGTGAGACAAAGAATGATGCATTGCACAGCAAGCAATTTTAATAAGCCTAATCCTTCCTGCATGTAAAGGTGCTGCCTTGGATATCAGGCTGTTTCACATGCTTTTGAGGCCATTCCATACCTTTGGAAGTACTCAGTGCAGCCATCCTACAGGAGCAAGAAGAGCTTGAAGTCAGCCCTGCATTTCCCAGATGGAGACTGAAGGTATGTATAAAGACTGTTAGTTCACTTGGATGCAGAAAACATTGATTTTTGAGCTGGTGATGAGTCATCTGTGTTCCAAATCCTGTATGTTCGTGAAAATGCTCTACACAATGCCCCGTGCTTTTTTTTTCTCTTAAGCCTTGAACACAGCCTGGCATGTGAATTTAATGAAACCAGAACAGTGATCTGTGGGAGTCTCCAGTATCTGTGGTGTGACCATCTGGTGTTTTTGGGGCTGAACTTAAGAAGTACACGCTGCCACCTCCTTTCTCCCTCAGTCCCTGCAGTCACACTCTGCCTTTCCTCCTGTCGCTGAAGGCCCCCTCGGCCTGGTGTGAAAAAGCAGTGTTGTGAGCTGGGCTCTTGCCATTCTCGATGTCAGTGCTGAATGAAGCAGGTTGTACTTTTGTAGTGAATTTTAACACTGTCTTGGCTGTCAGCAGCAAAAAATAAATGGAGCAGAGGTCAAAAATGAGTGCTTTTATCTTTCTGCCTTGACATGGGAATTTTAGATCTGCTGTGATTTCTTTTTTTCCCCCCTTACTTCCTAAAAATCATCCTGATTTTTCTGTATCTCTTCAACACTGCTACCTACTTCTGCTCATTTCCTAGCAGGGGAAAGAATTAAGGCTAACAACATGAAGCAGTTTTGCAGTTCAGCTGTGATTGGTACCTGACTTTCTTTGGAATATGCAGATTGCTAATCTGCACCACCAAACTAGGCAGATTGTTTTGGATCACTTGTATGTGAATTTTTTGCAGTTGTTTTGATACGAAAATCATCGGATGGTTATTGGAAAGATATAAAACTGTTGGAAAGTGCTCAAGGGAGGGCTAGGAAAGTGGTGAAGGGTTTTGAGGGGAAGCCGTGTGAGGAGAGGCTGAGCTCCCCTGGTCTGTGCAGCCTGGAGAGGAGGAGGCTGAGGGGAGACCTCACTGCAGCTGCAGCTTCCTCACAAGGGGAAGAGGAGGGGCAGGCACTGAGCTCTGCTCTGTGCTCACAGGGACAGCAGCCGAGGGAACGGCCTGGAGTTGTGCCAGGGCAGGTTCAGGTTGGGTGTCAGGAAAAGGTTCTTCCCCCAGAGGGTGGTTGGGCACTGGAGCAGCTCCCCAGGGCAGTGGGCACAGCTCCAAGGCTGGTGAGCTCAAGGAGAGTTTGGACAATGCTCTGGGGCACAGGGTGTGACTCTTGGGGTGTCTGTGCAGGGCCAGGAGTTGGACTCGATCCTGACGAATCCCCTCCAACTCAGAATATCCTATGATTCTAATTTTTTTTTTTTTTTTTTTTTTTTTTTTTAAATAATTGCTCTCTGGATGTTGTTCTTCCCCTTGCAGGGTACCTGCGTGCCCTGGGGCGGTGGCACCGTGCTCAGTCACCCCCAGGGACCCTCAGGGGGGATGCGAAGCTGTGGGGGCAGCAGGGTCACAGGGCCCCCCTCCATCCGCCCTCGTAGCTGAGTGTGGGTGAGGTGGGAACTGGAGCAGGCTTGGCAGTAAAGAAATCAAAGTTCCTAAATATGATGGAATCCCCAGCTGCCGTGGTATTTATCTGCAAAATCTAGATTTCCACAGAAGCTCTAGCTAGAAATGAGCTTCTGTGGATGAATGATTAAAGTGATTAAGGCTTTTGAAATTAATATGCTTTGTATTGCTTTTGGTCATCAGGACATAGTTCTGTATAATTTTAAAATTTTTTAGTCACTTTTCCTGCACAAAGACTTTTACTCAGCAGATTTAGAAACCTGTGTCATAAGTTTTATTTGAATTACTTTTTGGGTTTTCTGTTCTAAACAAGTGTTAGCCATGACAACATACCAAGGAATTAAACCTGTTAAAAATTACTGCATTCCTCACACTATTAGGAAACTCTAGGATTAGTCTGGCTGTTGCCTTGAGTGTTAATTAACTGCATTTCTAATGCTGTTCGTTTCTGAAGGTAATTGAGGGGTTTCAAGTTAACTGTTTCGTGTTTTGGAAAGATATTCAGTTTCTTTAAAAAACTTGTGTCTGACTAAAGCATCCCCTACTATTAAATGTATATATATATACACCATGCTATTAAAATTAATGTCTGAATTAAGAGGGGGATGGATCTTTTTAGATTAAACATTCCAAGAACTTCCCAGAGATGCTCCCAGGAATGCTGGGCCCTTGTTCCTTGTTTCTGTTAAACATAAAAAGGTTTCTGTTTTCTCAGGTTACCTCTGGGAAGACAACTTTACAAGCAGACCAATTTCTTTCCCCAAAAGTGCTAATGTTTAATTGATTACAGTCAGGATGCCTCATGATAGTAATAAAGTTTGCTCAAGATTTGCTAAAGATTTACTAGGCCAAGCCATTAAATGTTGAATAAATGATCCACTGTTAGAACTGGTTTTGATTGAGATAGTGTTTCAGGCTACAAAATTCACATCTTGAACAGTTTATACTGGCATGAAAATATATTTAATCCTCTTGCCTTCATTATTCAATTTGGGTGTTTCATTGTGGTGGTTGGGGGTTTTATTGGTGGGTTTTGGTGGTTTGGGGTTTTTTGTTAACATGCTGCCAGTTTGATTTGCTGCTTGTTTCTCTTACAAATCTTGTGCTTTGGTCCGTACTGCATTTTAGCAATGTTGTAAAATCTTTCCTTTACCAGGGCAGAACTGCATTTTGCAATTTTGACTTTAATGGTACAAACATCCTGTAATTTACAGACTATAATGAGCTTGAGAAGGTTCTGCTGTCGTCTGCTGCCGACAGTACAACTTCCATACTCTCATGTGCTTTTCAGCTATTTCCTGTCTTCCAAATTCCTGGTTTAAAACCTGTTCTGGAAAAAAAAAAAAAAAAAAAAGAGCTTGTAATGTTTTCATTTTTTAACAGCACTGCCACTTGCATTTATGAATTGTCACCTGATCTTACTTAAAATTTATTATTGCAAGGAATCTGTTGTGATGTGACTCAACAAACATCAGTCAGCTTTTGATAAGTCTTCCAAAATACTTGGATTTGTTGAGAGCTGAAATTGGCACTTACCTAGACATTGTGGGTCAGCTGTTGTTCTTGTTCCCACAGCTGAAATATCTACAACGAAGTTGTTTTGGACTTAGAAGTGCAGAAATGAGGACTGAGTGTGGTTGCACATTCCCAATGGATGAGCGGGCTGTGAAATTAGCGATGACATTTACACCTTATTGAAAATGTCACAGTGGTTTCTCAAGGGGAAGCTTCCTCCAAGCCTCAGATCTCAGAGTTCAATGAAAGGCACAGCAACCTTATTCCCACAGGGGCAGAGGCAGCCAGGGAACTTTTCCTGGCAGTTGTGGCCTCACGTTAAAGTTGCTCACATGGTGCTCAGGCTTCACTTTCTTCTTCCACAACAAATCCCCAAAAATAGAACAGACACTGAAAGCCTGACACTTGCTACAGCTTCCCAATCCAAGTTGGCCTAAGGCTGAGGTGGGGGAAGTCTCAACAAGGAGCAAGGACTCAGCAAAGGCTCTTTTGTTTGTTTTTCCCCTCCCAAGTGCTCTGCTCAGAGGCAGGGTTCCTGGCTGCTCCTCTCCTGTTTCCAGAGCAGTTACATAATTACTGCACGACTTCAAAGATCAGTTAGCGGAAGCCATTAAGGATGTTTTCCATCTCTGGACTGTAGAAACTTAAGGTGGTTTGTCAGCCTACCCTAAAGAAGGAAACTTCCCTTGGAGGAAAATAATTATCTTCTGCAAATGCAGCTTTAATTCACTGTTGACATATTCAAATTTGCAATTCATCTTTCTAAATCTGTGTTACTTCAACTCTGTTAACTAGGGTAAATCTTCTCAAAGATTATTCTCCTTAGTGGTGGATACATAAAGTAATATTTAAGAAAAAACACTTCTGCAACTTGAAGCAATGGCATTTCCTATGAAAACCCTAACCTGGTGTTTAAGATGCCATCTTATTGCATATGTCTGTGTCAATTGGATTCCTGGTCAAATTATAATGACTTCCTTCAATGGGGAGGTGGGAGAGGAGAAAACAGCAATAAGGAAATGGAAGAGAAAATTCAAGTGTCAGTTTGCACAAGTTTTAACTGTATAGGAATGCTTTGTGTGTTAAAAATAAATTGCGAGCCCGTGTACAGACATTTAAAACAAACTTTCTCCAGTGTTTCAACTATTTCTGAAATGCACAGATAAGAATGACCAAGTAAGGAAGGTTCTTGGTTTTTTTGTCAAATGAATACTGTTTTCTCTGCCTCGCAGACTCTCAAATCCTTTTAATATCCTTGCAGATCCTATGCCTCTTTTGAGGGCCTTTCCATTACCTAGAAGTAATGATGAGTCAGTGAGGGAATAACCTTTCTCTGAGGCAAGGCTCATCCCTAAGAGAAGAATCTGAAAATCTCACTCCAAGCCCAGCTGTAACCCTACGAAAGTCTCACCCCATTGCTGAGCCTTGGCCTTCTGTCCCGTGTGTGCTCTGCCTTGTGCAATCCCACAGTTCAAGGCAGGACTGCTTCCTTTGAGGAAGCACCCTGAATTCCTGCTGAAAGTGGTCGGGATTTCTCTTCAATACATGAGTTGGCTTGGGGAAAAAACCAAACCAACCAGCTCTAACAACAGTAGCTCCTCCAAAGCCTTGTGAATCCAAGGTAGAGGCTTTACTCTCTATATTTGATGTGGTAGGTGGGCTAATTTCTAATCAAAAAGCTAAAGCTTTTCAGGTTCAGCTGTTGTAAGAGGATCAAAGCAACCCCTAGCCTGAAACTCCCCAAATGAGTTTAGACTGGACATGAACAGCTACAAGGTTCCTAAGGCAGAGCCATCTGTGCCTACTAGAGCGAGCCACTTGCAGGTTCTCCAGTGACATTGCCTGAATGCCATCTAAATCGGTCACTTGGGCTCTGTTTATGTGGGTGAGAGCACTGGGTTTTCTGAGATTGAAGTCACTGGGCTGGTAGTTCAGCCTCTCTCTCCTGCTCTCGCTGCCATGGGGCTTTTTTTAGACTGGAGAAAAGGAGCCTCAGGGAAGACTTTAGTGCTCTGAACTTCCTGAAAGGAGGCTGTAGCCTGGTGGGGGTCTTCCTTTTCTCCCAGGCAGCCAGCGACGAGAGGACACAGACTCAAGCTGTGCCAGGGCAGATCCAGGTTGGATATCAGGAGGAATTTCTACCCTGAAAGGATGGTTCAGCACTGGAACCCTGAGCTGCCCAGGGGTATGGTGGAGTTGCCATCCTTGGAAGTGCTAAAAAGTGACTGGATATGGCACTTAGTGCTGTGGTTTAGTTGTCGTGGTGGTGTTTGGTCAAAGTTTGGGCTCAATCATGGAAACATTTTCCAACTTTAATGATTCTAAGGTGGGATTGTGTAGACTGAAACACCCTGGTAGGAGTTTGCAGTTTGATGTCCTGCTGGGATGTGTGATGCACAGACTTTTTCTTCCACTGTTTCTGAGCCCAGGAATTCTGTGGGTTAAAGGAAACCAGTGCACACTAGATGCACTTTGCACTTTATAACCTTAGAAGAAGTGTGTTCTCCTTGCCTTACACCTCTTTTTGGCCTGTTGTAACACCAAGTCTTACAAGCATCCCTTGTGAAATAAGGATAACACCAACTGTCCAAGGCTCAAATGGTTTTCTTTCTGTAAAGAAACTTTTTCTGCCTTGTTCAAATGTTGAATTGGTGTTTCTAAATATTGACAGCAGTTATGAAGAGCTGTTCATCTGAATGCCCGTGGTGCTCCCCCATGACTCTGCTGCTAGCAGGATACATCTGATGCCTGATCTGTGCTCAGCAGCAGAAGCTCTGTAAGACTGTTCAAATGCCTCAGCCTGGCCATGTTGTGTAAGGAGTGTTATTTGTGACAAGTTTCTGGAGTTTTCCTCAAGTAGGGAAAAAGGCACAGACAACAGCAATCAAAAGTAAATGAGGTGCTGATGCTCACAAAATGGTAGAGGAGTTGTGTAGGGCCTTGGACATGACCTGCATGTGGCATTAGAAATGTCATGTGAGAATAAGGAACCTTCCTTGTCCTGTTTCAGGTCAGGGATGTAGCACACATTTATCTACTGAACATTTGGTTTTCTGATTTTCCCAGTTGTTCCATGACTTGCTGTAATGATTATTGGACAAGCTGGAGTGCTTCCCTTTGAAGTGGATTGCAAGGGTTTCCATGACAGATCTTGTTGCATAAGGCAGTTGATGGAGGCTGTATGTCAGAGTTGAAAGCCCCTCCAGGTTCAGCCATTACCCTGAGGTTTGGAACCATCCCAAATGCTGACCCTGCACAACTCAGCCTCTGGGTCAGCACAGCACTGACACTTGGGCTGCAAACCTCCTGTAATACAGCATCCTGAGCCTTTCTTCTGGCATTCTTTGCCGAAAGTTCTTTAAGTAGCAGAGCCCAAAATCCAAATGAAGTTTAACGTAGGTACAGTTAAATATTTATGTCTGGTTTACAGTAAAGTTACAGAGGAGTTCCCAAGCGGTTTCGGTGAAGACACAGTTTTTTGTGTTTGTGCTTTTTTGGTCAGGAAGCTCCAATAATCAGTAAGCACACAATGGTTTCCAGTTCTGTTCACAGTCACTGGGGAGATGATTCACATAAACTTGGAGAGAGTATCCCACTGCCGTGGTAGGACACACCGGATATGTTTGCGTTGTAGTTGTCAGAGCAAGCAGGTTTCCAGCTCATTTGTTGATTGTAAGTTGTCCAAGCTCTTTGCAGATGCAGTGAGTTTACCAGACCCTGGGATGGAGTGTTTATGCTGCAGAATAAAAGGATTGACAACTCAGAGGCAGAGCCACCATTAACAAGAGCAGGACAGGATAAGCAGGGAACCACGGTGTGAAAGCCAGGATTTGTGAGTGGCAGAACAATGACCCACAGCTGGCCAGCACAGGCTGCTTCCTGCATTGTCACACTGCAGAGGCTCAAGGAAAGTGCCTGCACAGCCCCTCCTTGCCTGTTCTTTGCAATCCATGGTAAGCAAAAGAGCTGGGCCTGAAAGCTGCAGCCCCTTGGTGAGCTTGCTTCTCATCTCGAGAGCTCAGATGTCAAAAGCAGGATGGCTTTTTTGATGCCAACAGCAGGAGGTAAGCTTTTCTTGGTTAATGCTTCTCTTTGGATGCAGAAAGCCACTTACAAAGTATTTTTTCAGGAATTGGTTATGGTTGAGCGTTACTGTGGGCCTGGGTGTGGATGTAAAGCTTGTCTGTCATTGCTGAGTAACTCTGCATGTGTCTGCACTAAATGCAGACTAAGGGTGTTTACAGTGGACAAATCTATATTTAGACAAGCCCTGAGTGTCAGCTTGACATAAGCTTAAAATAACCTTCTCCCATTGTGGGATCTTGCTTTCCCTTTTGTCCCTCCACTCACCAAGTTTGTCTTGGCAGTCAGAATTAAAAGATGTGTGGTTTTTTGGGGCTCTTTACACACGTTTGGAGTGATTAATTGTGAACTATTTTAGCACGTGTTGCACTGCTAACAGAAAAGTGGAGTGTAATTTGGGATCGTGGTCTCAGCCTGTGAGGATCCAGTGCTAGGCTAAGGGAAATAATGCTACATCTGGAGTGGCAGGACTGCATTGTACAGAAAAAACTGACAGCATTTGCATCGAAATGAGAGAGCAATGAGATGAGTTTAGGTTTCTGGCTGTTTCATCCTGCTAGTATTATCCTCTCCATGTAATTGACAGAAAATAAATGTCTTCCTTGATACTTTAATATGGTTAAATAAGAGAGGGGAAAAGCTAACTCAAGTCTATTAAATGAGCTTAGTACTCAAGCAAGATGAAAAGAGTATGTCTGTACTCTGCAGAGTCTCACAGGAGTGCATTATGCTGCTTCCTGCCCTGGTAAATGTGTGCCATTAAACTTCAGTACCCTCTGTTGGCAAGAAATAGATGAATTGTCAGCAGGGAATAAGCAACCACTGCTTCTGAGGAGCTGTCTCCAGGATTCGTGCTCTACCTGGTGACCACCTCAATAGAAATACTTGCCTTTGATTTATTGAAATTGCAAACGTGGGCCTTCAGCTCCAGAGGAAAAAGATGTCAAAGTCTTTTTTTGTGTGTGGTCTTTACAACGGGGGCAGAACTGAGGATTTCCAGAGCACCTGACTGTCACAGTAGTGAATGGTCCCAGTGCCACAGGAGGCTCAGCAGCGTGTGATGTGTCTGGTAACAGCCCCCTCCTTGTTATGTGCTCAACAGGCAGAAACTGGAGATAATTCTGTGTAAAACAAGTGACTCATTATTTTCTTGTAGGATGTTCTTTAATGCCTTTCAGCCACCTCACCGTGCCCTCTGCCACAGCTCTGATACTGCAGCCTTCACCCCGGGGATTGTAGTGTGGGACATTCTGCTGTTTACCTTGTTCTAGATCACAATGCTTTTCAGCTGTACTAAGAATCCAGTTCTCTATTTTGTGTCCATCCACTGCTGAAAGTGAAAATATATTTAACCATTTGGTATCGTATTCTTCCATAAAGGTGGTTATTCTAAAGCCCATCAAAGCACAAACCTAATACAAAACAGAACTCAGAAAAGAGATCTGATATTCTGGATTAAGAACAAAAAAGCAGAGATAGCATAAAGCAGTCTGCCTCCCTCTAGTTAAACAAGTGCTTTATGTGCCCTAAATATAAAAACTCAGAAAGGGGTGTGACAGGGGAAAAGATATGTTACTGAGTTATTTTCTGAAAAAGTGATTTATTTATGTGTGTATTGTGATTTTTAAAATGTCCTGGTGTTTTTGCTGTCATCTGGTTCTCTCATGTAACCACACATACTCATATATACAAGATTTGCTGCTATATGAGATGGCTCTGGCTCTTGCCTTTCTCTGTAAGGAATCTTCCAATCTCTAAAGAAGATGGAATCTTTTTCCTAAAGCAGTGAGTGCATTCTGAGCTGTCCCAGTATGATAATGCACCATTTTACTGGGGATTAGCTTTACTGTGAGGAGCATGTACCAGGATCAGGAGAGGGAAGATGGGGGTGAACAACAGAAAATTTGTATCTCAGTAAAAATAGCGTCTGTGGTTTGTACTGGCATTGATCTTTGTGAATTTATGGCAAACCTGAAGGTCATGAGGGGCCTATGTCATAATAAAAATGTATCACTAGATATTTCCTGGAAGAAAATAGAACTGATAAATTCTTTTGCTTAGAGATACAGGGCTAATTTTATTTCCATTTTACAGTCTTAGCAGATGTGATTCATGCTGTCAGCACTTGTCATTACATGGGCACTTTTGCATTTTAGTTGAAATGTCTGTGATTTTAAAAATAGCCTTAAAATAAAGTGATTTGCCTTATTGTTCTAATATGGAAAACTTCATTGTTTACCAAACCCAAATAGTTCCTTTATCAGTTTAGAGAATGCACATATATGCAATAGATTCAGATTATGTTATGTAAAAATTGTCACACTTCTCTAGTTTGTTACAACAAACTTTTCCTAAGAAACTGTACTTCTGACATCTTCAAAAAACACTCCTTGATTTTGTTGATTGTGTGGCATAGCAAGGGCATTTTAGTGAGAAGCAAGTTAAAATTACTTTGATTAAATTTAATGTCCTCATTACCTATATGGGTAGTGTAAGAACCTAAAAAACCCTTCACCCATTCAGCCATGTAAAAGTAAAGAAACAACAAAGAAAGTGTTATAGATTACAATTTTTTAAACCTAGATGAGTGCTGCTTTTCTTTTGTTGCAAGCTTTGCAGAAGGTTTGCATGTGATGTTTATTTTGCACCTATGTAGGCTTGAAGGATGACATGGAAAAGTGATTTACAAAGCAGCATTTGAACCACAGAATGGTTTGGATTGGCAGGGACCTTGCAGATCATCTCGTTCCAGCTCCCCTGCCATGGGCAGGGACAGCTCCCACTATCCCAGGTTGCTCAGAGCCCCGTCCAGCCTGGCCTTGAGCACTTCCAGGGATGGGGCATCCACAGCTTCTCTGGGCAATTTGTGCCAGGGCCTTATCACCCTCACATTAAAGAGTTTTTTCCTAATATCTAATCTACACCTCTTTCGGTTTAAAGTCATTCCACCATGTCTTGTCACTGTAAAAAGTTCCTGTAAAAAGTTCCTCTCCCTCTCCCTTGTGTGCAGCTGACGAGTTGGTCAGACATGGTTAGGCTGGGGACAGAGTTCATGTGAACACAGACTTCAGGCCTTGCCCATGTTACGGGAGCTCTGCAGAAGGTGGTGGTGTGGAAACCCTGCATTTCATGTTATCAGTGACAGCCAGACTCTGGGAGGGACGATTCTGCCACCGTATCTGCATCTCCCCAGAATAAGTAGGCAATATTCCCAGTCAGTGTAGCTGTGTTGGCACCAGGGAGCTTTGTGGTGCTTTATTGGCATCTCCTAGGAAATCTGTGTTCTTTGCAGCTGAAACAGTCCTGTTCCCTTTCACACAAATCTGAGAGAAGGTGCAGTGACCCTGCTTAATGTGTTCAAACAGCACTTGACAAGACTCATGATTCTCACCTCTCACACGAAGGGTTATTTTATAACTCCACAAGTGTTGCCTTCTGTGGCTGCTGAAGACAAATGAGTGTCCTTTAGACTCTGTGAGTGCATCAATATTTAATATGTCTGCTTAAATTAAACTCCAGTCAAACTACTGGTTGTTCTCCTCACCTCGTTCCCCCTTCAATCATTAATGGACATTTTCCACAAGCAAGTTAACAAAACACCTAAGATGGACTTTCACAGATTGGCCTTACCCTTTCATTCCAGACTCTCTCCTCCTGCCCTGGTTGCGTATGGGCTGCAAGAATACAAAAGGATGCTCCTCAGCCTGGACCACAGCTTAAAGGACAGTAGTTGATAAAATATTTAGAATTGGATTGTGTTTTGAGATTTTCCTCCATTGCAGAATCTGGACCTTCTTTAAAATCAAACAAGCAAACAAAAAACCAAACAAACAACCCCCAAAACTAAACAACCACAACCCCTTCAATGTGCCCCCTCTTCACCCAGGGTGATAATCCTTCTGATCAGATTTAGGGTGTTCAGCACCAGCTGCATTCCTTGCTGGGAAGAACTCCTTCCAGGATGTCTGTATGAATACCCTCTGATTGTCCTCTCTGTGCCTTCAGGAGCTGCTGCTGGTGCACTGTCTGTGAAGTAGAGAACACTCCTAGATCATCTGTTCTCTGGTACAGCTCGAGTGACCCAGAACTGCACATCCTGCCACCATGGTGTACCAAAACTCAGGTAAATGTTTAACTGGGTGCTGCTCTCATCCCTGGTCATGCTACATGAGTACCTTTATCCTTTGGATTCTTAGACCCCACAGACTGG